>OX243813.1:18804989-18916231 GCA_945859605.1 Lumbricus rubellus
GATGGAAACCTGTATGAAAAGAACACAAAAGCAGGAACAATGTCCACCAAAACAAAACTGTAATATAGCTTATCCGTCCATTGTATGCTGTTCACAGTGTTCAGGCTGTTATATACGACACGTGTGCTTCGTTAATTTGTCCCATCGTTTACAATTTTACATCCAAGAATGACAAACAAAAATCCTCGTTTACAAATATCGCATAAAACGTCTGTACTCTATTATCCTTTATTTAGGCGTAGAATAAATGCACGATATAGGCGAACTTACAATGGCGTCTGCAGGGTTCCGGTGCCACAACATAATATATCCTGCCGCCAATATTGTCCACTTTCAACAATTTGTTTGGCCTATTTGTACTGCGTGCACATTGTCGAATTAACATATTCACACTGGACTTAAAAAGTGACACTGGCCTCGCACATTGGCTTTGTGCAATGTGCATTCACATCGTCTGATTTGTTTACATACAATGCATGCTTTGTATACATTGTATACATTGTCCTATAGATATGCAGTATTTGCATTGGTTTTGAATTATGTTCGCTTCATCATTCCCATTATGACGGACGTTGACATCCGACCTTTAGTGCCTTTATTTGTTCCACTTTTTCCGTAGGCCATATATCACCAATTTAAGGAACAAAGCGTTTTCATTTATTGACCTGCAAGACTTGTAACAACTGTTGGCTGCAGCCTCACGGACCCGTGCTCACCACGAAAACATATATGCCAGTATATCATGGACTCAATCAATTTCTAATTAGTAAAACTCTATAGCTATTATAACTACAGTTCAACACACAAAAAACTGACTCATTGACCATTGTTTAGCTCTGCAGTTATCTATATAAAGCCACAAATAAGTAACTGAAGATATACTTTAAGGAATGATAATTTATAGGCTATTATAAGATTTTTCATGAGCCGACCTGGTGCGAAATTATGTCCGGGTGGATACGCTTCCGACTCCGACCCTTTGAAACAACATAATCTGTATAAATTTAAAATATCCTGTTTTGATTGCGTATTTTGGTAAGAGGAAAAATAGAGGCCAATAGGAGTTTGCATACACTTGTGCAGTAAGTCATCAGTTTGGATAAAATCATGACTTTAGTGAACGTCTGAACGAAGCCTCAGGGAACAGCATAAACATATAGTTCTATATTTATAAGCAAATTTCCGCGTCCCGGTCACGTGCACCAATCACAATATTCCTTGCAACTAGATTTCGCCAGGGCTAGAATTGACACCACACCGGATAGGATGCCTGCAGAGTCTTTGGTTTACACCTTTACTCTTCGTTGTAATTATAGGCTATACCTGTCATGTGAAAGAAGACGGACAAGGAGTCAAGTATTAGTTGAAGCTCATTTCAGGCTTGCTTCCGCCGCCGACGCGCATGAATTTTGAATGGAACGAATTTCGACGTGCGAGATTCTGACACCCACCGGAGCTGCTGCTGCTGCACTCACATTTATGTTGCGCCTATAGTCTTGGCAGCCGTAGATTTCTTTCCCATCATTCTTACACACGTTGTAATAGATTTTTTGATGCGTGGTAAACGAATAAAGTCGTCGTCTCGTCACTCTCGTGACATATGACAGACACAATATAGACGCATTTGCCGTGTAAAAATTATATCATACGCGCCGTCATTCTTCTCTTAGACTGCAGTTGATGCCGATGTCATCACCTTTCTCATTCACCATTTTTTTCTTTCTACAACTCACATTCGCCCATCATGCACACGAGATGCGACAGCACCAGGAGCAACAGCATCAACACATCAGCAGCAGCAGCAGCAGCCAGCAGCAGAAGTAGTAGTCTTTGTCTGATTGTCCATCAGTCCATCTGGCGGTGTGTATATACGACTGTCGGCAGATGGAGTGACATTTCCTCTTACACGTTTGCACATCTTGTCTTCCACGTGATGTGGACATATACGGAGACGACGACGACGACAGCAGCCGAGCGTTATTCGCCGTCGCCGTCGTCCAGGCGACCATGACAGACCATGACAGACCCCTTCCTTCGAAGGACGACGACCGCCGACGAAGAGTCGACGTCGCCGACGCCGCCACAAAGGCGACGGACGACAGTGATGACGAAGACGATCGAGTTCGACTGATTCCGTCGTCAGTTCAGTTCCTCCTCCTCTTATTACTCTTACTCCTCTTTCTTTTCCTCCTCGTCGTCCTACTCCTCCTCCTACTCTCCTCCTCCTACTCTCCTCCTCCTCCTACTTTCCTCCTCCTACTCTCCTCCTACTCCTCCTTCTCCCTCTCCTCCTTCTCCTAGTTTTGTCCTCCTCCTCGTTCTCCTCCTCGTCCTCCTACTCCTCCTTCTTCTCCTCCTCCTTGTCTCCTACTCCTCCCCCTTCTCCTCGTTTTGTCCTCCTCCTTCTCATTCTCTTTCTCCTTCTCCTTCACCTTCTCCTACTCCTCCTCCTACTCCTTCTGATCCTACTCCTACTCCTCCTACTTCTACTCCTCCTTCTCCTTCTCCTTCTCCTCCTTCTCTCTCCTCCTCCTCCTCGTCATTGCATGCAGATCATCACTGAAGCTCGCCTTTCTCTACTTCCTTTTCATCCTTTGTCACTTTGCCCCTCCTTTCGTCCGTATCCATTCGTCCGTCAGTCCGTTACTCTTTCCGTCGAACGAAGACCGAAAAGTGGATTTCAATATCGCCGACGGATGATCGATTCCCTGGCTACGGGAAGTCGTATCTGCTGCGGCAGCGGGTCATGCGCAAACGGGTTTCACGCCCGTTATTACTCCACCACCACCACCATCACCATCACCACCACCACCACCACCACCACCAACACCAACAACACCACTACCACCACTACCAACACAACCATGCATCACCACCAACACCACTGCCACCACCACCACCACCACAACCAACACCACCACCAACACCAACAACACCACTACCACCACTACCAACACAACCATGCATCACCACCATCAACACTGCCACCACCACCACCACCCAGGTAAATCGCACTTGTATGCTTTTGGGGGAAAAACTAAAACGTCCTTCTGCTGGCTGCATATGACCTGTAAAGAAAAACAGACCGGGTTTGTTTCGTAATGCAACTTAGCGCAAAGTTTTAAAGCTTATATGCGACAACCCAGTGAAAAGATATATAGTCCTATCATTCACATCATGCTGATGTTGAGCTATATAAATAAAAAATATTTATCATAATCTTCATCGACTGCAGACTTCGTCTTTTACTTTACCTTGGCGTGATTTCGTTGCATCGAATCAAACGCGTATTATACTATTGACATCCATGCCTATATATATATATTATATAGGTATACAGGGTGGTCCATAAAAATACCTCCCTAAGGTTTATTGCCAATATCTTGACCATGTGTAAGAATTGTTAAATCGTATTTGAGAGGCTTAAAGGCAATTCATATTTACGTATGCAGTGTCCAAATTAAAAAAATATCATCCCCTTTGTTGTGCAATTAACGTATTAGATATGCTTTAAATCTTCATAGACTTCATTTTGAACTTAGCAGACATATCTTTCGTGGCTATCAATTAAACTTGGATGCAATTAAACAAAGCTTCGCCGTTTAAGAATGCATATTAGCTCCAAAACAACAATTACAGGCCTTCTAAACAGCCACACATGCATGTAGGCCTACGCATGAGAGCAACAATCATAATTGGCTGTCAGCACTCTTCAAAACCCAGACCTGCTGCTGGAATAAGCCATGCTCGAGACGTCCAAGCATATCTGGAGAATGTATACGCGCCACATAATTATTCTAGAAATGTCAGAGAACGTCATGAGATCTAAGTTGACACTGCTCACAAATTAAGCAGATGCATGTGTGGCCACCTGATCTAATTGTTTAGTTTATGACACATAATTATTGATGCTCCAATGCTAAGCAGAGATTAGTGAAGAGTTATTAAGCTCTGCTTGACAGTGACATCAACCAGCGCGACCACGTATACACAGTCATGTGGCCGCCTATGCCTAAGTGGTCGCCCACACACCGAGACAAGATCGTAATTCGGTTTTAGAATTCACATGTGACCATGCAGCCATACACGCCGTGGACGGAGTCCGACGGACAAAATGTCCCCGGACTTTTTGTCCTGAGACTTTTTGTCCCGGGACATTTTATCCGGGGACATTTTATCCGGGAACTTTTTGTCCGGGGACATTTTATCCGAGGACTTTTTGTCCAGGGGCATTTTGTCCGGGACATTCTGTCCTAGCACCATACACGCATATCACGGTTTCATATTTTGCCTCTTTCTCCACAAATGTCTGATGGAATTCATGTGCATGACTGCATGTGCATATTCTCCGTCGCACTTTGCCCCCAACACCTTTTTGTCTTTCCTCATCTGTGGTAGTCTTTCCTCATCTTTCTATCGCCTCAAACCTGCCTTTTCTGAGTTTTCATGAACTGCATGGGAGCGCTATTGAAAGGCTCTTGCTGTGGGAAGCGCTTTCTAAATGGTCCGATTAATTATACTCCGATACAATACAATACTATACAATACAAATGCAATACAATATAACACAACCCAGAACCTCTCAAGCTACTCCGACTCCGTGAGTATAGGCTATACCAATTGTTTAACGACGTCTATAGTCACGTCTTATGCATGACTGCATGGAATGTTATGCCTACCTGATACAGTGTCCTTGCGTTACCTGAAACTTCAAGATACTGTAACTTAGGCCGGTCTAAGGAATAATCTGCTCTTCTATCGGCCTATGTTGAGGTCTAGATATCAATAGAGGTCATGGCCTATAGTCGCAAACATTGGACCATACACTCGCCGTCACTTAATGCGTTTAAATTCCATAGGACATGACCCCTGCCTGTAAAAATCTGAGACAAACCGCAGACAAGACACTATATACCATTTAGACACCCACCTGGCCACCTCCCCATTTAGATATAGGACATACCCCCAAAATTAAATCCTCCTGTACGGTGCATAGTCTATTTCTGCAGTTATATGATCAAAGCTTAATAATTGTCCAATTTGCGCTGCTGTGTCAACTATTATAGTTAATGTAATACGGGTAGAAACCTGTCACTGTCATTCGTGAGGCTTGAATTTAAATTGCTATATACACATAATGTCATTCAGTCATTCCCATATAAACCTAAAGTTGGTGCTATTTAGGACCACAATAAAGACCATGCATGGGCGGAGACTTGATTTGTACAATTTGCGGGGGACGAACGATTTGCCGAAGGAAGGACGCGAGATTTTGTGCGGACGAATAATGGGTGAGTCGCCGACGACATTTTTTCATCTTTTTGCCGACCAAAATTTCTAACGACCTTTTTTTAGGCATTTGGATCGAAATTTCCTTAAAGAAAGTTTCATGTCCATTTTTCCTGCCAAAATAACTGATGACATTTTCAAGTAATTTCGTCATTTGTTCGAAGATCTCTTCTTCTAACTTTATAACTCAGTGTGCTCATGAAGTGTTCATGTCCTAACACTTAACGATTTGGGAGGCGATTGGGGGCGGAGGGGACAAATGCATGGACCGTCCCCACCACAAACATTGAGGGGACCATTCCCCCTTTCTCCCCTAAGTCTCCGCCCATGATAAAGACCTGTTGATGGCATTTAGATCTAAACTTAGAGGCTTTTGACGTCGTTCAAATTCAAAATTGCATTAATTTTAAAGTCAACGAATGGAAATCGTTTAAATTATATAGAAAAAAATGAACCTTTTTGTAAATGTTTTCTTATATTTTAAAATGTCTACTCGTGACCGACATATTAGCAACATATATCTTCATGGTTTACATTTTTATGGCCCACCCTGTGCATATAAATCTCGGTTTGTCTACATGGCTTGTCATTTGACACTGTCCATGTCTGTGATATAGGTCAAGCCAACGGAGAGATGAGACGAGTACCAGATTACGGGCAGGAGATTATCGGAATGTCAAATGATGCAGCATAGGCCGTGCATACACCGGTTGACAGAACGCCGACGGAGGAGTATAATACACATGACAACAAAGCGCCATATAAATGCGCATAGGAGGAGGAGGAGGAGGAGGAGGAGGAGGAGGAGGAGGAGGAGGAGGAGGAGGGTCTTAGACTATGATAGAGTACCTTGCAGAGTTCATTAGGCATGTGCCAAGCTCAGAATGATGAATGACTTAAGAAAATGATGTAGGTTGTTTGGGTTATCTAATTAGTCGACTCTCCTACTCATCCAGCCTGTCAGAGTAACCCTTTCAACCTGCCGTCGCGCCATATATATATATAAATATTATATATATAAATATTATATATATAGTACATATATAATTATATATGCTATATATATATACACGCAGAGGCCCTACTATATATTAACCGGCGTTATATGCACGTGGGGTCAAGTTAGGTCAATGCTTCTCACAAAATAAATCATCTATGCTGTTAGTGTTAGTCCAAGACTTCCAAGCGCATATTATATTATTCTATACTGCATAGCAATCCAGATTCTAATCAGTCACAGCGTAATATTGTAAGCCTGAGTCAAAGGATGCAATCTGACATGAAAGCCGCGTTAGCCTATAAATATATATATATATATATATATATATATAATATGTATAATATATATATATATATATATATATAACAGATCTGTGCAATGAATAATTATTTGGAAAGTTCATCTCACGATTGTCTAAACCAGTTGTAAAATCATTCTATAGGCTTACACTGCAGTAGGCCTATAACTCCTATGCAAATAGCATATTAAATATAGGCTATTTATATTAGACCTATATATTTATATTATATGTAAATAGGCTAGACCCAGCGCCTTAATTTGTGAAATGCGTCACACCAATAATTGTCTCGCAATGCATAAATTCATACACATCGCATTTGCACTATACCTGTACTTCACAGATATCTGGTTCACTCGCATGCATGCGTAATCAATCGCCGTATACTTCCGTAATTAAAGCCAATCCTTGGAGCAGTGGAAGCGTTTGAGCCATGCAGCCTGTTGGTCATGACTCACAGCGTTAAACCACTGCAAAAACCAGTTTCAATTTCACACGCGCTGTGGACCAAACATTTTTCAAATTTTAATCAACAACTTGACAGCATCACATCAGCTTATAGTTTAAACTTATAATATTATTTCAAAACATATATCTGCAGTGTATATGCATGCCATAAGTAACGAGGTCAAAACCATTTGAAGAATTTTTTTTCCTAAATGCCTGAGGTAAGCATGATTAGGGACCTCAACACTAACCATAAAGTCAGCTGCAGGGCCTGACTAACAAACGTGGCAGCCCAGAACACAGAATCATAACAAAAGGACACACGAAACGTATATTAGCCTTGGGCTATGGACAATTGGACATCCTATATATCGTGACGACATCAGTTTATTCTACAAACACTATTATTACGTCATTAATCTTGTCCATGAACAAAATTGGACATGTGGATGCGATATATAGGCCATCATTATTAATTTATTCTATGGATTTCGTGTTGTGAGTTGTGACATCTTCTCATTGTTATGCAATTTTTGCGTCATCACTAACTTCGTTTATATATAGGCAAGTTGCTGTAACACAACAACACATGTGCTATTATGACGACATCTCCGTGGTCTACAAACTATTGTTAGGTCATTAGCTATGTAATTATGTATAGGGCTATGCTGTTGGGATAATGACTAATTTCGTATAAAATAGACCTACATATGAAGATCCCTCTTTATTCTGCAAGCACTTGTTCACTAACATGCCGCTGACTTGCTGAACAATAGGATGATAATTATATTACTATAGCTTCGTGACATGACTTTTTGTAGTTATTTGTGGGCACATATTAAAATACACAAAAGTTCAACACTCGAGGTCCGTATATGTTGCCATCCTCTGTTGTATACAGTGTGCACAATAAAACAGCGTCATGTTAAAAAGCGTCACATATGAGTTCCGGTCAGGCGAGGTAGTATTAATAGGCCTCGGTAGCATTTCCGGCTGGCTTTGAGATGAACATGCCTGATAATGGAAGTCCCAAATCCCAATAGGGCCCAAGCACACACGTGCGAAGTTGTGTATACGGTATACCATATTGTCCATAGGCTATAGGCGTACGAGGCGGGGGTTCAGAGGGGCAAATGCCCCCTCAAATTCGGGCAAGCCTGTTTTTTCGGCAAGCAAGAAAAATAGTTAAAAAACAGTGTTTTTCTCGAGATTTCAAACCCGACGACTAAAAAAGGTCGTCAACTTTTTTCTGCGAAAAACAGTAGTTTTCACGAGATTTCAACCCGATGACTAAAAAAACTCAATTTTTTCGGACAGAAGTAAAATCTTGACCCCCCACTGCTGAAATCTCTCGCACGCCTTTGCGGTATATATATATATATATATATATATATTAAAATTAGAGATTTACAATAATTTGTTTTCCCTTTCATTTTTATGATTAGAATAACATTGATAGTGAACTATAGGCCTATTGCAGTTTGTTTCTTTTGCATATACGGAGCCTTTAAAAAATGGAAGGGAGGTTGCTAAAGTGTGCGGGCCACAGGAGTTCGGCCGAACATGTTGAACACGCCTTAATCTGCCTCTGCATGGCTGCCGTTAATAAAAGTGTAATAGAGTTATCCTTTCAATGTCAATGATGCACATTAAGCGCAGATGCTACTGTCTCAATGACAGGCCATAATATAGACGCCAGTCAAGCGTGTTATAGACGTACAAGCAGTGTTTCCGCCTCGTATGTATATATTCATGGTTATATATTAGAGACTTTTATGGGTTCACGCATGCGTAGAAAAACTCTCACATGTGGTGCCCAAATTTAGACATTTTAACGAGTCGCCCGATGCGCATGACGTAGGCTACACGCCATCTGAGCTCAAATCAGGCGTTGCTATTTATAGATGACGCGAGAATGGATTATTGTAACACGTCTTCGTCAAGCATATTCTATAGACAATGCTGGCGTCAGACTCGACCGACGTATATACACTGGTGAAACAGCTAAAGGTCGTCTGATTTATGCGTCTAAGCTAAAACTAACGTAGAAGTCGTGCATGACTGATGACTGATGAATGGTGGATGGTGCAAGCAAGTCATCTTTGTCTTCTCCACATAATTTACCTTGGCTGCAGACGCGACGCCACATGTACGCAGCTGTGCCTGATATTAGGTCTACAGCTTACCGTCGACAACAAACATATACTCGGCAAGAATAGTATATGTACAGGACACTTTCTCCACATGAAATATGAAGGCTGAAGTCGTATAAACAGACGAAAGGCCTGTCGTGTCTTATTGATCCTTAGTAGTATAGAGCAGATGGAGGTTCTTGTGTTTAGCTTGCGCTACTTTCGACAGATTAAACGTTAGCGTGTATGCATGAAAGAGCATGAGTTTGTTGGCGCTTTTCGTGTTTAGTTTATAAGCTTACCACTAAGCCGATTGACTTGCGTGTAGAATTGTAGGTGGTGGTAGTACTTTCAAACTTCCGCCGTATAGTTTGTAGAAATCTATTCGAATCGACGAATCAATATGGCATTCATTTCGCCATGTTCTAGTTTGATTGATTATTTATGGACACGTGTCACTTCCGCTTCTGTTAGACTACTTAAATATTCATGAATATGCCACTTCTTTATAGATCGATCACCACTGAAGGGCTGCTGGAGGCCATTGATCTCAGTGATATGTATACAAGTCCTTCACTTAAGCAAGACATGTCACTCGCGTAATGTGCAACGTCTGTGTGCACAGAATGGCGAACAAGTTAATTACATGATGACAACATTTTCAGCTATACAATACATTACATATGGAAATGAGACAATGTCATGACAACGCTGCAGGCACATTGTATGACATTGTATACTCATGACGTCACTTATATTTTAGGTAGCTGAATGACACTGCAGATAAACAATGCAAGTTTGGGTTAATAGTGATGACACATCGCTGCCAATTATTGTATTATTGCGGCCTATTGTGATGCAAACTACATGGTGCCATTGCAAGAAAGTAAAACATTATTGACCTATATTCCCATGGGCGGAGACATAGGGGGGGACAGGGGGGATGGTCCCCCCAAAGAATGTGGTGGGGGGACGGTCCATGTATTTGCCCCCCCCCCCCAAACTTTAAGTGTCAGGACATGGACACTTGATGAATATACTGCAGGCGACTGACGACGTTACAATGTTAGAAGGAGATGTTCGAACAATTAACTAAAAGCCTGTTCATCACAATTAGAGCGATGCCACAACAGAACTGGGATGCATCAACGTCTCTTTTTGAAAACACATTACTTGAACACCCTTATATTTTTTTCTTTATGAAGTTATATAAATGTAGTAAACTTACAGTATTCAAATAATTATTAGAAAAAATTGAACAAATCTTCGAAAAAACGTCTCGATCTAATCATGAATCATGATTCATTTCAACTTAACTAGTATAGATTCGACAATATAAGATCGGTTTAATTGAAATCTATAATTCAATCACAACCAATTATATTATAATCATTGAAGCCATCTAATTTTGGATTCATCCACTTCCATCAAATTCTTCCCATCTTTTTCGTCCACCACAAGGCCGTAGCCAGGATTTGATTTGGGGAGGGGGATTTCTTCGGCGTAGAATTTCTGACTACCATTTTGTAGTCGTCCAAATTTCTAAAAACACCTTTTTTAGTAGTCACAATTTATTAGAGACACCTTTTCACCCATTTTAGTCATCAAAATTTCTGAAAACACCTTTTTTAGTTGTCACAATTTATTGAGACGCCTTTCTGAAAACACCTTTTTTAGTCGTCAAAATTCCTATACTTGTTTTATTCGTCCAAAGTTCTGAAAACACCTTTTTTAGTTGTCAAAATTTCTATACATCTTGTTTTATACGTCCAAAACTCTGAAAACACCTTTTTAGTAGTCAAAAATTGCTATAAAGCTTGTTTTATTCGTCCAAAGTTCTGAAAACACCTTTTTTAGTCGTAAAATTTCCTATACATCTTGTTTTATTCGTCCAAGGTTCTGAAAACACCGTTTTTAGTCGTCAAAATTTCTATACATCTTGTTTATTCGTCCAAAGTTCTGAAAACACCTTTTTTAGTCGTCAAAATTTCTATACATCTTGTTTATTCGTCCAAAGTTCTGAAAACACCTTTTTTAGTCGTAAAAATTCCTATGCTTGTCTTATTCGTCCAAAGTTCTGAAAACACCTTTTTTTAGTCGTAAAAAGTTCTATAGATCTTGTTTTATTTGTCCAAAGTTCTGAAAAAACCTTTTTTAGTCGTCAAAATTTCTATACACTGTACATCCTGTTTTATTCGTCCAAAGTTCTGAAAACACCTTTTTTAGTCGTCAAAATTTCTATACACCTTGTTTTAGTCGTCAAAATTTCTGAACATTTCTTTAACTATTAAGCATTTCTAAAGACACCTTTTTAGTCATCAATATTTTTGAATAAACCTTTTTTTGTCTGTCAAAATCACTGAAAACACCTTTTCTTAGTCGTCCACATTTCAATACACCATGTTTTATTCGTCCAAATTAATTTTCTGAGGACACCTTTTTTAGTCGTCAAAATTTCTATACACGTTGTTTTAGTCGTCAAAATTTCTGGACTTTTCACTATCAACATTTCTAAAGACACCCTTTTAGTCATAAAAAGTTCTGAATAAACCTTTTTTAGGTGTGTCAAAATTTCTGAAGACACCTTTTTTAGTGGTCAAATTTCCTTTATTTTGTCGTCACAATGTTTTCGGCCGCTCGTCCGTCCCCCCCAAAGTTCGGACCAGGTCTCCGCCTATGTATATTCCGTTTTGAGTATGGGCCTATATCGAATCAAAACAAATCATTTATTTGGCAATCACAAATCAAGACTTGAAAGATAAAAAAGTTTACAAATATAATAAAGTAGTACGCAAGTAGGCCTAATCTTTGTAAAAGTTTACATGCGCAGTGGCGGCGCCAGGATTTCAGTTTTGGGAGGGGGCTGAACTCGGGAGGAAATTTTCCAGTTTCATTCGCAAAAATTTCTGACGACCTTTTTTAGTCATTTGCATCTCTTTTTAGGGGGGAGGCTATTCATCTAAATATTTTATTTTTACGTGTGATAAAAAAAATGTGTGGCCTTTTTGGGGAGGGCTTAGCCCCTTCCCACCCCTTCTCACCCCAGCGCCGCTACTGTACATGCGGTTGCATAAGGGACCCGGAGATGATCTTGAAACATCTACCTCTTGAACACATCAACGAGGCCATCAAGAATTTTACAAAGAGACTCATTACAAGTTTGAGCGCTGGTGGTGGACACATTGAACACAAGTTGCAATGGGAAGCACTATCAAGTTCATTTGATAACAGTTATTTGAGACACGCTTATTAAAATCGTTTGTTTTTCACTTTTTGTTGCGTTACGTTTTTGAATCGTCAAAAAAGTAGGTGGTCTCACTAAAAGTGATAAAACTTTTGTTCTGCTTGAAATATTTCGATGAAATCTTTTCATTATGTGTAAATATAAATTGTCGTTAGCCTAAACTTGTGAAATTTCATGTCGAAATTCTAACTTCTGGCCAAGATATTGCCACAAAACCGTAGGGAGTCTTTTTTATGGCCCACTCTGTACATATATTTGTTAGCTCATAATACGTTTTTGCTTTCGTTTATTGTCGGCAAGAGTCTTAGGAGTGAGAGACAAACATTAACAGCATTCACGCCAAGGACCGTCCGGCTCCTGCTGCATGTCTATTGTCTAGTCTACCTGCAGCGTGCATTTATGAATAAATTACAACGCATAACGTGCATTCAAGTCACACAATGAAGTACTCAATTTGTAAATGTAGATGTTCATGTGCGCTATCATCTGCACACATACATAATATGCGCATTGATGGACATATTCGGACATAAACGGACATACTCGTTCAGAGGCATGGACACCCACGCACACCCACACATGCAAAAGTAGGACATGTAATATGTAATGCTTATACACTCAGGTAGGCCATATACTATACATGAGAGATTTTAAGTGAGGCTGCAGTGGGTAGTTAGCTGGCACACTTGTTGTCGAACTTCAAATCGCACACACGCTGACGAACAGACCGAGAGGCGAAGAAAGAGACAGTTAGCCCACCCACAGACAGACACACAGACAGACACACAGACAGGCACACATGCAGAAAGGCACACATGCAGAAAGACAGAGAGACAGACTATAAGAGAAATTTAGGGTCGACACTTTGCACTACGGTGAAGTTCGAACACACCTTGCATAAGCGTCACTTGAAACGCATCAACATCGCTAAATGATATATGGTGCCCTAATGGCAGCGACAGCCGCGGCCATATGCGGCTACGCGCCAGACATCAGCGGAGTCCAGTAACCCTGTCACAATATATCACTGGACGCCTTCGTATAGACTCGCCTTGACTTCACTCCGGGGAGAAATATCACACCGACGCCGCCGCCACTGCCACGATATTAGGCAAGGTATATATGCCCGTCACACACCCTGAGGCGGTGGCGGCAGCGGCGGTGGCGGCCAACCACTGTATTATTATTATTACGAAAACGAATAAATACGTTAGTTCGGCTGAATATATAGGGGAAACTGGTGCCAACGCCGCCACTCTCTTTACAACTATGGAGTCCATGTGGTCTCGCAGCAGTGGCCTGGGCCTCTCCATCTCTCCCGTCCGCCCCCCGTCGCCACCGCCAACGCCCTAGGAAATGCGGTTGATGCATTGCCGAAGGGCAACTCGCCAAAGTCGGCGGAGTTGAGTGGTAAATTGTTTCAGCCGGAGGCTTATTGGGCTGAAAGGACCAGGTTGCAGGAACAATTTACAAAGCACGGACCTTGTACAAAACTTAAATTATGCGTTAACAAGCAGAAGGCGCGATACGTTTAAAGTCTAGTTTAAAAAAAGGACACACACATGCACACACACACTATTGCACACACGCGCGCGTGTGTGTGTGTGTGCGGGCGGGAGGGAGAGGGAGCACGCACAAACAAACAAACAAACGTACCGTAAGTACGAACTTATCGACATGCACAATGAATTATTTTAAAAATCCATGAAAAAGATTATTGAGTTGGTCCATGCGGTCCATTTATTGCTCTTAATTCCTGTAGTTTAGTTCTAAACTAGTACTACACAGCTTCTGAGCATCACATTCTGCACCGTCGCTCTTTTGCTGAATAGACATGATAATATTATATATGCCATATTATGCCATATTATGACTATATGGTATGAAAATGATAACTGCAAAGCATGCACGTAGCCTATTAGTCATTTTCGCCATCGTATATTCAATACTTCGATGTCGTCGCTATTAGCAAATGTTTGTTGTCGCGACATATTTATTTCCCCGCCGGGTAATTTGTTCTGTTGGTATAAGAAGCATTTATTATATAATAAGTTGCACGTCTCCTAATTCTACAACGGACGAACGTGTTGTGTGAACGGAGAGTCGTAGACGTGTTTTCTGGCGCGTCTCCTTAACATCACGGGCCGCTTATAAACTGCTCGTCCTATATTTACACCGCGGGCCACATCAAAATCCTCGCCGCTGATTCCTTCTCTGCTTTGAAGGACTCTTCAAAGGATGTAGTACGCTGTGGACGGATTAAGTATCGCTCCTCGGAGACGGACGCATCAATAAATTGGCTCGCAACGGATCATCGGTTTCTCCAAGCTGACGCCTTTGTAAGAACCGAACCCGCTAAATCCGCCAAGTCTTTAGCGAGATGCCGGAGAGGGCCCTGGTGACCGGACGGGCGACGTCTGCAGAACATGGCGTCGTTCTTTGGTCGCAGTTCGCGTCGTTCGGTGTGATTAGAAGCAGCGATTTGGACGAAATGAGTATTGAATAGAAGGCAAGACAGCGAACAGACGTTCGGGGAATAGGAGGTGGGATCAACGAATACGCATTACATCGACGAAGAATGCGTGTGGTCGGGGTTCGAATCTCGTTTCGTGGGATCATTTTCGCTTGACTGACGTCGTCGGTTCTTTCAACATGCAAGCTGGCATGCATGAGAAAGAAAAGAGAAATGGCGCCGTCATGCACCGATGCATCCGATGACTCGAAACAACACCCTTGTGCATGCATGTGCCTCATGCAGATCGAAGTCACTGATGTAGTGTGTAGTGTGTAGAAAGATAATCATTATTGAGTTGAAGCGCTTCATAAACCGAAGATTAGTAGATCTATCTACGTCACAAGTAAGCTGCTGTCTCCGACCCTCAGGAATGAGGATGGACGGCGGCATCATCATCTACGTCACATGCAGACAGCGTTTCGATTAATCTCTGCAGTGCTTCTTATGCACATCATGTAACTGATGCATGTATGTGTACGCGAGTAAGTAAGTAAGTAAGTAAGTAAGTAAGTAAGTACGTAAGTAAGTAAGTAAGTAAGTAAGTAAGTAGGTAGGTGTTACAATGACGACGCCGATAATGATGACGATGATGATGACGACGACGATGATGAGATGATGATGATGATTATGATGATTTATTGATTGTTTGATCGCTGATCATATAGGTCTTTATAGGAGCTCTGCAAAATCTCCAGACTTGAACATACTTTTATATATAGTTGATCAAACTCAAATCCATCCCTGCAGTGAGTACATACCATGGTTATAATAATTATACAGGTACGTCCTCTATGGCAGAACCGCGTGAATAAGACGATGATTAGCAATGATAAATTATGCGCATGCTTGTAAAATGGAAACAGAGTTAAATAGAAATAATAGTTAAGCCAGGAATCGATAATAGATTAACGCTGCGACCAACCTATTCTGCTATTCATGTGGACTATATATAATCGCGGTGACACATACATAGATTCCACACCAGACTATTATATAGCTGCAGTATATATCTGGATTATTTTCCCGTCATTTATTCTCCTCATGCACATTACACAGCAAACATAACATATATCAAGTGAGCTGCTGAATGGACAACGCCCCGAAAATGTCGTGTATGCAAAGAATGATGGCAGATGAATTGAAACCATGCACAATGAAAGCATATTGCTGTGATAAATAAGTGTAAAAATGTAACATAATACATGTTTGACCGTATATCCATTAGAATGGAGCGAATATATGGATAGGTAAGCAGATAGATATATAGATAGATAGATGGATGGAAGGATGGATAGATAGATGGATAGACAGATGAATAGACAGACAGACAGATACACAAATGTACAGACAGACAGATGTACAGACAGACAGGCAGACAGACAGGCAGACAGACAGACAGATGTACAGACAGATGAACAGACAAACAGACAGACAGACAGACACACAGACAGACAGACACACAGACAGACAGACAGATAGATAGATAGACAGACAGACAGACAGACAGACAGACAGACAGACAGACAGACAGACAGACAGACAGACAGACAGACAGACAGACAGACAGACAGACAGACAGACAGACAGACAGACAGACAGACAGACAGACAGACAGATAGATAGGCGAATCGAAACATATATACATGTAGGCCTTCATGAGACAGAGTTCTGCGCAGCTTATGACCATCGGGAACTTCCATGCATGGTATATTTATTATTTGTGTTATTTATATTTGAACCTTTATAAATAGTTCGCCATCGTCGTAGTCGTCATCGTCGTCATTTCGTGGCGGCGCCACCAGTCCTTTGGCGTAGTCTGCAGTGGCCGACGAGACTGTGGAACCAGCGTGGGTGCGAATGAATGACCTCCATTGCTTTCGGCCATTTGTCATATCTAATGCATTTCTGCATCATGAGAGCTGGTCCACTGCACGACAAATTGTTCTCCGTGAAAGGAAGCAATGAAATATTGCCGGCCAACAGCAGAGACAAACCATGCACGCCCACGGTATACATCACAAAGGCCTTCAATATATAGTTTGTCTTGTGCAGCATTTCATTCTGTTAAAGTCGACATCGAAACCACTTATTGGAAAATATGTATACTGTGAGTATAATCTATAGCAGTTTTGATCTGATGATTATAGCGCTGCATAAATCAGAGATACGTTAGAGTTAGACGCTCTAGGAAGAATCTAATTGTCTTCAAGAACAAAATAAACAGCAAATTCGTCACCAGCTGGAGCACAACGGGGAACTTGTTATTTATATAGGCTACATCTAAAAAGTGCTATAATCAGATTCTCCCATGTATCCTGTAGTGTAGTTCAATAGAACGCTATTCTTCTCGATAATTATTATACGCTATATATGTCCCTAAATCATCTTCTATGATGCATTGGAAACAGAATTCTTTGAAAAATTTCGTTCTTGCAAGAAGTTGTCTGGAGGGTTAGAACTTCCATGGCAGTGTGGCCAATGCATCTTAAAGCAAGATTCTGTGCTGCATGATACTTTTACTAATCCTAAGGCTGTTAGCAGAGAAGGCGAAAAGAAAAGGGAAAATAATCTACAACTGCTTCATTGACTTTCAAAAGGCGTTTGATTCAGTGAGACACGACATCCTCCAGGCAGTGCTCAAATCATATGGAGTTGGAAGAAGGCTGACGCAGATGATCATTCACGCGTGTGTGGAGGCAAAATCAGCGGTTAGAGTGGGAAGAGAGATCGGCGAATGGTTCAGCATTTCAGTAGGTACAAAACAAGGCGACCCCATCTCGCCAACATCATTCATCACGTACTTAGAGAGAGTGACAGGAAAAATCAAGAACAAAAAGTCGGGCATCTCGATACATGGGACAATGCTAAACATCCTACTTTTTGCGGACGACATAGACTTGATAGAAGATAACTTCAAGGACATACAAGAGAATGTGGAGACCCTGCATAGGGAAGGAAAGGCATCAGGACTAAAAATCAACAACAGCAAAACAAAGACAATGATATTCGGGAGGAAAGAGGACTCAGTAGTAGTGGAGGTGAACGGAGAATCTCTGGAGAATGTGGATGAGTTCGTCTATTTGGGAAGCCTACTGACCTGGGACAACGACTGCAGTAAAGAGATAAGAAGAAGAATAGCGAAGGCAGCAGGTGCAATGGTGGGATTTGGGAACATTTGGAGAAGTCGTGAAATCAGCATATACGAACGAAAATGGGGATCATCAAAACCTGCGTATTTAGCATACTGATATATGCATGTGAGACATGGACTCTGCGGAAGCAAGACACAAGCAAACTCCTGGCATTCGAGATGAGATGTTATAGAAGAATATTGCGCATAAGATGGCAGCAAAAAATAACAAACAAAGAGGTGCGTGAAAGAGTGGGAAACAATAAAAGCATCGAACAAGTGATAATAGAGAGGAAGCTCAACTTTTTTGGACATGTGTGCAGAATGGACAACAGCAGACTGGTGAAGCAAACTATGTTCGGGGTAATTGACGGCACGGGGGTCAGAGGGAGACCAAGCAGGGAATGGCTGGACGACGTCAGAGACTGGTGCGAAATGGACATACAAAAACTGAGTTGGCTGGCACAAGAACGTGACAAATGGAGGATGATGGTGAAACATGCGATCGACACCAACGGGCATTGTGCCTATGGACTGAGATGATGATGATGATACTTTTATCGCTTGAAGGTCACGTGCCATGGCCGGTCAATGAGCCAACATTTCCGACATTATTTTGTGCATACAGTTGCGACTCATCGTTACAGTGTTTGTCTTGCAAGTTGTAACGTGGGGTGTGCAGTTTCGAACCAACAACCTCTTATATATTTCTTACATTGAACCGCTCCTCCCTCCAATAAGGACATTCCCCCTATTCCAGGCACCACAGATCACATGACCGAATTGTTCTCATGGGCGGAGACCTGGTCGGAGATTTGGGGGGGGGACGAATAAGTGGCCGAAGGAAAGACGCGACGAACGAGTGGCCGAAGGAAAGACGCGAGATGATTTTTTGGACGGACGAAACTTTCTCAAGGAACATTTTTCTACTTTCACCGCCAAAAAGTTGATGAACTTTTCTTTTTTTTCTTTCTTTTTTTAGTCATCCAGCCCAAAAAGTCAAGAAATGTGTAAATGATGTATATTTTAACCGCGAAGTTGAAAGTTGATGACCTTTTTTAAGTCTTCTGACCAAAAAGTCTAGAAAAATGTCTATTTTCACCGCCAAAAAATTCAATTAGCCTACTTTTTTCTCTTGACGCTCAACGATTGGGAGGACTAATGCATGGGCCGTCTCCCAACAATTTTATTGGGGGGGGACCGTCCTTCCTGTCCCCCTAGGTCTCCGCCCATGATTGTTCTGCGGGCGGACAACTTAATGAAGAAAACGTTTTTAATAAGAATGCTTTATGATGCCCAATTTCATACAAACCAAAGTGCGGTCATGCAGTTGAAGTAATAAAGAATATACTTACTTGCGTATTACGGTCCTTAACAAGTTCTCCATTGATACCATGTCATTAATTATTATGATGCCGCCATATAAATAAGAAGCTAAATAAAGTAACACTGTCAGTCATGACACTATTTTAATATTGTTTTGGCAACATTCCATGCATGTGCATCTTCAAAGTCGGCCTATTTTCGTGCTCATGAAGTCGAAAGAGAGGAAATCTGCTAAACTAAAGATTTCTGTCCGAATTAATTCACTGGAACTTTCCACCATAATTATGGCCTGTACGTATTAACGTGCATTCAACAATAATCATTCAACGAACACCGGCATTTAAGCTGTGTGTGTAACTGTACATCGCAGTCCCATGCAAGCCTGGATAAAGGAGGAGGGCGACACTAATCATCTCTGATATGGCAGCGTCGCTAAATATGTGAAAACTTAAGCAGAAGAGTCTGGAGACATGGGCGCCCGCAGAAATTTTTGCAGGAGGGGGCAAAAATATTACGGTGGTCACGGTTAAATTTTTCAGTGGCGAAAGCATGGAAAATACAGCGCTGGTAATTAAGAAAACGGGTTTTTCTTCAAAGAGGTTTCTTAATGTAAAATTTTCAGTTTCATTTTGTGTATTATTTTTGATATGAATAGTTTCCTGAGTGCGATTTTTTTTAAATCCGAAAGTAGATGTTAAAAGTACGTTCATGAAGGGCACTATATATATTTTTATATAACAAGTGCCCCCCCTTGCCCCTATGTGCGGGCGCCCATGTCTGGAGAGCGATTATAGGTAAACATTGTCAAGCACTCTTAAGTCGCTTAATAGAGACAAAATTGTCGAAAGGTGTTACAATCGAAAGCCTTATAATTGTATACATGTGTATAATAGCCTACATGAGTTGGACATTATTTTATGCAAGTATTCAATATACGACGACAATAGAGACTAAATGGTTGGCTCTGTTTTATTGTCCTCTTCCTAGGAATAGTAATTCGTCGTCGGCCGGAATTTCGATGTTCCAGTCGACTACCGGAAGAAACCCGGTCGACCAACCGACCGACCGACCGACCGACGACCCGATAATGCCGTTTGATTTATGACAGCAGCAATAAATCAACCGGATCGGCGCGTGACAAACAAGAAAATATAACGAACGAACGACGACGATCCATCGCTTGCAGAGAAGCAGCGTCGTCTCGATAAAGAATGAAATAAGGCAGAGACGGGCGGGTCGGGTCCAAAGCCCCATAGAACATCCATTACCGATAAAGAGATCGCCCATCCCGCTGCATAGATATATACATGTATGACATGTCTCAATTTGGACCAAATGAACAAGCGTCGATAATGTGTCCCCCGGGCAACATCAATTCTCCTACATTTCGGCTGAGGGAGAATTCATCTTTCCTTATATCGCCGCCGCCGCTCTTATGCACTGCAGTCTGGAATCGTATAGACCCGGCAATATATATATATATATTATATATATGCGTATATATATTATATATATACCTGATCATCAGATTATGCGCAGTTTTACTATGGCATTCTGACATTGGGCTTGTACATCTTCGGACAGCGGAGAGGAATTCGACCTTATATAGGATAGACCTATATATATATTATATATATTTTATATATAGTCTTATATTGTCTATATATAATGGAGACTGGAATCGGAGGAGGAGGAGGAGGAAGATATTGTATATACGGGATGATTTGCGTCGCGAAGCATTGTATTCGAAACGGTTGGGGCAAAAGAAGACTGCAGTTAAGTTTCGGGATCAGTTTCATTCGCAGACGACAAGTTTATCTCGATAGAACAAAGAGATGTCGCGACAGACGGTCAGCAGAACTAAATAAAACAAAGACTTCAATTACGCATGTATTTATGTGATACACGTGACTTCAAATTGTACACAACACTTGTATTTATGTGACATCGTGACTTCAATTGCACACATGCATGACTTGTATTCATGTGACACATGTGACTTTAATTACACATGACTTGCATTCATGTGACACACGTGACTTCAAATACACATGCATTTATGTGACACACGTGACTTTATTTACACATGACTTGCATTTATATGACACGTGTGACTTCAAATTGTACACATGACTTGTATTTATGTGACACACGTGACTTCGATTACACATGTGTTTATGTGACACACGTGACTTCATTTACACATGCATTTATGTGGCACACGTGACTTCAATTGCACATGCATTTATGTGACGCACGTGACCTCAATTACACATGTTCCTCATGTGACACACATGAATAGTTGTATACCTATAAGTACTTGTCATGGGATCTGCAATTGATTCAGAGGCTGATTGAATGAACACTGAAACCATCATCACCATGCAGAGAGGTATATGCACATGCATTTTATAACACATGAGTAATAGTATTGAGTAATTAGAGATATGAACAGGGCCGGATTAAGCAATGTCGGGGCCCTGTTCGGAAAGTTTTTGTGGGGGCCCTTTTGCGGAAAATGTTTAAAATTTTTCGGGAAAATCCTACCATTTCAGCCGCCAAAAAAGTTGATGACCTTTTTTTTTTTTTTTTTTTTTTTTTTTTTGTCATCCGCCGAAATTTTTGGAAAAATAGTCGTGTGGCCAAAATTTGCAAAAAAAATTTTTTTCTTACATTTGTGGGGGCCCCCTAAAGTGTGGGGGCCCCTGTTCGGCCGAACATGTTGAACATGCCTTAATCCGGCCCTGGATATGAAATGCACGGATGGACCATCGTTAGCTTACATTATAGCCAAGAAACGTGCTGCATTGAAAGCAGATATATGCCTATCTTTGACGGAGTGCATGTGAGGTCTGCAGACTGACATATAATAATGTGCCACATGTACCCATGACCCGTAGTATATATATAGTTGTAGTATTGCTTATCTTCTTATCAAAACCGTTTTCGGTGACATAAATTCGGTCAGATCATAATAATTATTATAGGATGAACCATGTATGTTTGTTTGTATGTGCACTTGTTATAGCGCCCCTTCAAGCTCTCTCTACTCAGAGGCGCTCCCGATGCAGAGCGGATACTGCATCGGAGTTTCACGCCGAAGTGCTGAGCAATTGTGAGTGAAGGACTTGCCCAAGGTCCTTACGCGGCGAGGTGGATTTGAACCTCGGACCTTCCGGCTCCAAGGCAACGACGCCACCACTACACCACCGCACCCCATGAATGGTATCAGATATCGCACATGTCAGTATCCTTATTTATTAGATAACCAGCTGAACACCAAAAACGAGAGAATATAACTCTGAGTTTCCGTTACTTTTTGATTATCCAATCAAGATGTTGTGATCAATGGTGTCAGATTCTTTTACGAGACCATAGAATATGCCAATAGTAACGTGATAGTTAACTTACACATTCCTATATATAACACCATCAACACCAACACCATCAACACAATGTATGCAAAATGATCTGAACGAAAACCGTTTTTATAAGAAGATAAACAATGCTATTCAGGTCATGGATTATTGATGGCACATTATATTATGTCAGTCTGCAGACCTGACATGCATGCACTACGTCAAAGATATCTGCTTTCGATACATCACGTTTCTTGGATATGTATCATGGGCTAAGTGATATGGATATCATTAGCAGAACAATCCACAGTAATGGAATTGTTTCGATTATTATCGGGTCAGACGAGTCATGTAAGGATGAAGTGAACACTCTGCAGGTTGTTGAACGTATGGACTTCACCACCAATGCTGCAGCACTTACGTACTTCCTGTACTTTGAAAAACAGGTTCTATACAAGTCGCCTGTAATCGAAGATAGCCTGACGCAAAGACTGATGCAGATATGAAGACAGACAGAAACTGCGAATATGCAATTGACGGTGTTTACTTATCTGACTTTAGTTTAGCAGAGCTGCAGAGACCACTATCGACTATACAAAGTATACATGTACAGTGGTTGATAATAGAAATATTTCTAATATGAAGAAAAGGCAGCAGAAAGACTATATATATATTATATACAGGGTGGCCCAAAAAAGTGATAACACAACCTAGCAAAGGGTCATTTAATATAATTGAATCAATATAACGTTTTGTAATTTACTGTCGTATGCCAAGTAGTAATTACTCTACTCATAAAACATGTTCAATGTGTCCCTCTTGCTTCTGAACAACTTTTTGTAAGCGAGAAACACCAACTGATACCATGATACCGCAGCTGAAAAGTTCACGTTTTCGTATGTCTCCTTTCTGGAACTTAATTGTCTTTTCTTTGATTCAATTGAATAAATACGACCATGTTGAGAATTAACTGGCGTGGCAAAGGTGAATATCTTGTTGTGGGTAAACCAGATGGTTCGTACACTTCTGTCATTAGGAAACTGTTCAAGTAGCTGCTAGTGCTAACTACGTTGCAAACGTTTCAATTTGCAATTTTCGTTGAGCGTCTGCCCGATCACACGCTTGTTCGTTTTCAGTTGTAAATATTGCTTTACAATACGTTACACCGACGACCGTGATAGACCCTTTTCTCTTTGAATTTCCCACGGACTTTGTGACTATGAGGATCATCTTCTTGACTGCAGATCAGCTCACTCACCCGCTCAATGTTCTGTCGTGTTCTAGCAGACTTTGGCCGACCACTTCCGCGTTTACGTTCTGTTGTACCGTCATTATCAATTTATTTAATAACCCATCTGACTCTATAGGCTTTGTGTGCAAACTCATTTTTCATTTGCCTTGCACTCCAATGTTTCTCAATTCGCAAATTTTTAATCAGAATACGGTCTTTTGTTGTGATTTTAGTCATTCTGGTTAAAATATCTTCAAAACACGCATAAGTTGACGACTGGCAAATAAAAAATGTCGACCGGAAGTTGTCGTAATAATGATGTCAAATGACTAAACAGCTAAGTAAGTAAATTAGTGAACTTTTTAAGCTATTATGGATATAGTCTAAACAGATTTGAACTAATTATAGTATAATATACGAGGTGTTATCACTTTTTTTGGGCCACCCTGTATATATATATATATAAGTGACACTAGTCCACTAGTCCATGTAATTGAATTCAGGTTCGTGATATATCCCATGCCATGGCTGCAATTCTGGACCATGCATGTCTCTTTGGGTTAAACTTTATAATGCTGCAATCAGAAAAGACTTCTACAATATGATTATTCTTATGCCGGCAAGGCATGTCAAAATGAGTCGTCATTGTGTAGCATTAGAATAAAGCAGACTCTATTCTCTATTCAGACTCTATTCTCTATTCAGACTCTATTCTCTATTCAGACTCTATTCTCTATTCAGACTCTATTCTCTATTCAGACTCTATTCTCTATTCAGACTCTATTCTCTATTCAGACTCAATTCTCTATTCAGACTCTATTCTCTATTCAGACTCTATCCTCTATACACTGATCTTCTGATATCATCCTGCACGCACCTAACATTTCAGCAGAACTGGTAATAAATGATCTAAAAGACTCGAGCACATGATGTCTGATGTGCAGCAGCCATGGATGTCATGACACCATGGCTGACCTAAGCGCATTCGTGTATGACGAAGCATGGATGAAAGCATGCACTCTGATGTGACAGTGATGTCATTCTTAAAGTTATACTAAATCAATAGATTCTCAGTTTGACATCAGCTCATTGTACTGCATCTCTCTCTCTTCAAATCAAACTTATAGTCTATACTATAGCCAGAGGTTAAGTCACTGCACGTCTGTTAATTATCATTATTATCGTTACCATTGTTTTAATATTTTATTATTATTATTATTATTTTATTATTATTTTATTATTATCATTGCTATTACAACTGCTAATATTAACAGTACTATGCTTAATACTACCACTACTATTACTACTACTCAGTATGAGAATTGTGGAAAAATAACTGGGAGGTTGGCCTATGATAAACTTGAAATTGGGGTATGAAAAACATACTTTAACATGGGGCTCTAAGAAAGACTGGGGGGGTTGAACCCCCCAACCCCCGGCAATTCTCACCCTGCTACTACTACCACTACCACCACCACCACGACCACCACCACCACGACCACCACCACGACCACCACGACCACCACCACCACGACCACCACCGCCACGACCACCACCACCACCACCACCACCACCACCACCATGACACCAGACTGACCTACCACCAATATTGCGTGTGTGTATGTGCGCGTGATCGTGTGTATGTGCGCGTGATCGTAAGCCGTTCATTTGCAAGCATTTTGAAGCACTTAAAATATCATCAATCAATGCGATGTGCTATAAGGCAAGCAGTGCAACTTGTCGCGCAGAACGAAAAGATAAAGCGACCATCAAAGACTGAAGTGACGACGAAACTATACAAGTATACAATACAATACATGCAGTATATTATATACATTATATACACAGACAAGATTCTTCGATGGATCGACCTCGGCTGTCGAAGTACGTCTATAAAAAATAATCATCGTGGTACGTTTTGCATTATATGCTTCATTTATGTAGCACTTGTGTCTCTGCTCAACGTCAGGTCGAGTGCTGCTGCTTTCGTTGGCATTTGAGTTCAGTTTTGAATGACCTGCGATCGACCTAATTGCCGTCCATCGAACCTCCACCCCCTATCCCCCTCCCCACCCCCCACTTCACCCTCTCCCCTTCACCGTCGTTTTCGGAGGATCATCGTCGTCGTCGTCGCTGTATAAACCGTTTCATGAGTGCATGCGGTGGTCGAAGCAGAGAGGGACGAAGGGGCGCTCGTTGTTCATTGTTCAACGCTTGCACGATCTCGTCGTAAACCGTCTCAGCTGCTGCTGCTGCTGCTGCTGCTGCTGAATAGGGAGAGAGTCTCACCACCAGACACGTCGTGTGCACCGCAGGACTAGATGGCTCTGCTCTGCTTTCGTTCATTTATAGCACTACATAGTCTGGTAGTAGTGGTAGTAGTGGTGGTGGTGGTGGTGGTGGTGGTGGTGGTGGTGGTGGTGGTGGTGGTGGTGGTGGTGGTGGTGGTGGTAGTGGTGGTAGTAGTAGTTTCAGTTTAACGACGCTGGGTGATAGCAGTGATCATTAGCGTTGTTGCCCTCCTCTGTTTAGTTATTTTTTTGGCTTGGGACTGGCACTGCCAGAGTGCGAATAGTGGGGGGAGGTTTTTCTTATACCACCATTATTATAGTCGTCGCTCATCTGTGTAAACTCGCAGCGTATAATGGACGAACGCAAAGATGTGTGGAGAGATAGACAGATGGACACACTGACTGACTGACTGATTGACTGACTGACTGATTAACTGACTGACTGACTAACTGTCTGACTGACTGATTGACTGACTGACTGCTTTTTCATCTGACTGACTGACTGATTAACTGTTTAACTGACTGACTGATTAACCGACGAATTAACTGACTGACTGACTGACTGACTGACTGACTGATTAACTGACTGACTGACTGACTGACTAACTGTCTGACTGACTGGCTGGCTGACTGACTGCTTTTTCATCTGACTGACTGACTGATTAACTGTTTAACTGACTGACTTATTAACCGACGGATTAACTGACTGACTGACTGATTAACTGACTGATTAACTGACTGACTGACTAACTGATTAACTGACTGACTGACTGATTAACTGACGGATTAACTGACTGACTGACTGACTGGCCGGCTGACTGGTTATTACCATGCAAACTACACCCTCGACGGGCTAGGCACTGTAGGCAGTACCCTTGACGCGGCGGGATGCAAGAACTGGGTGATGAGGAAGATGAGGATGAGAATGAGGAGGAGTAGGAGGAGAAGGAGGAGGAGGAAGACGAGGAGGAGGAGGAGGAGGGAGCAGCATGAAGTGCCGACCAGCATTGCTTTTTCATCTGGCGTCCTGTTATAAATTATCCAGACGCGCTTGGCGGCGGTCGAGAGATAGGGATGACCTAGCAAGTGACACATTGATGGATGGTGGTAAGTGATGAGAGCGACTGAGCCAGCCGATGATTCTATCGCCTGCCTCCCACCGCCCCCCACCCTCCCCCCACCCCCTCCGCTGCCTCGGTCCCTTCCAACAGCTGATCCAACCAGCGCGGTTCTCTCGGACGATAAATCACGTGGCCAATGGTGCAATTATGGCGGCCGATGTTAATTAAAATGACAACACGGTATCGTAGACAAATAAATCATGGATCTATGATGGACCGGCCAGGCACATAGAGACGCATACGAACTAGCACAGCTGCCACCGCCGCCGCTGTAGCCACCACCACCGCTGTAGCCAGGGCCGGGCACCGAAGCAGGCTGCTGAAGATCCAACGGCGCTCTCAGCATCCGGCGTAATACGTAGGCCTGTGTGGTGGTGGTGGAGGTGGTGGTAGTGGCGGCGGCCAGCGACTCTGTTTGCCTCACTGTAGGTCCGAAAAAAGTGCCGTCTGTCCATGCAGACCGCGTGAAATGTTGCCACCGACAACGCCATAACATCTCTCTTTTCTTTCTTCTTTATCTTCTTGTGTTTCCTCATATTGTCGGAGTCGTGTATGGCCGTTTCAACAGCTTTCGAACATAAATGTCAGACTGCCGTAGGCCTCTGATTTGATTTAGCAGGAAATCTTGGAAACGTCCCTTCTATAGTCTACAGGCCAACGCAGTGATCATGTAGGAGCTCTCGCAATATTCACAGAGGCAGCTGTATGTAGTAGGCTATACATCAGACCCGTTTATGTGTCTTCTTCTGAGATGCCCAGAGATGATTCCCACAACCAAAAATTAGACCTCGCCATTAGGTTAAACAAACGTTGACCTTTAGAGAAGAAGCAAACCCCCGACACGACCTTCATTCTCAAGGTCGAACTCTTTGATATAAGCAGCGAGATAACGTACACGTAAAAAGAACTGCAGCAGCTACAAAGCGGAGCTGCAACATAATGTGTATACACTGTGAAGAAGCTGTGTCCGATCTTCCGTATAGCCATGACAGCATACTTTGTCACGACGCAAGATATATTGTCCGAGTGAAATGATGTCCGGGGCCTCTCCGGGCCAACGGTGTGGCAGTTAAACAGAGTCGTTTTATAAGCATTGTAATAAACGTTTAATGAGTAATTGTTTTAGCGCAATAGCAATATGGCATGCGAGACAATACATTGCAGAAACGTATTGTTTGTAAATTGCCTCACTGCATGATTGACTGAAAACAGAAAAACATGACCATGCAGCCACATGCTCTATAATAATAAATTATTGTATCATTATTTTTGACGAACGCTTCTGTATCTGGGCTGCAATAACCATTGAGACATACATAATTTTACACATTGGCAGTATCATAAGTTCCATTTTTAAGAGCAAATTCCCCAAGGCGCTGACCTAAATAAATAGAAACAGCCTTTGTCATCGGATATGTTATTGACCTATTTGTGCTAAAGTTACACGCATAAAAATGTAACCCTATAAGTCAAAGCAGTTTGTGTTCATATAGTTTATAGCTGAAAATTAACGTCTAATTTAATCTAATCCAATTTATTGCTTCGTGCTTTCTGAAAAAAGTGCGAGAGGGAGGGAGGGATAGTCGGATAGAGGGAGAGAGAGATGGAGAAGGAGAAAAAGAGGGAGAGTGAGAGTGAGAGGGAGAAGAAGCGAAAGAGGGAAAGTGAGAGTGAAAGGGAGAGGGAGAAGTAGAGATAGAGGTAGAGGTAGACTTAGAGGTGGAGGTAGAGCTAGAGATGGAGGGACATGGACAGAGATAGTGGAGAGAGAGAGGAGCGAGGTAGGGAGGGAGGGAGGGAGGTGAAGAGGGAGACGGAGAGGGAGAGGAAGGGGAGAGAGATGGAGAAGAAGAGGTAGTGGGGGAGAGAGAGTGAGAAGCATAGAGCGAGAGGGAGAGGGAGATAGAGGGAGAGGGAATAAACAGCGATTGCATATTAATAGTTCTCGGTGGTTGGGATGATCAATGGCGCTCCATCGTCCGTCGTCCGTCGGTCGGTAGCGGAACCTTATTACTTGCGCTTAGTCCGAATCGTTTTAATTAACTTGGCGCTGACATGCTTTCCGTCAAAACAGCGAAACCTCTCCACCGTTCATCCTCCTCCGAGGATGAGGAAGAGCCCTCTCCCTCTTCCTCTCTCTCCTAATGGATCAAAAAACGCGCCCACGTCCATTCGTCGGAAAATATTTGAACGCTGCAGGTCTCTGTTTGGTCTCTCGTCGTCGTTTATGCAGCGCCTTTTCTACCTTCATTAGATCTATCACTTCCGCTTCATCACCCATCAGTTCCGTGTTGCCTTTTCCTCATCTTCCTTCTGACGTATACGATCCAGTTTTCTGCTGTGTGTTATTTTGCTTGTCCACCAATAATTTGTAGCAACAATCTTTGTCTCCTGCTGCAAGTCGGTCCTCCTTGTTACGTTCTTACTTGTCGCCGTTCTATCTGTTCCGCCATGATCGTTGCCTGCATGCAAGATCCAGCGAATGTGGCTGTCACTGGAGCAGATTCGAGTGATGGATTAAAGACATACACTTCGTCTTCCTGTCCTCCTCCTCCTCCATCCTTTCCTTCGTCCACTGCAGTTCTACATGTCCTGTGCATGTTTGTCTGGCGATCAATCAGTTCGTGTGTCTTATGCATCGAAATCCGCCGTTCCTAATTTCAAGTTCCGATCTGTCCGAATACAATTAGGCCACAGACTGCTCGCGCCTTCTTCTTCTTGTTCTCCTATTCTCGCTCATTTTCTGTTTCTTGTGTTTGTTGTTCCTTCTCCTCCTCCTCCTCCTCCCGCCTCCTCCTCCTCCTCCTCCTCCTCCTATTTTTCTTTTGTTGCCTTATTTAGGTTCCATTGCACCCATCTGGTTCGCTAGCTTATATCCATGAAGATGGCATAATAAACCGCTTCTGCTACTTCTCCTCATGAGTTGATGCCAAAGGCGGATACAGAAACTTTGGATGGGGGTCAAAATTTCTTGGCCTTGGGCGCGAAATTTTTTTCGTATCCGCCACAAAAGTTGATGACCTTTTTTTAGTCATCCAGTCTTCAAAAGTTCTTAGTCTTTATTTTTAGATCTATACATCGTTCGAAAACTTTTTGAAACCAAATGGGGGGCAGTTCTAAATGGGGGGGGGGGCATGGCCGGATTGACCCCCTGGATCCGCCCTTGGTTGATGCTGTATGTATTACAAATCAATGCTTTAACTTTGAAACCTCTTTTCGTCTTTAACTGGCATCGTCACACTGTTCTGCTGACACGTTACGTTTCAGGTATCAAGTTTGCATTGATTCAAGTAAGAAATAAACGTGCTTCACATAGGCGGCAGTATAATTCACCAGCGTATACGCCTAATTGGACTCCAATCCTAAACCACATCCTCAAACGGAAAGTGGGTCCACAAAACACCCCAAGCATCCCTCTTCTCCGATGAGCTTAAAGCTCAAGGACCACATTATATACATGTCTATACTCTAAAGGTAACAGCTGCGGTACATGGAAATAGGTTCTGCTGCACTGCCGCAGTGTACTTCGGATGACTCATAAATTATGCAAATGAATTCCGGCAATTTGCCCGTCTGATTTTCCCGCCGAGCATGCGGGCATGTGCACAGCTCGACTTGACATTAGTCATGGCACCCGCACTGCCACGGTGCCACCGCCACTGCCACCACCACTGCCACCGCGCACCTCGTTTAGCTGATATTGGTAGCCATCGATAATACCGGCAACATAATACGGACACTGACTATAGCCTACGAACGTGATATATATATATATATATATATATACATAATATGTATAGATCTATATATATGGCCCCATGGCAGCTCTTAATCTGCAATGGATCGGCTTTCGCGGGTTGCATGAGTCCCCTATAATACGGAACGCCTATAATAAATGGGACGCGGGCAACAGCTGTTCAGCCTCCTAATGACGTATCTTTGTTCCCATCTTCTTTTACTGTCGACACACTCTCATGTTTCCTGCATCATTTCCCACCGTCCACCAGAGGCAGCAGCGGTGCGCACGCTGACCTCACTCATATAGCTCGAACGCACGCGTATAACTCAGTTTCATCATTGCTGCCTTTCCTCACAACGCCTGCTTTCAAAAGCAACAGCTTTCCATAGGCAGCCTTCTCGCCTTTCCAGCAGGGATGGTTGCAGAGCTGCGGAGAAAAAATACGCTCTACCAACACTAGAGATTGAAACAAGAAAAGCTTTGCTGCGATGATACACATGATGTGGCAGGTATTAGTTCAGGCAATCTCTCAGCAGCCAAAATAGCGCATCAAGTAACTGCTTATAAGTAGATCCATCAACGGTTTGCTTCGTGTAAACTCATAATTCATGCTCCGATGTTTCAAAACAAGACAGGGTGGGTGGATGCTTGAGCGTATTTAGACAAAGTTGTTCGTAGCTTGTGAACTTAGTCTGTAGTTGGTAACTGAAAAAAAGTTGACTTTGCTAGGGTCTATGAAATGTTTTCTGCCATCTGGGACACAGCTTGACCTTGGGACGTTGTGAAGTAAACTCTTTTAGTCGACTACGCCTTTCGCAGTGAACTAAAGTTTTAAATGGAAGTTGCCATGGAGATATCTAAGTATGCACTTTTGACGTAAAAACGATGACAGCTGACAAAAATTGAGAGATCGTCACTAGCACCAACATTGCCAGAGTCCCGACCATGACTGGATGACGACAGAGGCGATGTAAGATCATCTAAAGATTCATCTGTACGCTACTGTATGAAAGTAAAAGTCAAAGTCCAAGTATGCGTGGTCTCGTATACCAGATTGCATAGGGCCAGGGCCGGATTAAGGCATGTTCAACATGTTCGGCCGAACAGGGGCCCCACACATTAGGGGACCCCCACAAAATGCGGGGGAAAACATTTTCTGGAAAAATTTTAATAAAAGGTTATCAACTTTTTTGGCGGATGAAATGGTATGATTTTCCCGAAAATTTTGGCAGATGACCAAAAACAGGTCATAATGGTAAGATTTTCCCGAAAATTTCGCCAGATGACTAAAAAAAACCAAATATCCGGCAAAAATTTCCCGAACAGTGCCCCCACATTGCTTAATCCGGCCCTGCATAAGGCATTGCAATAACGTGCTTCTACCACAAAAAGTCAAAGGAAGCCTTGAATGTCTAGTGGTACATAACACTAACAGTAACTGTTATATATGTTGGTGTCTGTGAGCCTGACCCACATATAAGAAATGAATTGGAGTAACAGGAGGACAGCACCCAATTGTGACCCAAATCCAAATTCGAGTGCTCTTAAATTTGTTCTAACTCTTAACTATAGATCTATAGACCTATCTAATCAGTAAAATAACTTGTTCGACTATTTCACCGACTGTATCAACAAAACCAATTTTCCTTTAACTTGAACTTATAAGATATATCATTGAAGCCCATACCTCTTCTCTGCGGAGAGAATATGCGATAAAAAACACGAAATTGAGCTCCGTATGTATAGATAGTCTCATGTCGATTGATTTATTGATGATAACCCTGCTGACCTTGACATCCATTGTTCAAGATTGATGGCTTATAAAAATTGTTCGCCTTTGTTTCAGGGATTTTCCAGATTGCACTTTTCTGTTGACTTGAACAGCAATCACTGTAGTGTCAGCTACAACATTGTGGTCAATCCGAATTGCAAAAAACTTGGGCGAGATGAAACAGAGAAAAAAGAAAAACAGCTAAAGATATTATTGGGGGGGGGGGGGGGCATTTATTGTAATTATAACGACACTGCAATTAAAATAATGACGATGATGTATAATTATTTTTTTTATCCAGAATCCATAAATTCACGTAAGTCGGTTGTAAAAATTTATTATAATTATAAACAACAATTTCCGCTATAATATTATTTATCACTGGTGGACGTTGCAATTTCTTAATTATTGCTCGGCTTTCTTTATCAATCACCAGTCTTATTCCACAGCTATGAGTTTTAGACAAGGGCATATAGATATAATTATAGTAAAAATAATTATCCATTCATTGGTCCTTGGCTTTAGAAGGTACATGTATGTTACAACTCTACAGTCTACAGACTTCTTGACTATACTTGCCCTATCACCCTTTGCCATGTAGAGTCTTTATCAGAGATGTTGTGCAACTGCATCAACCCCCCCTCTTCTGCTTTCATCATCTCTCTCTCCCCGTCTCTGCTCCACCACCAGAGGTCCACCACCTCCATCACCTCCTGCTCCTCCCCATATTCTTGACTTCCTGTTCATCCACCTCATCCAGCTCAGATCTCTCATCCCTTTCATCATATTCTTTCACCTTCTCTAATTTCTCCGGCTTCTCTCTTTTCCGCCAGCCTCCCCGCATCTTCTCACACGCCTCCTCCTCCTCTTCTTCTTCTCCTTCCTCTTCTCCTCCTTCATCTTCTTCTACTATCCCTCCTCATCCGGATGCCAGTCTTCTTTCAGACTTCATGCAGGCAGCTCATAGACCTTTGCTCCTGAGTCGATGATTAGGCAAGTGCAACTCGATACCTCTCTCTACGGCGCGCTGCTTTGTTGCTCAAAAGAAACGAAGACCTCGGCCTGGCTTAACTAGATGCTACGTGATGACAAATGCGCCTCATAAATCGCGGCTTTAATACGCCGATGAGCGGCACTGTCGACGCCACCGTCGCAGCCGCCGCAACCGCAATAAACTTCAGGCGCTAAGGCGCACACACCTCAGGCAGGAATTTTCTTTGAAGTGGAATTTTTCAATTGGCCGCCGGTTGTGCTGACGGACAAATGAGCCCCGGGCTACCCTTCGACCCGGGCTACCCTTCGACCCACCCTGATGGGCGATGCACATATTTTTCTTTTCCATTATATTATATACACGTTTCGCTTCACTTCTAAGACTGACGAACTGAGCTTGAAGCCAGAAACTACTCAGCTTGATTTATCATTACTGATAAATAACGACAGCCGAAAATTGACGCCGCTGCGTTCGTCTAGGTCGCCGTCCTGACAGTCGGCTGTCCAAAGCGTCAGACTGTACGGTATACTCTTCTGCAGCTTCGGTTCCGCTGTATATTTATGGCCGTGGGTGGTTTCAGCTGTTGCCAATAACTCTTCTCCGACCTTTGATCGGATGGATTTAAATTTCAGTATATATAATCAACATATTATCCGAACTATAGATAAGACTCATAAGAGAGCGCTCACGCTGCTGACGCTGCTGATGGCTGGGAAGATGAAGTTTATACTGATGATGAAGATGCTGATGATGTTGCTGATGAAGATGCTGATGACAATGAAGAGGACGTGGATGAAGACTGCGTCCTGATTTTATCTATAACAAATTTACTGCAAATTACCGAGTTGTATCGTGTTTAAAAATTTTTATATAGTGCCTCTAGGCTCTCGCAGAACTGATATCTAAAAGCGCTCTCAAGAGAGAAACTTCTGAGAACAAGAAGTGCCTTTAACCCTTTAATGCCGAGATGGTAGTAAATGGCATGGGAAATCTTATACCCTCCGGCATCAGAGGGTTAAAGAATGAAAGACTGGTGAGGACAATGAGTTATATAGCTTATAACCTTTAGTGAAGAAGGAAGGTCATTCTGGTAACACTCCGATACAATTATAATCAGTTTTAAATGAACAGTTTATAATTTCTACTAGTGGATGAATGATATTGGGTAGGCCTGGCAGAGATATAACAGGATCTATGTCATCGACTCTTTGGCATGAGATGCATGAATAGTAGGCCTATGGCTTAATAATTAATTGGATCAGCTTCTCCTTTATAACTTTTATGATGATGATGATGATGATGACGACGACGACAACGATGATGATGATGATGATAATGGCAAGGATGGCTGAGTATTTAATTTGAGTATCCTGCATGGTACACATCCACTATATACTTATCTCAACCTGGAGAGGATTGGAAGGTAAGCCATATAGTTAATGCATCCAGGCTATAGGCCTATTATAGTCTGCTATTGATTATGGAAGCACGTGTTGGAATTAATGTGTCTATCCTTCAAAATTTAATGGTCAGTGCTTTTAAAACCGTTTGATTTCATGCGGACAATGAGCTATATAAACATCGTTGAGTATGACGGTGGATTTACTGCGCAACTGCTGCATTGGCCATGTATAATTATATCATAAAATAAATGACATAGTTTATAGTTTCAGTTTCCGCATATAAAACCGACTGAAACGTCTCTGTGTACACACAAATACACACGCACACACACACACACACATACACACACACACACACACACACACAAACACACACACACACACACCTGTATGCACAGTCTTTGAAGTCGCGGCCTGTTGCTGTTTAACGACACTGTGTCATATTTTAATGATGATTAGTGTCGCCCTCCTCCTTTCTTCAGGCTTGGGACTGGCACTAGCAAGATGTATACGAGCAGTGGCTGAATTCCTAGTTTTAGTTTTCATTTTGATAATTATTTTGGTGTCAGTTTCAAAGCCAAGATGAATCGCCAAAAAGGTTTACATGTCAGTGATATAATCATATTCGCAGATTAAAAACTTATCAGGTACCCGGTACCACACTACCACTTGAATGCCAAGCGCAGGGCACCATGTTATTCACGAGCGTTACGCCGAGTCAGAGAGTTTGTCAAAAGAGAATTCATAAGGAAGTTCGAGTCCGGATGTCATATATAATCATAGAGTCACTGTGCATGGTGATAAACAGTTTCCTGTTCCACTGCTATGGAGAATATAATGATCTATGCACTGTCTGCAGGTCAATCAGGTTTGTATATATATATACATATATACATATATATGTATATAATTATATATGTATATATATATTATATACATGTATATATACATTCAAGAGTTTCACACATTTGGCCATGCATGCATGTTGTATGTGCACCTAAATGTCTTTGAACCCGATCTGATCTGCATGAGCTCCACTTCCTCGCGTGGAGTCGATCGGAGATGGCGCCACACGATGCAGTTGGTGTAGTAGAATCAATCCAATTTTCATCCTCATTAAGAAAGTGATCAAATACATTATAACTATACAAGCTTTAATACCATGCACAGCTTACTTGAATCTACTCAAATGAACCACGCAAGCGCTTAACATCACACATATAATATGACTTAAGTACACAGACACACACAGACACACACACACACACACACACACTCACACACACACACACACACACTCGTTTATTGATATAATGTCTTGGGTGTGTGTGTGTGTGTGCGTGTGTGTAATTGTATATTGATAAACTGCTAATTCATGCAATCTGTTAATCTAGTGTCATGTTACTTCATTAAAGTTCGGTATAGGCTACGAGTCTAAATCTGTGGGTGTATATTTATGAGACTTCGTGCAAAAGGGGCGACCCTTCACGCATGCAGTGCGTATCCTCATAATATTATAAAATCTATAGATGCATATCTCGCATGTAGGTTTTGTTCGTGCATGCGTGCGACTGCGTGCACTATAGCTTTCATGTAGCAGTGTGCACTTGGTGTGTATAGTGCACAGTTGTGCATTTGTAACCGTCGCCGATAATTTATTGCACCCCGACGTTGGCATTCATGTTCAAACCTTCTGTTGCTGCAGTGTGTAGGCTATCCCTTCAGCTGACTCAACTATCATATAGGCTGCAGCTGTTAAAAGGATATATTATGTGCCGTTGTTGTATCCTTGCCATGCATGCATCACATGCATGAGCAATCTTCAATCTTGACAGTCAAGGTTTTCGTCTATACGCAACGTCTTCATGAAGTGTATTAGATGATTGATAGATAGTCGTCGCATGGAGTGATTGATGGATGGGTAGGAGGATCGGTGTGAGTGAGAGTTATGACTAAGAAAGGCCGAATACGTTTATTGATTTGCTGGTATACTTGTATACTTACTTGGCAGATGTCTTTGTAGCTAACTTGCTGTGTATAGAGCTTTTAGTTATACAATCAATTCTTTTATTGTCCGATATTCGACTTGTTTGTTGCTAGCACTCAGATGTAGCTGTTAATAATATGCAAATGATTTCATCTATAAAGGTCGTGCGGTATTTCAATAGTGTAATCTATACAGTCATGAGCCAAGAAGTTGATGCAACTTTGGCGAAATGACGGAGTTCATGAGTGTAGGCTATTTTCCTATAGGATAGCCAGATTGTTGAAAAGCAAGAGTTGAAGTTGAAGTGGGAGCACATGATGTGTAATAAAAACTTCATGATGTTTACAATAACAGTTGGATCATAGCTAAACCATTTAATTATAATTATCATATGCCCTATAACTGAAATGTTATATAACAACTTGTGCTGTTGTCCGCTGCATATCCCCTCACATCTCGGAGTCTATATAGCTGGAAGACATGTGGTTTTCAATTTCCCTTGCAGTTGGTTCAACGCCATTTTTACCATTATAATAAAGGGCCTTTATAGACCTATGGTCCGTGGAATGCTACCGAAAACATTTTCACGTAATCAGACGCTCTGCTGCTTATTTTCATTCTTGAATGTTGTGCGGATAAGAGTGCATGAAGTCGACGATGTTGTAAAAGCCGAAACGTATTGACTTAATTCTGATGACTTTCTCGTCATGAGTCTTTTGCGCTTATATAATAGGCCTACTCACAGGAACAGCTAGCCGTCGTACAGCGATATTCTGTTCGCTTATTCAGCAGTTGTGCTGAGATATCAATCAATAAATGTTAGTGTAAAATGAATATTAGGCCTATAGTGTCGAAGCTGTAAGCCTTAGGTATCTCTTGCGAGCACGCGTATACATTAATTCATCCATTCGCTTGTATTTTGTATTTGATATAGTACCGTCTGAAAGTAACGCAACATCAAAGGGACTTGTTTTCAAAGTTATTTAAAAACAAAGATGAAAGAGTGAAGATATATAGGAAACCACACTTTCGGACTTCATATATATATTTGCAGGTATACAATACATAAAGTTACCAAAGTCCCAAGTGTGTCCAGATGACCTTGTCGACTTTGGCAGCAGGTATAATTATCTAAGTCGAGATCAAAGGCCTTGTGTATATATATAGGTCATGAGCACATTTCGTATCTCAAGGTCATCCTACATAGATATCTAATCAAACTAAATAAACCCTTGGTCAAACCTGGCATCGACCATGATTCCTGCATGTTAATGGCAGATTTTAACACGTAGTTTTTTCATGTGGACAATCCCAACGCAAACACTTCCTCCTCCTCATCCAAATATAACTTCTCTTCCTCCCTCCACCCACTCCTCTCTTAGACATCCTTTACATCTTACTTCTTCCTCAATAACAGCGTATATACGTGTCCTGTTTTCTTCCATAGTCGTCCTCTTTCGAAATGGAAGAGTGTCTAAATGCCAGCAAGCAGTCTTGGCTGGTATACGAATCAGCGGCTGACTCGTTTGAACAGAAACTCTGCAGCCATTTTTCATCAACTGCATAGATGCCGTCAATAGATTACGGAACACGAGACAACAGTATAGCGAACGAATATGAATCTGCCGCCACTTTTCTCCATTTTTAACCGACTGTTTATGACCTTGTCACTGCGCCTGCCTCTGCCTCTGCAAATCACTGTCTCAGCCTCTGTCTCTGTTCCCGAATGACTTTCACTTGTTGCTGTCGTTTAACAGATATCAAAGCATGGCCATGGGCGCCCGCAGAAATTTTTGCAGGAGGGGCTAGATGTATGGTGCACCATTAATATTCCTGCAAGAGTTAGATAAATGCAAAGCAGGAAATTAAGAACATGTGTGTTTTCGTATAATTATGTTGTTAAATGTAGATTTATCATTTTCGCTTTATGCATCATTGGGACTTTAGTACGAAACAATTTATTAACACTAGGCCTACAAAAGAGTAGTTTATAAAAATGGTCGTCAATTTTCCACGGATGGGGGAGGGCGGGGGGCCAAGTGCCGCCTCTTTGCCCCTATGTGCGGGTGCCCATGCATCAAAGACGATTAGAGTCTCGCCCTCCTCCTTTACCCGGGTTTGGAACTGGCATTCAATGGCAGAGTGCAACCAGTGGCGCATGTTGACTCTGAATCGGACTACCTCTTACGTGCGCTATATAACTGAAGCCTCTACATACATTTCTCATTGTGTAACACTTCCTCTATACTGAACAGTCTGTGTCCGCAAATATCCTCCTCCTTCTCCTCTGTTTACAGCCAAGGTTATCTCACTCTCTGTCTGTTTCTTTGTCTCTAGTTGCATCGCATCGCATCCTCTTTCGTCAGACCTTGACTGCATGCAGTGCTTATATAGAATCAATTGCCATCTCTTTTCGCCTCCTCTGTCTCTTGTCCGACCAAAAGCTCCGTCTCCATCCAAGATCAACCATGGTCTCCATCCTTCTGTCCGTTGTTCCAGCTGCTGCTGCTGCCGCCGCTGTCCTCCTCCTCCTCCTCCTCCTCCTCCTTCTCCTCCATCTCCTCCCCCTCCATCCCTACCTCCCTCCCTCCCCTGCAGCCGTGGACGGAAAGTGATCAGCCGACGGCGGCGGCGGCGGCGCATCTCTCTGCCTCAATATAAACGTCAGATGATAAATAGCTGTCAGCTGTAATTGCTAAACGAATAGCAAATATTCGGTTTCGTCAACAGGACAATAATATACTTGTTGATAAAGAACATCAAAGGCAGCTTTGGCGTCTCGTTTACAAACATCCCGCGGACACATCTGCCAACGATCCATCACAACGAGGCATCGTCTCTATACATATATCTCTCCTCTCCCTCCCTGTATACCTCTGTCTATGTCTGTCTGTCTGTCTCAGTCTGTCTGTCTCAGTCTGTCTGTCTGTCCGCCTGTCTGTCTCAGTCTGTCTGTCGGTCTGTCTGTCTCTGTCTGTCTCTGTCTGTCTGTCTGCCTGTCGGTTGCCTGTCTCAGTCGGACAGTCAGTCAGTCAGTCAGTCAGTCAGTCTGTCTGTCTGTCTGTCTGTCTGTCTGTCTGTCTGTCTGTCTGTCTGTCCGCCTGCCTGTCTGTCTGTCTGTCGGTCGGTCGGTCTGTCTGTCCCTATCTGTCTGTATCAGTCTGTCTGTCAGTCGGTGGGTCTGTCTGTCTGTCCGCCTGTCTGTCTGTCTGTATGTCTGTCTCTCGCACTTTCTCTCTCGTTCTCTCTCCACCGTAGAAGCTTTACGCCACGCAGAAGGGCAGGCAGCGGGTGGAAGGAAGAGCCAGCCTGCATAGAGTGGGGGCGCCCTTCATCAGCCAGGCAGGCAACCAAGACTAACACTTGATTGATTGACGTACTATACACACGCACATATGCAGACACACACACTCACGCACATATGTATTGTATATATATGATGCTAATAATATATGAAAGGATAGAACATGGAGGAGCTTTGGAGATGGCATCAACGCTCTTCATGCATTTGGTATCCAGTATATGTGCACCACTCCGCTCAACTGAAGTACGGAAGAAGCGTGGAGTGAGCAATTAATTCATCCTGACTTCCACGAAGTCTCCACATCGGCTGGAGGGAATCTTGGGATGCAATGTGCATGGCGAGGAAGAGATGCAAATAGCATCGGTGGTAAACTAGGGAGAAGAAATTACGGGCTACTGCATGCTGCAGGGAGCCTCCATGGCAAGCACGCACAGCAGGATATATCATATACTCATCATGCACATTCCCGGCTGCAGAGAAAGGGTTCCCTATAGTATAGTCCTATGTAAAAAGACTGGCCTAATTTGTCCTGTTTACTTATTGCTTCATGTTGCACAAACTGGTGACGTCATCCATCCTGTTGCAGTTTACACATATACGGAGGCAATTCGTAACAACCACTGTGTGAGGCAGAATATTATATGCCACGCAATGTATATATATATATGTATATACATATACATAGATATGAACAATATATGTATATATATATATAGTAATCATACTTTTATATGCATATGTACAAATTGCGCACATATATATACATATATCTATATAATACGTACATATATAATACATGATCTATTGATCAATGTACATAATACAATGTTATGTCTGCCGATATCGGATGTCGTCGATAGTACAGCGACAGACCGACAGTGTGTGTGTGTCACGTGTGTGTGTGGATCGGAGATGGTTTATTCATACTGTAGACTATAACATGTAGACGACGACCCTCCTTCCATTGATTCAATGCTGCTGCTGCTGCTGCTGCTGCTGGTGCTGCTGCTGGTGCTGCTGCTGCTGCTGCTGGGTCTGACTTGTCCATTGTTCCATTAGATGTAATTGAAGTCCAGCGGATGCTGCGACGAACACACAGACAATGCTGCCTCACGACAACAATCGCAGACTCTGACGGTTGACGGTTGACATCCGCATCTCTCCCTTTCACCAACCCCACCCCCCCACCCCCCATCCTCTCACCTCAACCCCTCCTTCCTTCCTACTTCCGCCAACCAAGTTCACCCATGCGTGTCTCTCCCAGCTGAGCATGCAGTGCGCATGCGCGCCCCATGCAAGAGTTAGCGCCAGAAACCAGCATGGCATTTGCGCATGCGCACTTTGTCCCTTCCGCCATCGAACTCATACAGCAGCAGCAGCAGCAGCAGCAGCAGCAGCAGCAGCAGCAGCAGCAGCAGCAGCAGCAGCAGCAGCAGCAGCAGCAGCGAACAATACGTCACTGGAGGGTCTGCAACATGCGGTCGGCCAGTTTTTAATACACGTGAAGGGAATTGGAGGCGAACGTCCCTCTTCCATACCATCACCACCCCTTCCTTCCGCCAATTCCTCTTTCTCCCACCACCACCACCACCACCACCACCACCACCACCACCACCACCACCACCACCCCCACCACCACCACCACCACCACCACCACCACCACCACCACCACCGCTGTCCTTTCTTCTCCTGCCCTTATGACCGATGACGTCACGCGGCGTGGGAGGACGGCGCCGATTTCCCGCCGTAAATTATTAGATTGTTTCGGAGCAGACGAGCGAATACTAATGACGACCAGTAAATATAATATCTGAGGCATGCATATACATGTATAACTCGCAGGTCCTAATAATTCGGCGGACGCTGCAGTGGTTGTGGCTGCAGGGACGGGGACGGGTGGAGTCGGCGGCGGGAGAGGGGACGATGGCGATGTGACCTGTGCGGTTGATCCATCATTCATTCTTGGGTCGGGAAGTTCTTCCTAAATCATATTTTATAGTCTCCGGCCGCGATGGGCGTTCGATGGAGCCGAACGCGCTCACGCCATGGCGACCGATGCCGGCGACGACCACCACGACCACCATCGGGCTGGGGCGAGGGGCGGCGGCATCGGCCCCCATGCAGCCCCTCTCCTCGGCCTCCTCTGCAGTCGCCGCCACTGAGGAACAATACATCGCAGGAGACGGGCAACGACAGAGACAGAGGGACAGACGTTGAGGGAGACGCAGAGGCACTGGTGGCCATACATGCCATCAAATGCGGCTCTCTCTCTCTCTCTCTCTCCTCTCACCGATAGATCATCGTTTTCGACGGCTCAACGGCGGCGCGATACTGTTGGACGATTTTCCATTTAGTAGAATTCTGAACGCCATTCACAGCATGCAATATACATATGCATATACGAGCGCCTATTATATATATATATAATATTATATATAATATGATATATATGATATATATATATACATGATATATATATATATCATGCTCTATATACATGTATATCTTCATATTAGTTCATGTTGTATTGCATGACCATATTATGTGAATATAATGAATATATGCAACCTTATTATACACATACACAATACACATACACATAAATTCCCTTGGTCATGCATCCATTTAATATTATAGAGAATGGTGGACTGCATATTATGATCATGTGATATAAATCATGGATGTATGCGTGGTGTGTATAGGCCTATCATAACATGTGTGTTGTTGGGCGTGTGTGTGTATGTGTATGTGTGTGTGTTGCGTGTGGGGAAGGAGGGTGGGATGTGTGGGGGGGTGTATGAGTGTTCGTTCGTAATATTGTTATTTATTCAGGCTTTTACAAATAAGCGTTCGTCGTCAATTATTGCTGACTACATTCGCCATGTATCGAAATGTTTTATGCGCAGCAGGGCATTAAGACATCCATTCAGACGCTGACTTGTTTCTTTCATCGATTTCGATCTGCAGTTTCCGCAGCCCACATACCCACCACCACCACCACCACCACCACCACCACCACCACCACCACCACCACCACCACCACCACCACCACCACCACCACCACTACCACCACCACCACCACCACCACCACCACCACCACCACAACACCACCACCACCACCACCACTAACACTACCACCACCACTAACACCACAACCACAACACCACCACCACCACCACTAACACTGCCACCACCACTAACACCACAACCACAACCAACACCACAACTAACACCACAACCACCGACACTACCAACACGAACACCAACACCACCACCACAACCAACTACAATCAGGTCTATCACCGATACCACAACTTTAATCAACACAAAACCAACACCACCACCACAACAACAACACCAATAGCAACAACAATGACAATAACAACAACAAAAACGACAATAATAACAACACCAAAACAACATCAACGACAATAACAGCAGCAAGACCACTGCCACCACCACCACATCATCACCACCACCACCACATCACATCATCACCACCACCACCACCACCACACCACACGACCACCACTGCGACAACCAGCATCCATACAGTAGTTGTCATGATCTCAATATTATGTTGGTCTGATGAGTGTCATTTATTTACGAGATTTGCACATAGATCACCAGAGTATCTGATCAATGGTCAATGGTCATGGGACGATGTGAACAACTCTATGGTCATGTGATGATGTGAACAACTCTATGAATTGAATGGGAGTCAATGGATGTGAATGAGGCGGGCAATAATAATCATCGACTGATATAATAGACCATAATTAATCACTAGTGCTATCATGACTGACGCATGCTTTATATATATAATTATATATATATATATAATTATTATATTATATATATATATGTTATGATTATCATATACTGTCATGTATTGTATATATATACATATATTTATTTATATATATATTTATATACATATGAAGTTATATATAATATATCCTTCCACTTGTCAACTAACAACCGTCACAGTTCGTTCGGCAGCGAAAACCGTCAAACTGACAATCAGCAAAGCATCAATCTAGACGTCTCTGGGGGGGGGGGGGGAAAGTTCCCCCCCCCCAGGATTGACATTTCCCCCCCCCCCAGAAAAATTTGACAAAATGATATTTTTTTTTACTGTTTTCATCATTGTTTTACATGAAGTGTTATAATATACGGTGATATTAGTTACTATTACAATTATGATTATAATGACATTATTAATTTTACTAATATATGATACTATCATGTTGCAATGAGTATAACTTACTGTATATGTTTGTATAAACACTAATTTTGTCTAACTAAAAACAGAGATGACATACATCCCTCCAGAAAAATTTGGCAAAATTATAATAGTTTTAGCAGCTGCTTACATCATCGCATTACATTAACTGTTATAATATAATATCTTCTTCTTTCTGTTCTCTGCCCTTAGGCAGGTTCAAATGTTTGACGTCTCCATTCTTCCCTGTTCTGTGCATTCTTTTTCAGCTTCTGATAACCGTCTTTCATCATCCAGTCCAATAGTCTTTGTCTTGGTCTTCCTCTCGTTCTTTTACCCTCCAGTTTCCCCTCTGTGATTGTTCTTAGCATCGAGTCTCCTCTGAGTGTGTGCCCTATCCATCTTAATATAATATACCGTAATATTATTTACTATTATATGGTTACAGTAATTATTTACTTTTATAATATGTGACACAATCCTGCTAAAATGAGTGTTAAGATGACACCTTAAAATGCTGCCATTGCAATGTGGAAATTCCAAAAATTTCTGATGTGGCTCTCAAAAAGTACAGGTATTTTGTTAAGAAGACACCATAAAATGCTGCCATTGCAATGTGGAAATTCAAAAAGTTTCTGATATGGCTCTCAAAAAGTACAGGTATTTTGTTAAGAAGACACCATAAAATGCTGCCATTGCAATGTGGAAATTCAAAAAGTTTCTGATATGGCTCTCAAAAAGTACAGGTATTTTGTTAAGATGACACCATAAAATGCTACCATTGCAATGTGGAAATTCAAAAAGTTTCTGATGTGGCTCTCAAAAAGTACAGGTATTTTGCTAAGAAAACACCATAAAATGTTGCCATTGCAATGTGGAAATTCCAAAAATTTCTGATGTGGCTCTCAAAAAGTACAGGTATTTTGTTAAGAAGACACCATAAAATGCTGCCATTGCAATGTGGAAATTCCAAAAATTTCTGATGTGGCTCTCAAAAAGTACAGGTATTTTGTTAAGAAAACACCATAAAATGCTGCCATTGCAATGTGGAAATTCAAAAAGTTTCTGATGTGGATCTCAAAAAGTAGCCTACAGGTATTTTGCTAAGAAAACACCATAAAATGTTGCCATTGCAATGTGGAAATTCCAAAAATTTCTGATGTGGCTCTCAAAAAGTACAGGTATTTTGTTAAGAAGACACCATAAAATGCTGCCATGGCAATGTGGAAATTCAAAAAGTTTCTGATGTGGATCTCAAAAAGTAGCCTACAGGTATTTTGCTAAGAAAACACCATAAAATGCTGCCATGGCAATGTGGAAATTCAAAAAGTTTCTGATGTGGCTCTCAAAAAGTACAGGCATTTTGTTAAGAAGACACCATAAAATGCTGCCTTTGCAATGTGGAAATTCCAAACATTTCTGATGGGGAGGGGCAATCCCCCTCCCCATACCCTCACCCTCCCGGTCTCGGCGCTACGCGCCTCACGAGCGTCCTTCGGACGCTCAATTGTCTCCCCCCCCCCCAGAAACCTGAATTCCCCCCAGAGGACGGGGACTAGATTAAACACTGATCAATCACATCGTGTAATACATGTATATTATAATTTATACTACTCAGTGAATACGACGAATTATTGGACGATAATAAATTAGATGTTCGTATACATTGAAATAAATGGATACGTGCGTACAGATAAGTTGATACATGCATACATGTACATGCGTACATACATGCATGCACAGTTGCACACATACGTACATACGTACTTACATACACATATACATACACATATATACATACATACACAGTATTACACAAACATACATAAACACCTACATATATATATACATATATATAGTACACTGGTGGTAATATTACATACACATTGGATTGCACATAATATCTGCCAATGTTTCGTATACGTTGACAACCTCAGGCTCTACTCGCCCCTGTTAACTACTGGGGACCTATACATGCAGCTAGCTGTGGAGCTGACTGTTGTTGCCTGCCACTGTCAATATCAGCATATATAGCCTATATATATAATATATATTATATATAGGGCTGTATCGTCCTTATTGCATGCTGACCTTCCTTCGGCGGAGGTTATGACCCCGTGTGACAAACGGGAGACATTTTCCAATTTCGTTCGTAAATGCCTTACCTGCTGCAGTGAGCCCGCCATCATCCATGGCTTCCCGAAGCATTGTTCTCAGCGAGATATTAAAGGCGGGAACTTGATTCACGCTGCATTCAGTCATCCATCTATTTATCCATCAATTAGTTTATCTGTTAATTCAACCATCGGATATAACCCACTTATACTTTTATCCATTAATTCATCCAGTAATTCATTCAATAACGCATCAATTCATTCAGCCATGCATGCACAAATTCGCCAATTACTTCATCCATCCATTCGTTCGTTCGTTCATTCATCCATTCAATTAGATTTTATTAGAAGCATTCATTTCACCTCCATTCATAGGCGTCGAATCCGAATATCAGTTGCACATTATTTGCACCTGCAAGAAGCCATATTCTGCGAGACGGTTTTCGCAGATCAAAGTTAACCTTTGTTGACGTCGCAAGCAGCCTGTGAAGAATGAAGATTCTCTCAAGATCTGCACTTATATACACCGTGAGGCATAAAAAACAAAGCCCTTGGAAAAATTGCTATAATTTTAACAATATTCAAACCTTGTCAATGAAATTCAGGAAATTTACAGCTAAACAGCAGGCAATGTAAAAAGATTTTCAGTTTGTACTCAGTCTCTAGCTTCTACGCATGCGCGAAGTCGCTTGCGCCGTTCATATATAAAAACTTTTGTTGTCCTTGTGTGCCACACGCTGTAGCACATCCTTGACAGGGCTGAATGTGTGTGTATATATGCTACAGTAGCCTATATCTATAGTGCACGCAATATATAAATCCTGAATTGCATTACAATGCGCAACATTGCATTGCAACGACGAAATGATTTCATTGCTGCTGCAGATCATGTAAATGCAGGTCTAATATAAGCAATGTTTCACGCTTGTTTGTATCAACCAGATGAGTTCAATTGAGGCGCCACATAAATGATGAATCATCGAACTGCATGCCAGAAAGCAATTCGTGCACTTTCGAAACTTGCGCGTCGCCCTCTGTCGAATGGAAATAAAGCAGACGATCGCCAATTTATTGCATAATCTAGCATAAATGTGTGTGTGTGTGTGTGTGTGCGCGTGCGTGTGTGCGTGTGTGTGTGTGTGTGTGTGTGTGTGTGTGTGTGTGTGTGTGTGTGTGTAGTTGCCGTTTAACTTCACTGTGTGCAGTGTGTGGTAACAAAGACCATTAGCGACGCCCTCCTCCTTTATCCAGGCTTGGGACGGGCACTGGTAGAGTGCAACCAGTGGCGGAGTTAGCATAGATGAGAAACACAGACAGTTTTTAATCCAGACGACTCGGGGGGGAGGGGGGAAGAAGAAGGTTTTAAACTACAGGGCCTGCGAAACCAGTGCGGGCGTTCCTATCCAGACAGCGTTAAAAGTTTAAAACTTAAAAATTAGAAAAATTATAACCATAATTAAAATGTAAACTATACTTGACTATAGACCACAATAAATAAATATAATTGCCATGCACGCTGTTAGTTGAAATATAGCTTTGTGAATAGTAACTGCATGTTGTCTTCGTTTTTAAATTGCAAACTGTCATAATTAACGCAGTAGGCCTATAAGCTTATGATTACAATAATCATAGTAGGCCTAGGTGACAATCTATTACAGGAGTCAAATTTAACAATGTCGGCAGCCATACAAGGCGTCCATCATGTCCTAGAGGCTACTACTCAGTTACCAACTTCATTTGCCGAATGGAAGGTTGAGAGGGTAGCGTCCGTGCGGAATATAGCCTATATAATCAAATTTGTACCAATATCTTTCATTTGACTGATGTAGGCTAGACACTGACCAAATATTATAAAGAAATATTAAGCCGGTACTGAGATAACGCATTCTGAAAACGGTGAACGAACTTTCGTGTCACCCTATATATACGACCTCCTTCGGACAACTCTTTTGTATTTATACCTTTATGGTTAGACACAGCGCTCGTGAATAAACTAGTGCCCTGCGCTTGGTTTTCGAGTGGCGCTTTAGAAAATTTGAAGATTATGATTACAAACGCGTTGATCTACATAATAAACACTCGCAAATTTTTATGGCGCACTTCTGAGATCACATGGAAATTGATGGAATGGTCATTGGTCGAAGACTGGCCAAAGAGGAAAAGTGCGAACGAAACGATTAAAATAACCGAATGGGTCACGCATAAAAAATATGCTAGACCTACATGTACATGTATACCCTGCAGAAATCATTATATACGCACTTACACACAAAGCACGCATATATATATATATATATACATGTTTATAATTATGTGTAAAATTTACACGTTAGGCCTACCTGTACGTGTGCACATAAAATATACAAATATAGGTCTACTATAATAATAGAAGTGAATATAGGTCCTACAAAATTTATTCTGCTCCGAACCATTCATGTAGTTTGCGTGTCGTGTTTTGTCCACATGTGCACGGCATTGAGCGCTTAAATCTTCTGGACTGGATAATAGCATCACCAAAATGATCTTTTAATGGACAGTTTAGCTCATTTCTTCCCCCCCCCCCCCATCGCAAATGTCTCCGCCATCGCTACCTGTGCAGCATGCGGGCGGGGGCGGGATGAGCGAAGTAGGCAGGCAGGCAGGCAGGCAGGCAGTCAGGCAGGCAGGCAGGCAGGCAGGCAGGCAGGCAGGCAGGCAGACAGGCAGGCAGGCAGGCAGGCAGGCAGGCAGGCAGGCAGGCAGGCAGGTCGGACGCTTTGATCTGACCGTTCTTGTTATCCGTTACCCAGAGAGTTCGTTACGGCGCAGCTATTAGAGATCGCCTTCTACGACGGCTGCAATAAAACTTTGTCGAAAGCGACGTCTAACGTCCGGAAAGCAAACAGGCAAACGCACTTGGAAGAACATCAAAGACCGGCGGAGTTGTTTATTGAAAGATGAGGTTTAGCGATAAACCCGAAAGGTGTGTTGTGCTCTTACCAGTCTAATAAAGTTATATACCACATTATACCAGCTATAACCTATAGGTCCTATACCGTATATAATTATGTTGATGCCGCCTATTTATATTGTCCTACCGCAGTTTGGGACATGGAGGACTGGAGGTAAAGTCTGGCAACCAGGGATCTAGTGGGAGGGGGTGGAAGGTGTGTGTGGGGGGTAGTTGTTCTGGCGATCTGCTACTTGTAAGCTACATGCACCATGTCAATTTAGTTGTCTGTCTGTTTGTCTGTCTGTCTGTCTGTCTCGATGCCTGTGTGTATCTTTAGGCGGTCATTAATCATTGAACGTTGGACGGATTAATGAAACGAACAGGTGCACGGCCTTCGTAATGTACATGTACACGCCTATCCATGTATACTGCCGAGCAGATGTACCTGGACATTTATATGGCGCCTTTAAAAACCTCTCAAAAGTAATACACCTTTGTGGCACGTTCACGACCTACGGCCCTGTTTCGAATTTGTGTATATATAATTTTATTTATTTATATATATATATATAATATATGTATGTATCAGTGGCGTAGCCAGGGGGGTTAGGGGATAGCCCCCCATTGGCTTAGGAAAAACGTTTTTTAAGGTTATTTATCCAATTATATAAGAAAAGCAAGTAGGCCCTATTCGGCCGTAACCCCCCCCCCTATAAGAAATTCCTGGCTACGGTATGTAGGCCTATATGATATATATAATAGATCTATACACATATACAGATAGAGATATAGATAAACAGAGAGGGAGGGAGGGAAGAAGGAGGAGGAGGAGGGACAGATCCTCAAAACAAAGAGATAAATCGCAAGATCAGATATAGATCAGTCAGACATCCAAAGGAACACCTAGAATATTCTGACACAACACCTAAAATATTCTGACATCGAAAAATCAGTTATTTAGACACAGATTCACCGCCTCAGTGATATAATTTATCGTTGCTTTCGACCACCGATAATCAGAATAGATTCTGGATAGACCTCCCAAGTCTGAATAACGGACGAGGGCAACACTAATCATGCATCATTGTTATGACACAATTGCGTTAAGCAGCAACAATAGACACCTTACGCCCATGATTGTTAGAACTAGGGGCTATGGCTAAACGGACTGATTTGAAAAGCCAGCGTTTAGAGTGGCCTTAACAAAGGCAGTCCTGATAAATAACCCCGTCGTCGGAACAGGCGAAATGACAAATCTTCCGGCAATAATTATTATTTCTCTCGTTACTCTGTATGTCCTGTTTCCGGTAGAGTAGGGTATAGGCCACACTATATATAGTGACTGTACAGTCGACATCCAGACACTGAGTGATGCAATTCTCTAAGTGTGCAAAAGTCCCAACTGACTAGTGATTTATACTGCCTGCAACGATAGTATATTGTTTCCTGTTACTAAAATATGCATGAACACATGCATGTATAGTTTGTATACTTGTATAGCCTACATACGTACATATTATACTTACTTAACTACGTACATACATGTACAATGTACATAGGTAGGCCCTACATATATTCGCATACATAAATTATGTACTATGTAGTATACGTATTTTACTAATGCTGTTATATTTATATTATGTATACATGTATAATATATACAAAATTATACATACATTATGTCTACACAATAATTATTTATAGGCCCCTACACATATTTTGGTGCATTGATTTATTTATGTAGGCTATGTTGTTGCTTTCATGTGTATTTCCATATGCATGTAGAATGTAGATATAGTTTTATAATGCTTGTATGAATGAATGGATGGATGGCTTAATAGCTGATTGGTTGAGCAGAAGGTTGGATGAAAAAATGGTTTGCCGACTGGTTAGATGGATGGATGTGTTTTTGGGATGGATTTATGGATGGATAGATGATTGGATGATTAAATGGCTGTCTGGATAGTTCGGTAGATGGATGATTGGATGGATTGATTTACATCAAAACACAGGTTCCGATCTTTTCTGAACCTGTAAGAAATAAAAGCAGGGTCTAATGGAAAACATACACTCTGTATATAATAACCGATAGGCCTACTATCATGTCTTTCAAGCCACCCACCTCGAACTTACTTCAATCAGCCCAACAACCTCTCCACAATAATTATTCACAATGTGGACTTTGGAACACCCTGACCTCCATACTGAACGTTGGCATCAGCAACAACCACTACATCCCCACCCCCCGGCAGCTTAGACTGGCAGACATCGTAAATCTTGCCATTCAACCTGAAATAATTATATGCTCTCGATGACTGTAAAAAAGGTGAAGTCTGACGCAGGCCTACATCATAGGCTACATGTATAGCCTATAGGAGAAAACGCTCAGGGTCGCTAGGGTCGGGAGCGCTACTGAATCTGTGAGCGGCGCTATATAAATGTTCAATTATAGTTACTATTTGCAACCGACTATAAAGGCACCATTACATTGCTGTTTGCACTCTGCCAGTGCCAGTCCAAAGCCTGGATAAACGAGGAGGGAGACACTGATCATCTTTGATATGGCAGTGTTGTTAAACAGAAACAAGCTGCTATGACTGTAAGGCAAGCTAGGGGGTTCTTAAAGATTCCGAACTTTTGATTGCTGCTTGGAAGAATAAATTGGTTTGGTTCCTGCTAGCTCCATATTATATTATGACTTAATGAACCGATACTCTACATCATTAGCTGCGGGATATGTAATGGACCGTAGGCAGACCAGTACTAAACGATTTGAAGCGAGTCTGCTCCACCCTTAGAAATAAATCCGTAAGAGGAGAAACACCGCCAGTCATTCCTTTAATATATTTTTAATGATATTGGAGTGGTTTAAAAACATGTCTGGCCTATTTTTGTCTTTAATAGACAAGGCAATCTGTATTTATAGGCATACGTCTACGCTATACTGGGACACGAAAAGCTCATTTTTAAAAATTGATTCTGATCCTAAATTTATTCTATTTGCCTTCTGACGATTTTCCATTAAATTAGTAACTATTTTTTTTTATTAGATTGTAGATCCTATATTAGGCTGACACAACACTTTTAAATTTATTACACTAGACCAGTGCCAGGGGTTCGGCAGAGGTTCTCTGAAATATATACATATTCAGTGAAAAATCATCTGCTATTTTTCAACTTTTATTTAATAAATTTTGTTTGAAACCTTTTTAAATTTAAAGCTGCTCATCCTGTTAACCTTAGTTTTGTCTTACTGCACCAGTGCACTTCCCGATAATTAACACCATGCAGCAGGTATATATAATATAGGTCTATAATACTGTGAAGTAATAATGTATTACCGATAAGATAGGCCTATGTAATTTTTCGTTGTTTTTCTGCAGAAATAGCATCGTATGACGTACGCTAAAAGCAACTATTACCCTTTTCTTATACATGTACATATACCACAGAGTATGTCGAGTAAAAAGTAAAAATTATTGTTCAAACTTGAGGGGTTCGGTGAATGGTCATGGATTTCTCTTGGGGTTCGGCTCCCTTGAAAAGGTTAAGAACCACTGCACTAGACCTATGCAGTTATGTTGGCAGTGTAAATTGGCAATGGCATATCGGGTGTTCCGGTAAAATAGCTGCACATCACTGCCCTCTGGTGAACAACTTGGCAGCGACAACTCTGGCGAATCGTCCACAAAGCATAGTATAATTTTGCAGCTATCAGAAGCCTGCTATATCCTAATAATTATAGTATCAGCTTCTTACAATTTCAAAATTTCGTTAACAGATTGTTGGAGAGAGATAAGTAATGAGTTCGAGCCCCTATTGGGCGGACATGCTTTGTAATCTGCTATTAGCGCCGTGTATTGCAGGCTGTCTGCTCTGTTAAGATTACTGCATAAATTGTGATGTAAAGCGCAGTGCATTTGCAGATGTTGCATGAAAGAAAAAAATTATTATTATATTAAAAACCCTTTGGTATATGAAGGTTTAATGAAGCTGCATGAATACTTGTTGTCGGGGGAAAAGGGAGAAGCAGCGTGGTTATCCCCCAATAAGGACATCCTAATGTAAAAGCTATTTCAGCACAGCTTCTGCCAAAACATGAACTTCAGTCAGACTGTTCTGTTTTGGATAGAATTACGTTCATTTGCAGAAGTATCAGAGATCCACACCTTTATCACAACAGCAGTCAGCCTTATCAAGCTCAACAAAGAAGTGTGAAAATATGGCCTTAGCACTCCGCTCCTGAGCAAACGTTTGCAAATGGAGACAACGAGGGTAAGTACCCAGTGGATAAAGGGGAAAATGTTGCACACTTTTACGTGGACATGTTAGAATTAGATGGACAAAATATTCCCTTTTCCTCTGAACTATACGCATCCGAATAGTTACTCGTAACTATCCCTTTGAAAGTGTTTGATAGCATCCACAACTTGAAAGAACAGTGTAGACTGCACTTATCAAGAAGTCATGATCGTTGACTTGTGTAAACTTATGCAGAAATAAGACAACGAAAACTAAACGATAGATCAAAATGACTTGAGATCATAGAAGACCAAAATGAGTTAATTAAGCTGGACTGCGAAAAATCTACAACGGTCATCATTTAGCACAAGTTTACGAATTCTCCACCAAAATAATACTCTTCTCCAATCACTCTCAAAGTTTACATTTTGACTTGCAAATGGAACAAGAAGAGTCTGTCTGCCAAGCGGGAAGGGAACTAGATAATAGATAACTTCCTCAAAACAAGCGTCGTAGTGAACATTCGTCCATGAATCTAAACTCTTTTAAGTTGGAGAGGCAAACGTATAGTATACAACTATACAAGTATACGATACGTGTATCCATTCAAAAAATCAACAGAAAGGAAAATTAAACTCATATCTTTAGCAATGTCCAATTTACTATATAATCGGTTTCACAGAAAAGATTATACTCTCTTCGAAGATCTTGAAGAATACTAATTATATTATCTTCTTTCAAATGCAAAAATCACATCAAACCGTTAAGTGATATCTATCGTAGAAGAGACCAAAACATTTGCTACTTGTATCGTTCAAAATAATTTTTCCACTAATTATTTGCATATCACAACAGTTTGACTTGTCCATCATCTTCATACCAAATACAGTCGTTCAGATCAGAAATAAAACTAATTAATAGTGTATGCCTCGAAAAAAACAAAAAAGTATATGTTTGAACATAGTTTCTGGGGTTTGCTGTCCCAAGATGAATTGGTAACACTTAATACAAATGCTTAAAAATTAGGTATCAATTCAGACAAGTATATATATATATATATATATATATATATATATATATTCTTGGGATAAGGAAATGGAGAAAATCACTTGCAAGTATGCAGCAGAGAGAAGCCAAGGAGTAGCGGTCAATTTGCATGACATGACACATGTATAGTACCTCGCATGTTGTCTCAAACATGGGAGGTCCGTTGCCTACAATTAGCTGTCAATTACTTTAATTAATTAACAGATATTACACTCAATGCACATAGGCAGAATTCACAATAAAATAAATTATGAAATACCGGTATCTATGTTAAGAATTCAGACAAAACGTTTCACCGAACCCTGTTTCAACAGAACCTACGTATGTAAATAAATTTGTCTCGGTGCTCCTGGAAACACCAAACGCTGATTATACAACAGCACACAGGAGCATTCTTTATGAAGACCACAGACTGTGTAAACAAATAGCACTTCAAGAGATATCTAACAAGACGTAAGGTCCATATTTAAAATGACACACTGCTCTCCTTGGTTTCTATCTGTGCATACAAAATACCAACCCGTCTGCAAGAAACCCAATTGGACAAATCAGAAATACGAATTTATACAACCCAAAGTCAAAAAATAGTAAGTAAAGAAATGCTTTAGAAAGTTGAAACTGCGAGAAAATTATACAGTGTTGCTGTAAGCACATACTCTTAAATAAAGTCAGATAAACCAGGCTAAGTTAAAATACTGTGGCAAAACAGAGCAGGATGAAAACTGTATGAGACACATCAAAAAAGCAGATGGCTAACTGCTTAAATGCTCTGGATAAATGTGGATAACTAGAACACAATTCAAAAGACAACACTGACATCCTTCATTGTATACACTGGGCACAATAGCCATTATCAGAAAAGTATCACTTTGGTATGGTGCCAAGAAACAAGCTGAGCAATGAACACAGATGAAAGTAATTCTGCCAAATGACCAAGAATACAATTACACCAGAGGAGGCAGAGCAACATGGAAAGAAACATATTTTACATGGTCTTCGTTAGTTCATAATGAGAACACCTCTGAAACTGAGCATTCTACTTTTGTCCTTAAAACTATTAACTGGCTATTCATTCTGTTCTCTTTTTTAAAAAAAATTTATTCGTTGAATACGGGCGATTCAACTTCAAAACAATTTGATCAGTGGATACAACAGATCTAAACTTTTCAGCATAATAGAAAAGAGACATTTGCTCCTACAAACTAGATACATTTCCAAAAAACAAGAATTACTGCGCAACATAATATATTAATCCATGCATACTGTGCATAGATTAATACTGTATGTTCAATGCTATCCTAATACTTTACTCATTTACTTCTTTTGACGTTGTTTACCTTTAAATTGAAGGTAACCTTGGTGCGCAGCACATCATATAATCGCAAGCCTTGGAAAGATCGTTAATCAGAGCTAAATCTTTTAATGAATCCCCCATTCATCGTCACAGACAAGCAGAATAAGATTACTTATTTTTAAACCCAAATAACAGCAACTTCTGACATCTGACACAACCCATAATTAACATTTCATGATGAGTTGCAATGCTTTCTCAGTTGCTTTAGCAGACGTTCGTCGTTAAAGTGTTAAAATTACTGAACTAACGATACAACAACATAAAAAAATAAATTGGATATTTTGCTAAAGATTTGGGTTTTTTAAATAAGCAATGACACAATAACATTCAGCAACACATACGAAACAGTAGGAATGGAATATTGTAAAGAGACCAATTTTCATGAGCCAAGTGTCACTACAGAAGCAATACAACTCTCCTTTGAAACACAAAAAAACGATTTGTAACGCACGACACATGTGTCAAAACAGCATTCTAAGAAAGATGAATCCAACATATGAGACCGATCTGACTGTCAGTTCAAACTCTAGTATATATAATCACTCACTGCAAAATTAACTTCTAAGTTTACTAATTCTGTTTTGCATCAATATATATTAGTTTGTCAAGAACTTCTACCTGCTATTGTAACAGTTCCATAGATGCAATAACGGGAAGCAATAAAACACAGAAAAACAGCCCATTGTGTAATGAAAAGTCTATTACCTATCAAACATCATATATATATAAAAGATCACTGATGGCAAGGTACAGCTGTAGATGAGTCAAGATTTCCTGGCAATGTAATCAGATTGAAGCAGTGCCAATATATAGGTCACAACAGAAAAAGATTAAACAGACAAACACAGAAATTCAAGCTTCCCCGTCCCTTCTCCTCTCCACCAAACATACAAATAGGCCAGGCCTACGATTTAACAAAAGGCGCTTCTAAACTACCACACACCTTTTACACAAAAATAATGGAAACTGTTTCGCACAACAAAGGGAAAAAAGGTTATTTTGATATTTCTTTGTGCATTCATGGTACAGCAACTTCGCTTAATTATATCCTGTTATACATCCTCGTTGTTAAGAATTGTGAGATGGCAACAACACCCGCAGAAGACGATGCTACGTCGCTTGCCATGTATATGCAAAACTGATCAACGGAAACGGCGTATATATGTAAATAAGAAACAGATTTTTAACTGGCTTCTCTGAGTCCATGATATATTACAGCAAAATATGTTCAAAAAAGAAGCAAAACTATGAGTGTTGTTTTCAGTGCATGAGATCCTGAACTAAGTCTACAAGTGACTTGACTATATGATGATGTAGCAGCCATATCCGACTTGCAAAATTGTTTCAGTCTCTTTTTACAATAGCCTCCAGAGGTAACGCCACTGGCATCAGATTTGGCATACAGTGGAGTGAAGCAACTATGGTATTGCAACATCACTAAAAGACAGAACACACACATGCACACAATATCAGTTGACATGAACACAATAATATTCGATCGCTAATTAATGCAAACAATAATGCAGTAGAATTACATAATACATTTGCAACATAATTATGATAGGAACTCAAAAATGAGTGGAAATGAACCGCAGGGCATCAGTCTCTTATTCTTTAAAAAAAATTCTCTTGCCCTGGAGTCTGCATACTAAGAGCGCTTCTGAGTAGTCATTCTATACAAGTCTATGGATACGAAACAATACAAAGCGAGACTGCAAGAAAAAATCACCAGGCGCACAAGAAAAACCTATACCGGTAAACAATTTTTAAATCTTGTAGAAATCTAGCATATCTGTCACTGTGTCATATCAGAGTTGATATACTTGGCATCCCATACTAAAACCAGAATTTAATGTCTTTGGCTAAAAACAGCCAGGCCGACATGAAACTCATAAATGATATGACAACACTGTAGGCTAACTGGCAGAAAAAGAAAAGTCTGCATATGAGACTTACAGTATATGAAGACTTCCTCTACATGTATCCTGGAGAATACCTGCAACATAAATGTCAAGAAGTGAATGTAAGCAAAGTTTCATTCAAACAACCCAGGTGACAAACAACAGTAGTCAGAGTAAATTTTGTGTAGTCAACATGTTGAACTTGTTGGTCTAAAAACAAATGTGCTACAGACCAAAGTTTTTGGCTCTGGCTAGTGAGGAAAGTGACTATAGAAAAGACAACTGACTGTCTTAACTGGTTTTGAAAACCGTCAATATAGAATTATATATGCTACTTATTGCTACACAGGAAGTTCAAATGAAGGAAATAATTATAATAAGATGGAGACAAGATCCTTTCTGATCCATTAGGTGATAAAAAAAAAACTTAAACGTTTATAACATTTTTTTTAGATGAGATAAAGAATCATGAGTCAATTATCCTCACACGAATGGCTTGGTAATGTGGAAGACTGGTTATAGAAAGGCAGCCAAGGCCCAACAGGCAGGAAAGGGCAAAAAAAAAGGCATGTATAGCTAAAAGGTGTAATGGACACTTTTGACTATCATCCCACAGATAAGCAAGATGACGAGTCTTAAGAAACGATTAGTACACTAACAAATATTCCCAAATAAGTGAAGAATAGATTTATAAAATACTTCTGCTTTGCAGTCACAATACATCAACAGCTAAAGATACATTACTGATGTATAATGTATATCAATAATATTCATGCTGTGAGAAGCACTTCAGAAATGATAATACAGACATGTGGTCTAAATATTCTAAGTATTCTTCTCAATCAATTGGTGTCATATAAAGCCAACCACTCTATTCAGTCCATTTTTGCTGGTTTAAATTTCTACCCTTGTACACATTTATTTGACACAGGCCGCTAAATAAGTAAATTCCTTACTAGACCAATTGCTAACCACATTTTGGTTTAGACTCAAAATAGATTGCATATAATGGACCACCTGAGAAATCTTTTCCATGGGCGATGCAACCATTTTATATCTTTGTCTATTTCTCTGTGCAAACGACCAAATAATGATATTTCGTAACACGATTTAATCGCCGACTTAAGCAAGCAGGCAAGCCTCACGCATATGAATTGTCATAAAGCCTACGATGCCACTTGGCAAATCGACACGCAGACTACGATATCATCATGCATACGCCCATGGTCGTTAAGACAATATGCAAAATAGAATAAAAATAATGCCAGGTGTCAAAGGGATAATTTCAAAGTAACTATATTGAATTATTGATCCTGCTGTTTGAATGAGATGGCTCTAAATATTGCAAAAATCAGAGAGCATTTCTTTCATAGGTAGCATCATCAATTGCTGTGCAATGTTTAAACCTGTCCATTTTCTTAACACTTTAACAAAGTGCGAGTACTAAAAGATACTGCAGAACCAGCACAGCTCGTTGGCAAATGATTAAACAACTTCTATGCAAATCAAATTCCAATTAATTACAAGATTAAGTTAACTCAATTAATTTTTCTCGATCAAGTTTAATGTTTTTCTGATGTGGGCATTGCACGGTGGCAGAATAGGCAGGACACGGCAACAGCAGATTTGAACATCATACTGTCGTCATGCGCAAAAAAAGATGTAGCATGCAAACTGGACACGTTCAACTACAGATATATTGAGAAACAATTATATTGTAGTCTGCGGTGAAACAAAAGCACTTGGCTACTTACAGATACACAGGGGTAAGTAGCATGCAAACTGGACACGTTCAACTACAGATATATTGAGAAACAATGATATTGTAGTCTGCGGTGAAACCAAAGCACTTGGCTACTTACAGATACACAGGGGTAAGTAGCATACAAACTGGACACGTTCAACTACAGATATATTGAAAACCAATGATATTGTAGTCTGCGGTGAAACGAAAGCACTTGGCTACTTACAGATACACAGGGGGCAGCTGGCTTCCTTCCGTTCCAGTCGTCAGTTGTGATGCTGCGGCGCCTTGTTCCGCAGATGTAGCGCCTCCATTGTTATACAAACCCTGTGCGGCCTGTTGCTGAGCGAATTGCAGCTGGCCAGCCATGTTCATTGAAGCTAGCATCTGCTGGCTTGGGTACTGCTGTCCAGGAGCAGCCCACATCTGGGGAAACCCGGGCAGCATGCCCATCGATACTCCAACACCCATCGGCAGAGTACCACCCATGCCCGGAAGTTGAAGTCCGAGCAGGGATTGGGAGAGATGCTGCGGCTGATGTTGCTGCTGCTGCTGCTGGTTGGATACCTGATGGCTGTCAAGATTGGCTGCAGCAGCAGGACGGGGCGGCTGTGGTGGGGCCGGGCGACGCACCGGTGCCTTCGCTGGGATCTCCTTCTTCTTGTTTTTCGACTTGACTAGATCCGATGCATGAAGTCCAGTGGATTTGAGGTAGCTCTTCAGCTCGGTGTCGTATCTCACCTAATTCAAAACAATTGCATTCATTTCCAGACTCAATTTAACCCTCTACCTGTTTGCCCGGGAATATCCGCTGAAAACACAGGCTTAACGGGAAAAACGAACAGGTAAAGGGTTAAACTTTGTCTCACAATTTAAGGTCAAGTTTGCAAAACTGCGTACATAAATTTGTCCAAGTTTTAATTTGAGTAAAAAAATAAAATAGCATCAACAGCTTTAAAAATATTAGGTATTGACTCACTAACCCTGAATAAGACAATATTCCACTTAAATTAAATGAGAAGATATTAAATTAATCTGCATATGCAAAAAATCAATCAGTCAATTCTTTTATCAGAGGCACTGAGCTGGCATTGAAGCAACTTAGACAATAATAATCGTTCATCACATATACAACGCAAGGATAAAAAAACCATTATGTTAGTAGATGTGCTTATACAGAATACAGTAGATCAGTGGTTCCCAACCTTTTTTGACTCGAGGGCCACTTTTTCTAAGTTTGAGGACACGAGGGCCACTTTTTCTTAGTTGAAGGACATTAGGGGCCACAGGGTAAAAATTGTATTAACTAACTGCATACAAATTGTTATAATTGATTCAAAATATAATGTTTGATGTTATTTATCGACGTTAAAATAAAATAATTTGTAATAGAAAATTATAATGTGTTCGATCCTGTCCAAATTGTTAATTTTTCATATAGTTGATAATTCTTTGAGAGATGAGGGTCATTTCTGAGGCCTGGCGGGCCATTTTCTGAGGCCTGGCGGGCCATTTTTGGCCCGCGGGCCACGGGTTGGGAACCGCTGCAGTAGATAATTAATAATATATGAACAATTAGATTGGCCACCTCAGTGGACTCTTTTAAATCAAAGCTTAAAACTTATCTGTTTGCTAAGGCTTATCCCGCAGTTGGCTGTTTGTGAGGCGTCCTTGCAGCTGTATGGCTGCGTTACGATGCCATATAAATTGTCATCATCATTATTATTATTATTAATTATTAGTTTCATAGAGCATACTTTATCCAACGTGAAGTCCTCATTGTGTTTCTGCTTCTCTTCGTTTGGTAGTTCTCTCCACATCCGTCCGATAGTCGCTCCGATCTCACAAACGGACATGCTCGGATTCGTCGACTTCACCTGCTGCCACATCTGCGGAAAACAAATCAACAGAAAGAAATCAGTACAAAAGATTTCCATTCTAGAGAATTCAAAACCTAAAAAAGGAACATCAAACGTAAGTCAGTAAGTACAAAAAAAGTAATGCTATGTAGAGTAAAAGTCAGAGGCATAAAAAAAATGTATATAAAAAATTACTTTGCAATTTAAGTTAAAGTACAGATACTTTCAACCTTTTATTTCTATTACACATGACTAGAACAAATGTTTGAATGGGGGCAGTATTGTCAACACTTAATAGTCACCTAACAATTGTAAATTCGAATTAGTTGCCAATTTTCTCCATCATTTGATTCATTCAATAATTCACTCCAGAAATTTACAGAGCACCACTTCAAGAAGCCTACACAGTCCAGCTAAAAGATAAAGGATTTGAGCAACTGAAAAAAATTGAAAAACCAATATAAATCAAAATATTCTTAAAATGTGCTAGGCTCATTCACAATGCAAAATTAGACCTGCAACTCACACATTTACTAAATCTCATGTATGGCGTCAGCGGTCTTTTCGGAGGCGCCGGATGTTCTGGCTTCGGCGGTTCCTGCCTCTGTCCCACCATGCTGAAGTCGAGTGAGAAGTTACCAGCCGACTGCTGTGTTTGCTGCGCCATCTGGTGGTCGTGACTGATGCCATGATGGCTGCCGCCCATCGACATTGTACTTGGAAGAGAAGATGGAAGACCCGATTGAGGTGAACTACGAGACAGACTGGATTGCGACGCGTTGGCCACCTGGTGCGCCCGTGCAGCCGGGGGCAAAACCTGCTGCTGCTGTTGATCATGCGTGAATTGTTGCTGGGCCATGCTTTGACTCTGGAAATCACCAGGGCGCGAGCGAGACGACGGCCGGTCTTCTCGCGTCGTCTGAAGATTTAGCGGCGACCCGGTGGCGGCCTCCGATTCGCGCGACGAAGGTGAACTGGTTGCGTTCTGGCCGAAGAAAGACGGCATGCCAGCCTGCGACTGCATCATCATCTGGTAGGATGAAACCGACGGCACCATGAACGGCAGACAGTTGGTGGGAATCATCATCATGGGCTGCTGCTGCTGATGCTGTTCATCCTGCCTTGACTGGTCATTCTGCTGTTGTTGTTGCTGCTGCTGCTGTTGCATGTATTTCATCATCGACTGGTATTCAGCAGCAACCGCAGCTGCATGTTGGCTGCTGTTGGCCGCCGCCTGCTGTTGTTGTTGCTGTTGTGCTAAAGACTGTGATGATCCTCCTCCTCCGCCTCCTCGGCTGCTATTGTACTGCGCTTCCTCGCCACTCGAACTGCAAGCACTGTCTTGGTCTGATTCGGAGCCAGAATCCATTCTTCAATGACTTCAGAAAGCTGTTGTAATTCCTAAACAAGAAAATAGAGCTCTAGACAATCATTCAGACTAAATTAAAATTCATCGAGTAACATAAAATGGCTTGAATTGCAAATAAAAATCTCGGTGCGCAAGAGCTTGAGACAACTGCCCTAAACACAGAAATTCATTTCTCAACATATACCGTAATTTCCAATCCTGCTTGGACAAATCTTTCAAACCCAGTTCGTTCACCATCTGCTTTAAAATGAGCAACTTTTGGCAAATTCATCAGCAATTGTCATTCTTCAGACTTGCAATTACAACTGCAAGGCCTGATATCTCGTCTTGGAATACACTGTACCAACTACTCGCTCTCAAATTTATTCTAATTGGTAACTACACTTCCTCCATCGCTTTTCTCAGAACCTATTTCTTCTCATGCATGTGGTCTTACGCTCTGCATGCTTCAGCTTCCTAGAAGTGCTTTATAAAAGTCTAAATGTATACAACTGATACAATAATTTCAATAAAGGGAATAGTCTCTGGCACTGCTAAATAAAACCAACATGAACGCAAAAATTACCGTTGGCACTATTTTCAGGGGTGTGAATTCTTTTTGGAGAACAGAATAACAATGCAAAAAATAAAGAACTGAATCATAATCATATATTCACTGCATAATGAATGTGCATTCAAATATGTCATTATGGATCTGTTGAAAAAGTTGAAAATCTGAAAGTAATTAATTAAATACATACTAGATTTAGTCCCCATTCTTGTGGTTAGTGACATCAACAGGCTTATTAAAGGTTTGTGTAGAAACTGTACAATGTACATAAATACTGCTTCGACTGCTACAACTCGACGATGTATTTTATCAAATACTCCGACCTCCTGAGGCAGTCTAACTCGTTAATCTATCATTTCAGCATTCTGAAACATTTCCTGATTTAATCAAATTATTTCTCAACAGTCCGACTTCTACTTTAGCATTCATCCTTTTTAATCAATCCTGCTTCCATTTAGGCAAAAATTCATTTCATCAATTGATCCATCTTCTATTTGTGCAACAACTATTGTTCATCAATCCAACTTAGAACTATTTAAATAACAATTATGCCTACTTTTCATCAACTCAGATGCAATTTCAGCAAGAATCTTTTCATTGGTCCCACTTCTATTCAAATTAAAAGATATTTTCATCAATTCACTTGTATTTTGCACTATTCTGTTGTCAATCCAACTTGTGTGTGACCAACGGCAAAATCCATGCCATGGCAAATAATTTAGAACACTAAAACGATAGATTACCATCTAACTGTAACAGTTTAATTCTGACAGCTACTAGCTGTCAGTCTACTCTACAATTTAAAGACTGACAACAGATTATAAATCCAGAAATTGAGAAGTTTTCCTAAAAGTGTTCCAGTTTTTGATGGCCAGAAACACTACCCAACACTATGCATAGTTTCTAAAATCTTCAAAACAGCATCTGCATGTTCAAGTGCCACAAAGTTATAATGCAGTATACGTGTATAAATGCTAGAAGCAATATCCAAACACACATCAACTTCATACTACTGAGTAACTGCCAACTGAGAGTGAGGCAACATCTTTAAATATACAGGACTCAACTATGACCAGACGTGAATGCCTATGACTAAAGCATCTGCCAACTTTGAAGCTGTAAACCTAAATATATGCTGTTTAGCCATCTAAGATTTTATCAGAACGATATTATCCAGGAGTGAAAAAATGTTTTCCCAAGTAAATAAAATCGAAATTTTATTTCCAATTGCCAACAGCTGGATGATTAACAGGCCTCCGAAACATAGTCTGATACTTATTTAGACAATAACAAACGATTTACAATAGTAGCAGTAGTGGCTAAGGTTCATACGCTCTCAAACTACCTCCCGATGACTTGGGGTCGGACCGTTACCAACCATTACGGTTCCCTCGTCAGGGCGTGTACTGCTCCGAATTCCTCCTCTGGTGGGCGATATTAAAGCACTCCGTAGTAAAAACTATCATAAAACTACACGCCTCTTAGGATAAATAAAACAAGTTGGATATATGATAAGTTTAGCTGGTACTGTAAACAGAATTAGCAGTTGTATAATTAAAACAAAATAATACCTTCATAAATTTAAAACGAACTAAAAGAACGATCTTTCGCGGAATCAACGATTTCCTTTATTCTTCGGCCGTCAATTAGTATCTACAGAAAGCGCACCTCATGTCGCCCAACAATGCTAGCCCAAGCACTTGTTCTAGCCTAGTGCGACGATACCTCAGCAACCCTCGTCTCATTGTAATAATAATAATATTCTTTATTGAAACAATCCGGTTGACAGATCTCAACCGGTTACAGTGTACAGCTATATGCAATTTAAACAATTCACAGAAGCGCATATGACAGAATAAATAAATCTTAACCACTAACAGATAACAGCACAGATGCTAACAGCCTACGTATAGGCCTACAATAGGCCTACACGGCGCTAATAACAGCCTACAAAGCACGTCCGCCCTACGGGCAGGGCCGGATTAACCAGTATGCCATGTATGCCATGGCGGCGGGCCCCCCGTCGTCAGGGGGCCCCCCGCGTCTGAGCAAAAAAAAAAAAATTTTTGTGCATTTTCCAATTTATTCAGCTTTCCTTCAAGGGCATTGTGTAAATTTTCGTCAATTGCTGATTGTTTTTTCTTAAGGCGATTAGGCGAACAGTGACTTGATTTATGTCGGCCCCTGTATCTAGGGCCTATGCCAGCTATGATTAATGATTTTGTCCGTATTCCATAATGGCCTACTTTTAAAGAAATAGGCTCGAGTGACAGACAGGCAAACAGATATGCAATCTATAACAAAATTGACAAATTATTCAGCATTGCGCACTCTCGTGCGTTCTCTTTAGTCGATATGTGATCTAAAAATGGCGATTTCAGCGTGTCTGCAGACTGCAGGCGTTTTCTATGCAGAATTATAAAAATTTATAAAAAAAAATCGCCGGGTCGTCAGCAAACATTGGGACTAGGTACGTTTGGAAGCTAAAGGTCTTAAGAAGGGTAGAAGGCATTAGAGAAAGTTTGGTGACGTTTGCAGCGCAGCCGTTCATCTCCTCATTTACCAGTGAACGCGCCGATGCTGTAAAGGCCCTCTGTATTGGATACAACAGTATCCAAGCGGCACTGTTGAACATTGCATCAGATAACCAGCAGAATGGTACTACTAAGCATGATGCAAAGTGCTTAGCAAGCTCAATGGATACACTAGAGACAGCTTTCCTGTCCGACATGTGGAATGCCATTCTGACACGTTACAATGAGACGAGCATAAAGCTGCAGTCTAGTACCTGCGACTTAAAACTGGCACTTGACTTACTTGATTCACTACATACATTTACTGACGACATGCGGAATAGGTTTGACGAATTTGAAACCAGAGCAATGCAGATTTCTGGTAACTCCAACTATCTCTCAGTAACAGCCAGAACAAGAAAGCGCAGTAAGCGCAACGATGAGGGGAATGGAGTTGAAGTAGTACTTGAAGGAAGAGACAAATTTCGGACTGAAACCTTTTTAGTGATCGTGAATCAGTTAGCGCTATCACTGAAAAATAGGATTGCTGCATACAAAGAAGTGCGGCATGTCTTCAGAGTAATCACGGACTTCGATGTACTGGACGCTGGTCAAATTAGAGAATTGTCACTTGCATTGGCAAGAACATATTCTGGTGATTTAGAAGCCGCGGTATTCCCTGATGAAATGGTTCAGCTGGTCATATTTGCAAAGAACAGGGACTGTAAATCGCCGGCTTCTCTCGCCATGTTGCTGCATACGGAAGATCTTCAGTCTACATTTCCCAATGTGTCCATTGCTCTGCGTATGTACATGTGCCTGATGGTATCCAACTGCACTGGTGAAAGATCCTTTAGCAAAATGGCGTTGATAAAGAACAAGCTGCGAAGTACAATGACTGACAAACGCTTAACTGCACTAGAACTTCTTAGCGTTGAGAGTGATCTCTTAGATACTGTTTCCTTCAATGACATTCTTGACCAGTTTGCCAATGCCAAGAGTAGAAAAATGTGAACCATAATTATTTGGTACATAGCAGGATTTAAACCGCTAAACTGAATATAATCTATTTATAAAGACAGTGTCATTCATATTATTTTTATTTCATTAAGCTACACATAATTAAGTTTTTTAATTAGGCCTACATAATCAATAATAGGCACGCACAAATACGTGGGGCTGTATAGGAAGAGTATGGTGACGGAAAGTAATGGTGAATTAAGGGCCCCCCTGAGAATATGGCGGCGGGCCCCCCGAGGGCTTAATCCGGGCCTGCCTACGGGGCTCCAAGCCTCCAACTCGGGTCGGGTGATCTCCATGCCAGATTGCTATTCAATGTGCCACCCCAGAGTGACCGCCGGTGAGAACAGCCCGGAATAATTATGTCGACGTCAACAGTAGCCTACTGCCTTCGTTGCTGCAGAATGTCGTTCAGTTAAACTCTGAATTCATTGGCCAGTAGGCCTAATTGCTCTCATTGTTTGGTGATTGATCGATAGTCATAATGTAAGATATATGAGTTAGACTTGATGCCAGAAGTGACTTCGAATTAGTGCAAATGTTCGCACTTTAACGACGTGATAGGCCTAGGCCTAGTTATATTCTTGTTAGGTTTTTTTACCATATGAGGTCGTTGGTTGTTACGAAGGTTGAAATCAGCTAAATTTCCCAGCAAATTCTTTTGTTAAATTTAGCCATATTTAAGAATAGGCCTACATAGGCGTTCTTTTGCATTTGCTGGTTTCTATATAGTATATCTGGAACTCAATCTCTTCCTCATCGTGTTCGTGACTCTCTTAGCGAGACTGTCTTTCTAAACTGAAAAGTTACCTTATACCGTCTAGGCCTACCTATAGATAGTTTTAATGGCTGCGAACATCAATGTGCACTTCTGAGCCATGTAAGGAGGGCATCATCAAATTACAGTTGTATTGCAGGCCTATTGTAATATTGTCAGGAAGTTTGTTCGCTTCGTTCGGTAGAGGGCAAGAATCACTTCGTTTATAACGCGTTCGGCAGAGGGCAATAGTGAAAATGGATTTTTTATAACTGCTTTCGCAAGATGCTATAGCAACCAAACTATGCAAATTGACAGTTTAGTTGTTATGCGACGCAGCGATTGTCAACTTCGTCAAAGAAAAACATGATTACAGCCAGCAGAGCGGGCCCCAGAAAGCGCGGGGCCCAAGGCGGTTGCCCCGCTCGCCTTGCCCTAAGGCCGGGCATGCATGGTCTATAACCAAAGATATTATTGCTATAACTCTCTATCTATAGGCCCATATATAAAAATGTAACGGCGTTCGCAGCAAATTGAAAATGATAGGATCTCCCAAAGTAACGCACCGATTCTTTTCAAAATCTCACCAAAACGTTCCATTCGAATACGTGAGTGTTCTTTGAATGTTTTTTCCCCAAAAACCGCAATCTTTAACAACAATATTTGATCAAATTCGTCGACTGGAGAGGGGGTGGGGAGAGGGTGTGGGAGGGGAGGGGAGGTGAGGGTAAGGGGAGGGGCAGGCGAAGGGGGAGGGATGGGGAGGGGGAAGAGGAGGGGTGGGGGAGGGGGTTGGGGAGGTAGGGAGGGATGGTTGGATGCTATTTCAGCCACAGCAACGCGTGGCCGGGTTCAGGTAGTAATCTATATATTAGAAATAATTACAATTAGACGTAGGCCTATTAGATCTAGCTTAGTGGGCTAACGGTTCCGGTTTCGGTTCCAGGTTCAAGGGCAGGCCTATGAGTGAAACGGCAGACACGGCATTAAATTCGCAGGCCTATAATATTATACCTGGTTGCAGAGACCGTGTGACTCGTAGTGCTCGGGCAACTGCGCACAATATCATACAAGGCCTATTATGTGAACCTTCGTTTTCGACATCGAAACTGTGCGCCATGAAGCAGTAGCTTATAAGAACATTAGGCTACGTGGAAAATTAAGTTCTATCCCAAAATGCACACGTGCTCCGTTCCCAAAAATCCAATTTGAAGCTGTCTAATCTCCTCTGGTTTAGTATTTTCAAATTCAGGTGAGGTAGGCCTATTTATAATAGATAGGCCTAGCCTATTATTCTCGGAAAGTGAAGAAATATATAGCCTACATCGCCTGTGACACAAAACCCATCCCAATGTAGGGGATCTCTGATTGGTTGCCGTGAAAGAAACCCATGGGGCCTTCATGAGATGGGCACAACGGGCTCCACAGACTGGGCAAACCCTGGAGTAATTACCACTCGCCACCTCATGTCAAGTTACGGTCCAGTAACCCGGCAGGTCTATAAGCCATTGTGCATCGTTTTCGGTCGATTTGACGGCTGTTATGTTGACGTAGCTCATGAGTCTATGACCGATTAAGACATGGAATTTAGGAAGTTTTAAAGAGCAAGGAACGAAGTCAAATTTAAGGCAACTAGGCTATAGGCCTATAGCTAGAGATAGGCCATTTTATATTTAGGCCAATCGGAGATGAAAACTCGGCCTGCGTAAAATTTTATTTGCACAGGCCTATAATAAACTGGATTACTTGACTATGAACAGCCACTTCAGCAGCTTGACTTCTGGTCTCTGGAGAAAATAGCAACTTTCAGACAGCTAAGCAGGCTTCAAGGAATCCATTCTGCATTGCATTTGCACATATCGGTCTAATAGCCAGGTACAGTTGGCGAAAAACAGTCATGCACGTCTGGAAGCAATCGCTCGTTTCTGAATCTTTGAGGTTCAGTTGGTTCAACCAGAGACATTTGATAGTCACTGAGGATGGAGTCAGGCAGGTGCACCACGTTGACGCTTTAGCGGAAAGCCAAGGAGAAAAGCAGGAAGATAAACGTAAGAGCATTGTAGAAAATGATCTCCAAGTTTCTAATTCTCATCATAGGCATGCTGCTTCGAAGTCTTCCGAACTCAGTTTTGCACGTGCAAAAGAGTTTCACCAACACGACCGCTTAAGCACAACCTGTCCACGTGTTATTGATACGCCGTATTCCGAAACAGTAAACATCTATTTCAACAACCTGGAGGCCAAAGCAGACGCCGAAAATTGCCAAACGTACACGACGGCAAAGACGAAACAAAATGGCGGCTTCCGGACGAGCGATAACAAGAGAAAGACGTCGAGTGACGTCAGAAAAGAAGCGCATCGCAGGCGACGTCTAGCGGCCAACGCTCGCGAACGACGAAGAATGCGAACTCTGAATGAAGCATTTGATGAACTTCGTTCCGTTGTTCCATTCATCAGTGACGACAGAAAACTGTCTAAATATGACACTCTGCAAATGGCGCAGACTTACATCGCGGCGCTAATGGATCTACTCAAGAACGATTCATTCATAGCATAGGTTATTATAATAGCCTGCGGAAACGGTAAAAGGTACAACCTACGACTAAGCTGCATGCAGACTAAAATTATGACTGCATAGGCCTAATAATAGGCGAAGGAATTAGCAGCAGTATGAATGTCAAACTATTTAGTGCAAGTAGCCGAAATATAGCATAGATTAGCCTATAATGGGAAAAACATCTGACAGTGGCCATTGTAGAAAATGAATAAAATATGAAACATTTGATCTATTATAGGCCGTCTCAATGCTCAGAACCCTCGTGCAACTGCAAAAGATTTTTGAACGTGCCTCAGGCTATGGCATTTCTGGAAAGGTCTATACAGGCCTACTATAGGCCTACACTATATGTGGAATGATTTTCCGAGCTTCGGATTCACATTTCGGTGTGACCTTGCGCGCGTAAGAAATTTATGTATACCCTAATAATAATTCTGTTCGGCCTATAGACCTATGTAACAGTAGCCTATGTATGCTATGCTTAGCAAGTAGTGACGATGATTTCTATAGCTACGTAGAGTAGGCTATAGGCTTGCAAGATAGCTGTTCATATATTGCTATGCAAAACGTTTCATTTTCGGATCTACATATAGGCCTAGAAGTTGTGGTATCAATAGACCATCTGATTTGCCCCAATTTCCGTTCACCCATAAATCTACGTCGACATATAGGCCTATATCTATTATTCTTCTATTTGAACAGCAGTCGTATACTCGTCACTGCTTCGCTGTTTTATTGCTGCTGCTACTACTTTTGTCTTTGTTATTATTGTTTCTTCTGCGCTGTTGTTATTGTTTTGCTGCTGCTCCTGTTCGAGTATAGGAAGCCCATAACATCCACGCTGCCCCATGCACTCCCCCAGTCCGATACCCCGTCCTTGGCTATCATTGCGCCGTCTAAACTCGCAGGACTTTTCGCGCCTGTGTCACTTCAGTCTTGTTGCTCACCGTGTACCAGTGTACCCGATTGTTACGTATACGAAAGTAGGCCTACAAAACAATAACAATCGTATATATGAATATTATGAAAGTTTATGCAATGCAATAATGTGAGCAAAACTAAAAACTATTATAACTTCGTACAAATAATAACAAGACGATTTATATAGCGCCGTAGCTCAGCCGAGGCCGAAGGAAAGGGCGCTGTACACGGGATAACATGTCACTGACAATTATTCGATTGTTTAAATAGGTAAGTTTTGAGACTGGATTTAAATGTCTCCACAGATGGTGCCATCTTCACGTAGTCAGGAAGACTGTTCCATGTGGATGTAATTACTGGGAAACTTTCCTCTGTGATGCTTAGACTAAACACTGCATATGCAATTACGCATGCATATATATATCTACATGGGTATTGGGTAGGCTAGATATGCTACACAATTCTGTACACAATGAAGGCCATTAAACGTATACTACACCCATAATCAATATACACACATACAAATTCAATACACATGATCACACATGCACAGAGACACACACACAGTCACACCCACACACACACACAGTAACACACACATGGTCACACACATACCCATGCACACACGCACACACAAACACACACACTGGACGCTCTATTCATCTCTTCTAATTGCTTGTCATCTCATTATTCGTATTTTTTGCTAATTTTATTATCAGTCATGCTTGTTTAATAAAGCAGTCACATAACATGCATTTGGTACATACACATCATACATGCACTTATTCATATTCATATTCACACACCCACACACACCCACACATATGCCTACACACACACGCGAGCTCACACACAGTATATACACACACCCACACACAGACACACACCCACACACACACATGAATGTATTTATGATTATGATATTCATAATTTCATATTCATCTACAATTTTGTACATGCCCATGCATGCACATGTAAAACATTGTGCATAATTATATTATTCATATTTACCTATTATGGATAATATCATGTATATCAAATATATGTATATTCAAAAACAAACTCGTGTTTGTTGATGGCAAATAACACATGTGGGGGATGAGTAAGAGCAACCATTTTCCCGCGGCCCATACACTCTGTACACACGCTGTACCAGTATACCAACTTAACTAATATTATTCGAATCACGATGCAGGCCAACGAGGCGCATAATAATGACAGACATCTTTCTTCGGTCCCGAATTAATTATAAATGGAACGGGTCTTCTTTGCAGTGTTGATTCACGTAACGATTCACATAACTGTGTCGATTCACATAACGGATTATAGCACACATTATATATATATATAGAATATTCAGTCCTAGATGCAGCACGACTTATGGGCTTCCTATACACGACTTACCTTCTTCTTACCTACTTCTTCACTCGCTCGCTTACTCACGGGTCTACTTACTTACTTACTTACTTACTTGAGCAGCGTGACATCGTAATGGTAATTACATTACACTGCAGTACAAAATAAATGTCTAACACAATGAGCTCAATTTAACGTATATGACCTTCAAGACTGTAATGCATTTTCATGCATATAATTACTCACTTAAAGGGCATGTATGCCGGGCATGTCTAATTAGACGGTTGGGTCTGTTATAGAAGCGGAAACGACAGAATTAAAGGTGGTTGCTGACAAAGTCCAACGTGTGTATATGTATATATATATGTATATATAGGCCTTCACACAAATATATACACTGTGCCCCATAAAAAAACACACCAAAAAACTTTTCAAAAATCTTCTATAATATTTAAGCCAATTGTAACAAAAGTTTGTACGTTGTTTCTCAAATAATTTTGCCACAAAATATTTTACATTTTACTTACTCACAGAAGTGGTTGCTGTTGGAGGCAGTGACGCAGACTAGGCGTGTTTGGAAACATTTAAACAGAGATTAGTAACTTATAGTTAAAATGGTTTTCAGCAGCGAAGATAAATTTTGTATTAAGAATTTAGTATTGTTGAAGGGTTACAGTAGTCGTCGGTTGATAAAAGAGTTCCCGCAGAAGGGTTGGAATAAAAATGGCCTCGATGTACTGCTGCGAAAGCTTCGAAAAACCGCCAGCAATACGGGACATCAACGAGTTGAAGGAGCGCCTCATCGTTGTGTGGGCACAGTTGAAGCAGAGTGTCATTGACAAAGCTATTGAACAGTGGCGGCCAAGGCTGAGAGTCTGCGTTCAAGCGAAGGGACATCACTTCGAACATCTTCTTAAATGAAACATTACCTTTTCTTATTTAACATTAGACTTACATGCGTTTCATGACAAAGTTTTTTGGTGTGTTTTTTTATGGGGCACAGTGTATATACTTTTGTACACACGTGTGGGCAGCGAAACAAATAAATGGACTGATCAATGCATAGACCTGACGAAGAACCGCGGCAACATCATTGACGCGCATTGTACGTCTACATTGAAAAGAGTGACCACAAAGAAAATGGCCGAACAGTCTCAATACACACATAATGTTATACGTCAGCCCTACATGTAAGCTACAGTATATAATTATTAGCAGATGTATCGTTACATATATATATATACACAATGTATATATTGCACATTAAACGTACGAAGGTGTACATATAAAATTATATACATGTAATTATATACATGTAGGTCTATATATATATGCAATCAGGTGATGAGCACCTACGCAACTCGTGGCATATGCATATATATGCTGCTGCGTTGAGAGTCGTCGTTTAATTACCGTCCGCTAGGAGGCGTCTGTCGGTCGTTCGAAGCGACATCTATTAACAGGCGTCCCGCTATTACCTCGGCACCAATTAGACGCACTGAACAAGCGGTAAATGACGTGGTGACGTACCTGGAAGCGGGATGAAGAGGGAAGAGGAGGGAAGAGGAGGGAAGAGGGAACAGTTTGCAAGCGAACTGATGATCGATGCTCCAGGGCATCGTTCCACACCCTTTTTTACCACCCCCCCCCCCAATCCCATTGAATGGTGCCCGTAACGTGGGCAACTGTACTTGCAGTTGCAAGCAATGAGCAACGTGTCTGCAGCTCTTAATTGGAGCTTGTACACGGTTTTAATAATCCTCGTCGTTTGTATTACATGCATTAAATGCACCATGCAGTCTGTCATCAAGTGTTCCTATAATTATATATTAGTCCTTTGATATAATTTACTGTGCGCTGCTTTGCGTTGCTGCTTGCAATAGAAAATGAGACTGACATCGAGACGTAGGCATACATGTACAGTTGTATACCTAGGTCTATATTTAGCGTCCTTCCCTGTTTTATTTATTTCACATTTTCCAAATATAGGGTCTACAAGACAGTAGCCTAAGCTTATGCATGTATGGTTGAGTCCTTATATCAGAAGGCAAATATCAAATAGGCCTAAATATCATTAACAAATCCAATTAACAAAATTAATCTTGTCGGCAAAAGAATAAAAATTTCTTGAATATACCTTAATGATTCGTGATTCCTAATTTCCTAATGCCTTACGTAAGATGCATGCAGAGAAGTAATTAACGTATAATTAATTAGACCCTAATCATCATACTTAAATTATTATTATTATTATTACACCTTCAATTCCATTTTATCAATGTAAATTTTGTCACATGAACATTGGAGAAAATGTGTAGCTTATGGTCCTTATGAAGGCCTATTAAAAGTCGCTAATTATTTATTAAAATTATTGATTAATTATTTATATAGAGTACAGACAATTAAAGATAGTCTGTAACCTGCATCAGCTTGCACCTTCAGGTTTTAAACTTCCAACAGTCTTTATGGCTGCCAGACTTGAGACTTTCACTTCCTATTTTCTAACAAGTTTATTGAGTTATAAGCTAAACGTAGGCCTTATCGTATTGTGTTTATGTTTAGCATCCAATGTATAAACGTACTTAAGTATGTAAGCAAGTATGTAAAACGCAATGCGGGGACATCAAGTAAGAACAATCTAGACAAGTACAATCATAAAAATAATCATTAAATGTAATCATTATATAAAGACATGATAGACATCAGTATGACATCTGTGTGTGTGTGTGTGAGAGAGAGAGACAGAGACAGAGACAGAGACAGAGACAGAGACAGACAGAGACAGAGACAGAGACAGACAGAGACAGACATAGACAGAGAGAGACAGAGAGACAGAGAGAGAGACAGAGAGAGAGACAGAGAGAGAAAGGGAGAGGGAGAGGGAGAGAGGGAGAGGGAGAGAGAGAAGCATAAATGCAGAAAAGAAAAACAGTACGAAGTCACTTGAAAAGATTCAAAGTCTGTGCACACCTCATATCATGTCTATAGAGAAACTCTTTCATGACGTATCATAGTCCCAGTTCCATTTCAAGCCATAGTCCTATATACACTGTGCCCCATAAAAAAACACACCCAAAAACTTTTTCAAAAATCTTCTATAAAACTAAGCCAATTGTAATAAAAGTTTGTACGTTGTTTCTCAAATAATTTTGCCACAATATATTGTACATTTTACTTACTCACATAAGTGGTTGCTGTTGGAAGCAGTGACGCAGACTAGGTGTGTTTGGAAACATTTAAACAGAGATTAATAACTTATAGGACAGCGCCCCAGCACATCGCGCAAAGGACACCATTGCGTTGCTGCGACTTGAAACACCAAGCTTCATTGGACCGGAACTGTGGCCAGCAAACTCACCAGACCTCAATCCCGTTGACTACAGAATTTTGGGGTCTAATACAGGAACGCGTCTACCAGACAGCAATACGGGACATCGACGAGTTGAAGGAGCGCCTCATCGTTGTGTGAGCACAGTTGAAGCAGAGTGTCATTGACAAAGCTATTGAATAGTGGCGGCCAAGGCTGAGAGCCTGCGTTCAAGTGAAGGGACATCACTTCGAACATCTTCTTAAATGAAACATTACTTTTTCTTATTTAACATTAGACTTACATGCGTTTCATGACAAAAAGTTTTTTGGTGTTTTTTTATGGGGCACAGTGTATATCAAGTAAGAACAATCTAGACAAGTACAATCATAAAAATAATCATTAAATGTAATCATTATATAAAGACATGATAGACATCAGTATGACATCTGTGTATGTGTGTGTGAGAGAGAGAGAGACAGAGACAGAGACAGAGACAGAGACAGAGACAGAGACAGAGACAGAGACAGAGACAGAGACAGAGACAGAGACAGACAGAGACAGACAGAGACAGACAGAGACAGAGAGACAGAGAGACAGAGAGACACAGAGAGAGAGAGAGAGAAAGGGAGAGGGAGAGGGAGAGAAAGAAGCATAAATGCCTTCTAACTAAGCTTATCTTCAGTCAATTACCTCTCCTTACGTCGCTCTGCAGCGCTGCAGCCTGCCATCTTCCTGTATGGTTTCCTTTGACTGAGCGAAGATGAATCACTGCCATGGGTTCGCATCCATCTCATCCATTCCACGTTGCTGCTTCCCAATGAATGGAACCGGTCGTTGTCAATGTTTCTCTCGAGGTTCAAACTAGTTTTCTATTCAAAACACTAAAAAACCTCACTATTTTCACTGGTTTCCAGACATCTCGACGGTTTACTTTTTTCTGACCAACCAACGACTAACCGAAATTTGCATGTTATTTAAATTCAAATTTCCTAATAAATTCGACTTAAAATCAGCTAAATAATGACTAGAATTGCATAAAAAGTAATGCGGTTGAGTACAATATTTTGTACTCAATCGCATTTTTTAATGCATTTTTAGCCAATACTTAGCTGATTTGAAGTCGAGTGTAAAAACATGAAAAAAACTTATATTAGCCTATACAATGTAGGTTTGTTTTTCATATTTTTACATACTTTTAGCATGGTAATTATAATAATATAATATGCGTAGGCCCTATGTTGAAAATAGCTTCGAAGGAAAGCCGCATATACATGTATAGTTGACAAACTCGTTGAAACAACTCAACTATATATATATATATATATATCTATATATATATATATATATATATATATATATATATATATATATATATATGAATCGCTATTCTATGGCAAATATTCCGGAGATCTTGTGGGCGTCGTATAACGAACACCATGAAACCAATACATGTTTTTATTCGCCCAAACGATGTAGGCTAATTCTATGTATATGATGGACTGAGCCGTCGATGCGACGGATCTCACGTCGTGATTAAAGTTCCAGTCCTGGACTGTCAAGTCTGGTCACATTCAGCACGTTGTTTCTTTGCTTTACGCCGCTGCCGTTTTTGCTTGAGCTGCACTATCCTTTGGAGTTCAAATGTCTCTGTCGCTTCGTTGCATGTACCGCGCCATTCCGAGCGATCTGCTGCTAGTCCTTCCAGATCGGTAGCCGATATGCTGCACTTTTTCAGGTTGGCTTTCAGGATGTCTTTATAACGCTTGTATTGGCCTCCCTGTGCCCGGGTGCCCTGTGCAAGCTGACCGTAGAAGACTTGTTTCGGGATCCGTGAGTCGGCCATGCGTACAACGTGACCAGTCCAGCGGAGCTGTGCTGCTGTTAGCATGACCTCGATGCCCGTGATGCCACAGCACACAAGGACCGCCGTGTTGGGAAGCAAGTCCTGCCATCGTATACGTGCTATTTTTCGAAGGCATCTCATATGAAATCGGTCAAGCTGAGCGATGTGCCTGCGATATGGTGTCCATGACTCGCATCCATAGAGAAGCGTCGTCAGCACAACTGCTCTGTAGACTGCGATCTTGGTGGCCAGGTGGATGCCATGGTTGTTCCACAGTCGTCGCGAGAGTCCTCCAAATGCAGCGCTTGCCTTAGCCAGCCGAGCAACAATCTCCTCGTCAATGTTTGCAGCATTAGAGAGGATGCTGCCGAGGTAACAGAACTTGTCTACCGCTTTTAGAGTCGCACCATTCACTGTGATGACCAGGGGAGTGCTGTTAGTCCTGTTCTCTGTCTGTAACATGACTTCTGTTTTCTTTAGACTGACGGTGAGTCCGAAGCGACGGGCAGCACCTGCAAAGCAATCAAAAAGTTGTTGCGCCATGACCTGTGTATGTGCCATCAGGGCACAGTCATCGGCATAGAGTAGATCGCGTATGATCGCTGAGAACACCTTTGTACGAGCCTGAAGTCGTCTCAGATCAAACACACTCCCGTCTGTTCTAAACTGTATAGGTATACCCATATCGCATCCTCCGTAGGCAACAAGCAACATCATGGAGAAGAAGATGCAGAAGAGCATTGCAGCGATCACGCATCCCTGCTTGTTCCCGTTGGTTACCTTAAAGGGCGATGATGTTTCACCGTTGTCCAGAACCCTGCCCATCATTCCATCGTGCAGGGATCGGATCACATTTATGTACTTCTTAGGGCAGCCGATCTTCTCAAGAATCTTCCATAGGCCATCTCTGTTGACCGAGTCAAATGCCTTTGTTAGATCGATGAAGATCATGTACAGATCCTGGCGTTGTTCTCGACATTTCTCCTGAATCTGTCTAGCAGTGAAGATCATGTCCATGGTGCCACGGCCTGCACGAAAGCCACATTGACTTTCCGGGAGGATGCCATTATGAGCAACGTGGGCAGTTAGTCGGTTCAGCAGGATCCGAGCAAGTATTTTACCAGCGACAGATAGCAGGGATATTCCACGGTGATCGTCACAGTTGGCACGATCGCCCTTGCGCTTGAAGATGTGCACGATCAGTGCATCTTTGAAGTCCTGAGGAACAGACTCCTCGTCCCAAATTTGTCTGAACAACCCTGTCAGGCGGTTCGCAAGCTGGTCGCCGCCGTTTTTATAGATCTCGGATGGAATTGAGTCCTCGCCCGGCGATTTGCCAGATGTCAGCTGCTTGATTGCAGTGTGTACCTCATCTAGAGTCGGATACTCACTCATTTGGCTGGCTTCATCCCACTGCGGAATCTCATCTAGGACCGTGGCATCAAATGACGATGGTTGATTCAGCACCGACTCAAAGTGCTCCGCCCAGCGTTTCAGGATCAACTCACGGTCTGTGATCATGGTGGTGCCGTCCTTGGATCGTACAGGTATGGAGCCATTGTCCCGTGGCCCATAGACGGTCTTTAGGCCGTCGTAGAAGCTCTTCAGGTCATGTCTGTCCGCCGCATCCTGTAGCTCGCGGGCTTTGTTGGCCCACCAGCTCTCCTTCATCCCGCGCAGCTTCAGTTGTGCGTCTTGCTTTGCCTTCGTGTAGGCATTTTTCTTGGCGATGCTGCTTTTGTCATTGATCCAGGCCAGATGCAGCCTATGCATCATATCCAAGAGCTCTTGCACAACGACGTCATGCTCGTCAAACCAGTCCTGATGTTTTCTTTGTTTGTAGTCAAGCACCTCTGCCGCCACCGTGCAAGTGACGTCTCTGATCTTGGCCCATTCCCTCTCGGTGGTGTCAGGAGCGGATGCTGAGTCGGTCTGTAGAGCCCGGTCGAGTTCATCCTGCAGTCGGGACCTGATCTCGGGTAGCCTTAGGTGTTCAACAGCCAGCTTCCTTCGACAAGGTGCTGTCTTCCTGTGTTTCCGTTGGCAAAGTTTCAGGGCCACGTGGCTCCGCAGTAGCCGATGGTCAGACCAGCAGCCAGTTCCACGCATGGCTCGTGTCAGATGAACATCATGAACATCACGCTGTCGTGTGATGACATAATCGAGTGTGTGCCAGTGCTTTGAGCGTGGGTGCATCCATGTTGTCTTGTACTTGTTGGCCTGCTGAAATAGACTGTTGGTTATCACAAGCGCGTGCTGGGAGCAAAGCTGCAACAGCAATGAGCCGTTGGCGTTTTCCTTGCCAGTGGAGTGATGTCCAAGCACCCTCGGCCATGCGGTATGGTCCTGACCGACACGGGCGTTGAAGTCGCCAAGCAAGAACAGACGGCATCTATGGGGCACTCTGGTGATGGCAGCACTGAGAGTCTCGTAGAAGGCCTCTTTCTCGTCATCAGATGCGGTCATTGTTGGTGCATATGCGCTGAGCATGACAGCTGAGTGGCCGTTGTCGAGTTTCAGTTTTAAGGACATCAGTCGAGGGCCAATCGCTGTAGGTTGTTCTTCGATTTGAGAAGTCAAGGCAGTCCTGATGGCAAATCCGACTCCGCCCTGTCTTGGCTTACCAACCGGTTGTCCAGTGGTGTAGAAGGTGTAGCCAGCTCCAACTTCCTCGAATTGGTTCTCACCCGAGATGCGTGTCTCACTAAGTGCAGCGATGTCTATGTTGTAGCGCGAGAGCTCACGTCCAATTATTGCAGTTCGGCGCTCATGCCGGCCAGGGATATCAAGGAGCGTACGGACGTTCCAGGATCCTATGTACAATCGTTGCTGGTTCGTGCGTTTAGTCGAGTTCCAGTTTCCATTCCTCCCACTTTTATCGTTTTTATTCTTGCTACCGCAGATGTGGATATCCAGCTGGCCGCGGCTGGTCAGCAGGACAGTTAGGAACAAGCTTTGTTCAGGGATCCTTTTCTCTCCCCCTCTTCGTGTGAAGAAAGCAGTGCTATCCCTAAACAGGGCTGCTCTGTCGCCTGAGCAGGATACGAATGCTGCTGTTGTTCCGGGTCAGCAGCAGACGACCGTCACACCCAGGCCGCCTACGTGCAGGTTTGTGGCTAGGCACTCCCAGTGGTATCCTCCACCTGCACCCGTCGTCACTTGCCCATCGCCGCAGGACTTTCCCAATCGTCACGACGTATACCTTCACATTGAGTGGATTAAAGTGAGAAAGGTGTGTGTCGTCCAGTCCCACTCTCTCTTCTCACACAGACGATCGTCCACAGGCACAGGAGCTGAGACATGTGGACCCGAGAGTGTGAGCGCAGCCGGTTGACCAAGACTGATGCCAGTAGGCGGTCAGCATGCTCTCAGCAGCTACCTGCGGATGCTGTGCTGCGGTGCCGCCCTCGCCATTGCCGTGACATGCCGGACTCCAGCCGAGGACACCAAGGCAGTCTTCACTATTTTCCCATAGATGGGCGACCATCCTGAATTTAGCCTACTGAGACCAGTAGTTTCCAGGGAGAACCACGAGGAGGTATCAGGATGATCTGCTACACTGAGAGGCTATACCGGCAGGGAGGGACTTCCACCTCACTGAGGCTGCCCTCCTTTTCACCTCAATGAGGTTAGCCGGTGACCGTACATCATTAGCTGTGCAGCTTCAATACTAAGTCTGTTGCGCATCAGTGCTGCTCTCTATGTATATTGTATAAGCCTATATACAAACATTCATTCTATACGCGTTGTATATCACTTTGGACAGTGTGGCGGGACATTATAGTTCTAATCAATCAGGCCTAAACGACTTATCTAATTACCCCGTCGTATATGTATGTAGTCGAATTGGCGTCCATGATTTGGTTTCTATAATTCACATGCGGGAAAGAACCGTCTTCCATATATGGGAATAGTTTTATTCACCACCGCAATTCTTCAATTAATGCATTGAGTCGCGTTTTCCATACAACAGCTTTCAGCTTAAACGAATCTATTTACATGAATAAAATGACGAATGAGATGTCGAGCATTTTGGTATCTAGGAAAATCGGATCCTTCCGTCATACTATGGCGGAAAATAATTCGCTTTGTACATGTAGTTTGTTAATAGGTATACGTATACAAGGACAGTGTGTAGGTCTACACTCTACAATAATTGTGCTGTCTGTCCGCCATTTAATCCAGATCGTAAACTCTTGTGGTCATTCGAGTGCATGAGACCTCACCTTTACGTCTTGCATTCTTTGCCATATTGATGAGAACATATCACAACAAATCATTTGACTAATGCCAGAATAATTATGATACTATAATCAAATCGCGTCATTTAACTGAGGTCAGTCCTTGATGTGCTTTTTAAAACTGTGTCCCTTAAGTGAGTTTGATACTGACTCGAAGTCTAAGTTTGACTGAAGCAATTTGCAATGGCGGGAAAGTGACAGGGAGACGATCTGAAAAAGTGCCATCTGCTTCACCATATATATTATTATAGGAATCAATTCACATCAGCGCAGTCTTCATTTGCCGGTCAAAATGCACACGACGAGACCGCAATAGTTCAGAATAATGCCTGGTACATGGTCGATCGCTGTGTAAGTTGTTCAACAGAAATAGGCCTACATGTATAGTGACATGCTGTACAATGCTATACAATCATACTAATTGTATAGTAATCGATAATCTCCGTCAGACCCTGCAGTGTCATATAACTCGATCAAGTCATACTTCGGTACATTTAAGCCTACATGTATATTAAACTGCAGTGTCATTTGATGCAAGTCATTCTCTGGCGCAATTAGTTTAAACTGTCTTTTACCTAAAATCATTCTCTGACACATTATGTTAAATTTCACCATGATGCCATTTGACTCAAGTCATACAATAGGGCATTTAGGTTAAACTGTGTCATTTAGCGCAAATCATTCCCTCGCGCATAATTATAATGTTATACTCTAATATGTCATTAACTCAAGAAATGCTATAGCGCATTTAGTTTGAACTCTGTCATTTAGCTGATGTCAAAAACCCTGACTTTTATTTCCGATCAAATCGTGTCATTCATCTGAGTGGGGTGGGTGAGAGAGAGATCAGACCATGACTTCTCGCAGTCGAACCTTTTCCCGCAGGAACTCAGAGTCGTTGATGCATCGATTCTGAAGACAGATCGACTGCCTTCCCCCTCCCCCACCCCCACCCCCACCCCCACCACCTCCACCTCCTCCTCCCGCCTTAAACACCGAGTCGTACGGAACGCTGTAGCTGACGTAGCTCCGACTCAGACTCGGAGACGACGTCCTGCGGGCGCATCTGCGAACGATGTCTGCGAATCCAACGCGGAACTTGCGGCTGAATAGGCAGTAGATGATGGGATTCATGCAGCTGTTGGACGATCCAAGCCACTGGACGATCGGGATGACCGTCTGAGCGAGGAAGTGCAGCTCCGGATCGTTCTCGCTCAGCTTCGTCCCGAAGAACATTCGAAGGTTGACTGCGTACAGCGGCATCCAGAAGGATGCGAAGAGGATGACGACGACGACCATCATCTTGAGGACCTTGATCTTCGACTGGTAGATGACCCGCGACGCGTTCGAGATGCCCGGAGCGTTGCGATGCCAGACGCGGCAGCTGATGAGGGTGTAGAAGAGTGTGATGAGAAGCAGCGGGATGGTGAAGCAGAAGAGAAAGATGACGCCGAAGAAGTACCATTTCTTTACCGCTTCCGACGGCCAGATGTCGCCGCAGATGTAGAGTTTCTGGTGGTCGTTAGCTTGGAGCACCTGTTGGTAGTAGACGAGCCAGGGAGCCATGATCGTCGCCGCGCAAAGCCAGATCAAACCGATGATGATTCGAGCCATCTTTCGAGTTGTTCCGAAATGCATCACGTGGCATATTGCCATGTACCTAAATAAAGTTAGAAAATAATATTAAAATGTTCACAGACTGTATAAAAGCATATGGATGTGTCTGTCTAACCTAACACGAGAGAGGGAGGAGTAGAACAGTAAGAAATATGCACGCACTCAGATGAAGAGCAATGGAGACAACCGAAAGAGCAACAGTCGAGGATAGCTATACAGAGAGCGATCGAAAGTGAAGGGGAAGGAGGGAAGAGGCGGCAAAAGAGCAGAGAATAAGAGAGTACAGCAACGAGAAAGAACAGAGAGAGAAAGAGACAGACAGACAGACAGACATACAAACAGACAGACAAACAGACAGACGCACTCACGATATCATTCCGACTGAACTATAAAGACACACAGAATGCATCCAGATGAGCTGAGATGGAATGACTGCATTTAATAAGACTTCATGTTTTGACTCAAAGAATGAAGCATGAAATAATACATGTGAGAATGCTGTAAAGAACTTCAACAGATTAAAGACCCGCTATAGGTGATACATAATATAATGACAGTTTGTCTCGTGTGTCTGACCCACCTGTCAAAGGCAATCACTGCCAACGTGTTGACCGATGCATTGACGGATATTCCTTGCAGGTATGGAATCAACTTGCAGAGAACTGGACCAAACCGCCACTCTACAAAAGAACATGAATTCCTTTTTAATACACCCACGCACACACGCACGCGCGCGCGCACGCGCACACACACAACACTCTAATTATGACATTTCACAGTTCAATATTGGTAGACCATGCATGTCTAGTCTTCCATTTCTTCATTATTATTAGACAAATAGAGTCTGCTTGATTTCCTGTTGTTTATAATTAAGAGACTATAAATATAGTTAGATTACGAATTCGCTATTGTAGTAAACAGTTAATTTAGCTTCTCGCTATCTTTCTCTTGCGTTTCTATTTCCGTTCATCCATTCTGTATAATGACAATCATGCTGCATAGACCTACACACATCCATGGAAATATTTATGGCTATAGACATAAAAAAATTAGGGCTGGATTTAAATATATCTATTGCGCCAGCTTGGAAATATCGACTTAACTTCAGCTTGTATCGTGCATGTTAGCATTCATTAAAATGGCATTTCATGCGTGATCCGATGATGTATTTGTATCATGGGCGCCCGCGCATAGAGGCAAGAGGGGCACTTGCCCCCTCGAAAGTTTACATCTTTTTAAAATTATAGGCCCTACCACTTTTATTTTAAACAAATTTCTTCGCACTAAAACACTAATGCTGCTAATAATGCACATACGCGACACTGAGAAATAAGCATTTAGAAACCTATATGAAAACTAAACAATCATGTTCTAGCAGTTTTCAAGCATTTGCAAACAATTTTGCTGTGACTGCTGTGTTTGCCCTTTTTAGAAAAATGTCTGCTGGCGCTCATGCATGCTTTGTATGCCTGACTCTACATGTGTCCATTCTTATTCACAGTCATTTAACGTCCGTTTGTTCGTTTGTCCGTTTGTCTCTTCAATCTGTATTCACTGCTTGCATGGTTGTTTTGTTTTTGCTATGCGCCATTTTAACTTTCACCTCCTTCTCCTCCTCCTTATCCTTGTCTCTCTTTTCGTTTACAGAATGGAATCCATTATCCATAACCAGGGTTCTCCAATTTGTTTTGATCACTCTCGCTTCAATTCCCATAATTTTGTCTTATGTGGCCTAATTTTAGTTCTGCAAATTTGCCCTAATTTATTTTTAATTCCATTTTTAAGCCTAAACGAGTCCTACTTTAATTTCAGTTTTCGCTAACCAACTCTTTTGTTTCTATGGCCAATTTTTGCTTTCGTTAATAATATCGGTCACATAATAATTATAACAAACATAAGTTGTCGAATCAATATTTGCGTTTAGACTGAACGAGGTAGTATCAAGGATGGCAGCGCCAAGGTCCGAACCACTAATCATTTCGCTTTTACACAATTAGTCCAATTAATCTGGAATCGGCAATACATCCAACACAACTATCGCTTCAATCAAAAATCTAATGCTGCTACACAAAGCTATCGCGTGGAAGAATTACTAGAATGCCTTGTCTATACAGAAATTAGCTGACACATTAAATAACTAAAACGTTATGTGGCGTGTATACATGCTAAGGGCAACCAAAGAGCATAAAATACATGAATTATGCGCAATATATTATATTCATTACATCTAGCCTATGACAGGTTGATAAGCTTTTATTTTGGTAGTTTTTTTTACTTTTTTGCAACTTATTGAATTTTAGACGGCGAAATAGGAGTTGAATTAATTAGGACGCAAAAGTTAAAGATTGACCAGTTTTTCTGCACTATATCCACAGACTAGGCCTGCATAAATTACTAAATTCAAATAGGCCTCTAGCCTATAACATGAGCATGGAACTATAAAGAAGGACATTTTGTGCATCACTTATAGGTTTTGAGTTGGCCATTCCTTTAACGCTTTAACTACGTGCTGCATTGCATTGATCTCCCAGCCATCTTAGTAGGCCTACAAGTTCACAGTTAAGGTGCTAAAATAGTATAACTATAACGACACACAAGCAATAGGCCCAACTTAAAGAACAAGTGATCTTCAACCATGCAGTGCTTGGAAGGTCTCACGCACTGACTGAGGTTGCATTTGGACGGTTTGGCCTTTAGATTATACTCACCTGACACTAACAAGTAAAAGAAGGCCAACGTTTCTTCTTTTACTATGATATAAGACTTACTGCTTTCCTTGCAGTGAGCTTTAGCCATGCAAGGGTAGAGGTCATCGGCATCTGTATGATTTTAGAATATATTTCTATGAACGCCGTCCATATATTCCGGTATATAATATTATATACTCTTAGCAGAGGACTATAGTTGTAATGGAGGCCAACAGGAAATAACAGACCGCAGTCGGACGGTCGACGATAAATGGCGGTCGACTTACAGCGGTCACGAGTCATCGGCGAGAGTCGAAAAGAGAAGAAGTGGAAATGTTCGTTTTGATGGATGCATGCCAACTGCTCAACCGTGAACCGTAATAAGTAAACACCATCTAATAGACACATTGTATATAATTATACTCAACATATGCTTTATAATATACATGTAGACTACACACATATATAATATACTATACATAATATATATATATATATGCGAGTATGCAATAAAGGTAGCCTAAACTGTATACGACAGAGCTACAGTTTATATAGGCTAATTTAATCGCGATGGCAGTGTTATGTGTCTCTTATTGTATTACTCGACGGATTTACAGGATATAAGAAATGAGTTGTCCCATTGATTGATGACTCTATATGTGACTCGGTCCCAGCCGATATTAGGCCAATTATACTTGTATTTTTTCACAATTTTCTGCACAAGAAGGTCTAACAAGGTTATTGCGGTGTTTTTCTTAAGGAATTTATTACCTTTAGGACATGACTTTGGGGTCATGTTTTCCTGAAGCAAAACTGAACTCTTGTCTAAAGAAATTATCTTGACTGTTTTCAGTTCATCGACCTTAGCTTAGATGACTAATTTGATTCGATAGGCCTATATTCTGTTGCATGCCAGAGCATTTTCGATAGTCTACATGATTGCCACGCGGAACAAACGAAGGGGAACATGTCAAAAGTATGAATGCCACTGAAATCGTCCGTTGAACCTGAAAATGATTTATTGCCGACAAGTAAAGGAACAGTGAAGGAGCAAGAACGCCAATTTTGTCATCCTGCTTCTTCGTCTCAAATTCTCAATTTTATCCAATCTACTGATCGCGACAAATTCTCCTCACCACCACCACCACCACCACCACCACCACCACCACCACCACCACCACCACCACCACCACCACCACCACCACCACCACCACCACCACCACCACCACCACCACCACCACCACCACCACCATCATCATGCATTCTCTCAATAAATGTCAGCGCTTAATTATTAAATTTTTACTTTCTTTATTGAAAATTGGCTCTCAAAATGAATCTCGCATTCAGCGCTTAATTATTAAATTTTTAATTGCTTTATTGAAAATTTACTCTCAAAATTAATCTCGAATTCAGCGCTCAATTATTAAATTTTTAATTGCTTTATTGAAAATTGGCTCTCAAAATGAATCTCGGATTTCATAAATTGTTTTCTATTTTGCAATGTCTGCATTATTATTTGTCAAGAGTTTTCGTCGCTTGTCGTGCATAATTGAAAATAATAATTATTATCCTCTCTTATTATATCAAGTATAGGCCTAGTCTTGGTCTTTATGCATGTAAGTAATTGCATAAGTTAGAACCATGCACGAGTATACCCTTCCTTCATCATGTGCAGTGAACACTTAACTCTACAGACCGTGTACAGTGTACACCTTCAACATTTTTGTCTTTGAAGAGGACGAGGTACAAGGACGGGTCTTTGGAATGCTTTGCCCTAATTAGTCGTTAGTGACAATTCAATCTGCGTAAACCTACAGCCTACAGGTGACTATAAAATATAGATTGTTATTGGTGCACCTGTCCATAGATATAACCGGACGGACGTCTTGCTCCATCAGTCGTGCGTCATCGTGGCTGTGTTACGAGCGCTGCATGCCTCCTGTCGTCATCGCTACCAATGATTCACTGCAGACTCCGATCATGATGCATCTGTTGTTAGCTGTCCATGGAAATTCGTTTCATGGGTTCCGCTTATGCGCGTTTTAGCTCGCAAATGGCTTATGGTTTCTCCACGCACTGCCTTTGCTAACTGATGTAGGGCCTAACCGTAACGTCACATTTAACAGTCTTTCAGTTGTTTGACGTTCAATCCAGAGCTGAATGCAGTGGACCGAAATAGTTAATGTGGTCTGTAAGAGACCGCAATAACAGGTCTGAACTCTGAAGTACAGAGCCGGATTAAGGCATGTTCAACATGTTCGGCCGAGCAGGGGCCCCACACTTTAGGGGGCCCCACACACGAGGAAAAAGAAATTTTTAGGAAAAAAATTGGTCTATTTTGACGAAATTGGTGAAAAACAGCGGCGCCGCCAGGATTTTATTTCTGTACGCACAACTTGCACAAAATAATTGAAGCGAACAGCGATCGATACGAGCTTATATTCAGGGGCGGATCCAGGATTTCTGGTTAGGGGGGGGCGTAAATAATTACTAGGGCCCATAGGCGTAGGAGACGGAGGTCCAGGGGGGGGCAAATGCCCCCCCAAATTTCGGGCAAGTCCGATTTTTTGGGCAAGCAGACCCGGAAAAAAAAAAAAGTTTTAGAAAATTTTTACTTTTTTTATTTTTCCGGGTCTTCTTGCCCGAAAAATCAGACTTGCCCGAACAAAAATGGTCGTCAGATCTTTCGAGCAAAAAGTAACGTGAAATTTCAGAAGATTTTGCCCGGATGACTAAAAAAAGGTCGTCAGAATTTTCGGGCAAGCGTAGCGGAAATTTGTCTTAAGATTTCGGCGGAAGAAAACATTTTTTTCGGGCAAAAGTCTCATTTTTGCCCCCCCAACGTTGAAATGTCCCCTACGCCTATGCTAGGGCCTACCAATCCAATCCCCTATATATATATATATATATATATATATATATATATATATATATATATACAGTGCTTAAAGTGTAAAAAAGTGCCAGGACTATTGTAGGCCTAATTGGTCGTCAGTGGCGGTGCCGAAGGTGCGAAGTTGCGAGTGCCGAAGGCACGAAGCCCATCCCGACTAGGGGGTCTGGGGGAGCGTCGTAAGCTCACCCAGCGGGGTCTGGGGCGGAGCCCCAGCGACCAGCGCATTTTTGGCTGTTTCGACCTTAAATGGAGCCATTTTTAGGCTCGTTGTTTGCCAGCTATTTGTGAACGACAAAGTCGCGAAATTTTTAAGAATAAGTCGTTTTTCAGTGTCGCAAGCTACCATGATAACAATAAAAATCAAAATGTTATTGTAAAAGAGAAAGGTTTTGTCTTTACAGTAAGCTCCCCCAGCGGGGTCTGGGGGCGGAGACCCAGCGACCAGCGCATTTTTGGCTGTGTCGACCTCAAATGGAGCCATTTTTAGGCAGTCATGTTGAAACTATATACCCGGTAATATATCTTTCTTTGGGCGCATAACGTATAGGTAGGATATAGGATTCTCTCGTGGTAATATGGAAATTCAAACTGTCACCCAAAAATTTAGACCATGTGACAATTATATAAAAGTTTGCGCCCCTAGAAAAATTCCTGCGGACGCCCATGCTAAAGGCTTCAAATTATTACCCCCTCCTAAACATTACCCCCCCCCCCATGCAAACTGTAATTTGCATCAATCGTCGCATTTTTTTGGACTAAAAATATCAGAAAAATAATCCCGCTTCTTGTTTTGGTCTGAAGATTTTCATCTGTTATCCCACTTCGTGGTTTGGTTTGTTATAAATATTTTCATCTGTAACTAAAATACTAAATCGCCGCTGAAGTTACATGGAGAAATGGCTTCGAGGCTATTATTTTTTCCGAGTAAAATATTGATAACAAACCACAGTGGGATGACGGATAAATCTATGCAAATCTAGTGTCCGGGGGGTAATCTGAAACCGGTTACGGTACAAGTTGCCGGGGGCGATGTTTAGGAGGTGCAATTTGATACCTTTTGATCGGCATATTGCTATGCTATCGTCGCCTTGAAGCCGGAATTTTCCAGGTTCGAATCCACCTCGCCGCGTAAGGACCTTGGGCAAGTCCTTCACTCACAATTGCTCAGCGCTTCGGCCGGAGTAGAGAGCTTGAAGGGGCGCTATAACCATTGGCGGATCCAGAACTCTTTCAAGGGGGGGGGGGGCAAAAATCTTAGAACCTGGGATGGGACAGGTGAAACAAATTTCGAATTTTGGTTGTTGGTCGAAAATAAATAGGGATCAGTCTTTGGCTGAAGTACTTTTCATCCGCCAAAAAAGTTGATGAGGTTTTTTTTAATCATCTGCCAAATTTTTTTGAGAAAATCATACCATTTCATCCGCCAAAAAAGTTGATGACCTTTTTTTTACTCCTCTACTTGAAAACCGACTGGGGGCCACGTCCCATGCCATTTTCCGAATAGGGGGGGGGGGCAATATGCCATTACACCCATATGCATATTGCTAATTTCATACCAAATGGGGGCGGCCACGTCCCATGGCAGTTTTAAATGGGGGCCATGGCCGGATTGCCCCCCCTGGATCCGCCCCTGGCTATAAAAAGGGCACATAAAAACACATACAAAAATTAAATTTAAAAAAAAGTTTTAACGGTTTTACATCCAGGAATCCCAGGATCCATAGACCTCTAGGGCCTAGGCGGCTATAAGAATGCCAAGATGCTCTCTATTAGAGTGTAAGTAAGTAAGGAAGTAAGTATCATCTATAGATTATAAAATTTCAATAGAATTTCATCGCTTATAATAAATTTACAATTTGTGAAAAAAAAAAATTTTGCCTTTCCGCGCTGTACGCACTTGCGTAAGTGCGTACGCCTAACGGCGCCCCTGGTGAAAAAAGTCATCAGCTGTTTCGGACGGGCAAAATCGGTGTGTTGTAAAGAAATTTCGACCAAACGACTCAAAAAAGGTCATCACATTTTGCGATCGAAGATCCAACAAAAATTCCGAACAGGGTCCCCACATTTCTTAATCCGGCCCTGCTGAAGTAATTTTGTTGAGGGAGCAAAATAATACCTGCAACAATTGCAACATAAATATATAGACTCTAAATAACGAGGTCTGTCTTCTGCAGAGTCGAGGTCTCTATATACATTATATATAATTATATATATACATATAATTATATATAATTATATATATAATTATTATATAGGGCCTATATATGACAAAAAGACCGCTTGCGTCAAGCAGTCAAACACAGAGGCGGCGATGCATGGGGTGCGAGAGCGCGTGCATGCAGATGCGACATTTTGTAACTCGAGATATCGAAACTATTTTGATAACGATAGACTATAATAAGACAATTAAGTTAGGAAACAGGAACTCGACCTTTTCTTTAAGAACTACAGAGAACATGCTATCCTCCATTAAAAATGATTGCTCCGCAAATATCTGCGAAATTATCTTGACTCTGCCTGACGCAAGCTTTTTTGTCCTCATCTCGCAATCTCATGTGTCTATATTTCATTTGTTTTTTGTTCGCAGGTGGTTGATCCCGAAAACAAAATTGCAGACGATGTTTGACGTATTAATTTAGAACGTCAAGAGATCGAAAAAAAAGATGAAGTTGAGGAGGGGTTTATTTAAAATTTTAAATGGAAACACTCTGGCACGAATATCAGAAGATCAGCATGAACTCGGAATCGAATCCTGCTAACCTCCCAAGAGGGCGACTCAGCCTTTCATTCGCTAGGTGGTGTTGATAAAGTGAGAGCAGTAGGACAGATGAAGTCTTGTGTTGCGCTAAGGACGTGTAAAGTGCGACAGTTTGTATCATCCACTGTTTTAGATCTATTCAAGTGCTGTATAAAAGTGTATACCTTCTTATTTCGTTCTCTGCCCTCAGGCAGGTTCGCATGTCCAACGACGCCACTCATCTCTATGTTGTGCCTCTCTATCTTCTGTGTAGCCTACTCTGCAGCAACCGTCCTTTGTTATCATCCGGTCCAGTAGCGTTGTTCTTGGTCTTCCTCGTACCCCCTCCATTCTCTCTTCGATGATGCATGCCTCTTATTATAATTTTTTTAATCAATATCACGCGTAATGATTTGGCCAATTATTCATTTTCTCTGCCGTATACTCGTATTGTCCACAGCATGAACCTTTTTCTCTCCCATGCATCGTCTGTAAAATTTCTTAATTCGTCTTTTGTTTCCTCGAGCATGCATACTGCGTCCAGTCTGAGACAAATCTACATTTCAAGGGCCTCCAGTCTTCTCATATCATCCTTCTTCATTGTCCAAATGTTTCCAAACCATACATGCAGGACTACACTGGCGTATACACACCATGCAGCGTCTTGACCTTTTTCAGGTTCCTGTGGACATGTCTGCCTGCCTGCCTGGATCTTGCCATCTTACCTGTCAGAGTTTGTCGGAGCATAATAACAAAGTCTACTCACAAAACAAGCCATAAATTCTCCGTAAGCCTATGCGTGCAGAATAGCACTATAAGGGTTTATACTGTACAAATACATTGTTCTTTAATCGACTTTGCTTGTAAACAATCTATAAACAACAAGCGATAGAGACGAGGTGATTTGATCGGCATGCACCGCTTGATTCCGTGTAGGCTACACGAGTTCATTCACTTGCTAAGCATGGGTGTGACCGTGCCAAGTTTTGCACGTATATAGCCTATGCAATGTATGCATGTATTGCATAGTGAGGCACGCGATTCCTTTGCAAAATTAAAAGCCGATGTGTGAATCTGGATCACTTTGCAAGTCACGAAAATTCTGTGTGATCGTTTGATGCTGGATGATTTATTTGTTCACTCACGTTTGTTAGGTCTAGCCTACTTCTTTGTTGATAATGCATATAGCCTAATCATGTACATGTAAATGCATAATGATAATTGTCTTAACCTATTGACCTTCTGACCTATGGAGTAAATAGGCCTACTTGTGAGCATATTTATGGAGTAAATAGACCTATTTGTGAGCATATTTATGCCTGTATTTCGTGTTTTTATACAATGACCCCTAATCAATCAATCAATCAATCATATCAGTGGTATTTTATCTACGTAGGCTATCAGATGCCAGGTTCAAAAGAGCGTTTCCCTATATTCATTCATTCATTCATTCATTCATTCATTCAAGAATTTATATTGCGCTTCTTCAAGGGGGACTACTCAGAAGCGCTCCCGCAGGTATTACCATTTGACGTTTAAGTCGTCATAAGGTCACCTTCAGTCAGTACCCCGTTTCATTAACAGCACACATCTCGTGAAGTGCATAGAACTCCAAACGCTAAAACAGGTCCAATGATCACCAGTTGTAGCCCATCATACGTCAAAAGAAAATGAGACGTGACGATAAACAACATGGCGCCAGCGACGTAAAAAGCACGCGAGAAAGAGTGCGTACTCCTCCGCATGAGGTCAACAATCGCCCCACCCTCCCCCCATAGAGAGCCTTGCGCCAGTAAATGATAATAATATCTGCGAATGATCGATGATGTGTGTGTGTGTGTGTGTTTGTGTGTATGTGTGTGTGTGTGTGTGTGTGTGTGTGTGTGTGTGTGTGTGTGTGTGTGTGTGTGTGTGTGTGTGTGTGTGTGTGTGTGTGTGTGTGTGTGTGTGTGTGTGTGTGTGTGTGTGTGTGTGTGTGTGAGGCTGAACCGACTCTCTTCTCAGCTGAGAATATGCTAATGGTTTCCGGACAACAACTGAAGCGGATTAAGCGCTTTTGATAGATCGATGGTGACAAATTGTTGACGCCATGGCAGTCGGTCAACGATGGGATATATAAATATATATGCATATATATAAATATAAATATATATGAATATATATGCACATATATATATATATATATATAAATATATGCATAATTATGTATGTAGCTCGTGGCATTTATTATTAGCCATCGACAACCAGAGCTAAGAGGCGGAGAGAGAGAGGAGCAGGAGGATAAGTAGTACGTGAAGTGTTGGAAGATTAGAAAAGGAACAGGAATGAAGAGAGAGGGAGAGAAATAGAGAGAGAGATGGATAAATGGATGGATAACGGAAGGTATGGAGGAAAGGAGATGGATGGATGGATGGATGTATGGAGGGAGGGAGGGAAGGAGCGAGAGAGGGAGGAGATGAATGGAGGGTTGGAGGACGGACTGAGGAAGGAAGGGAGGGAAGGAGGGAGAGGAAGAGCCAGAGAGACAGAAACATTGAGAGATGAAAGCAGGGATAGAGAGAGTCAGAGAGAGCTACAGAGAGAGGCAGCAAGAGACACGGAGAAAAACAAGGATACCGGTACACACAGAGACAGAGACAGAGAGAGAGAGAGAGAGAGAGAGAGAGAGAGAGAGAGAGAGAGAGAGAGAGAGAGAGAGAGAGAGAGAGAGAGAGAGAGAGAGAGAGAGAGATGGCGAGAGAGAGAGAGCGACGAAAAGAAGAGGAAAGAGGATGAAACGATTGGATGATGGTGAGAGCAAGAAGAGGAGCTACAAGAAGAGGATGTGAAGGTAAAGGAAGATGAGCTGCAGAGGAAAACGAAGATTGGAGTAGACTAGTTCGCACGACGTAAAAGGAAAAGGAATAAATAGAGCAGAACAAGGAAAAGATGTGGTAATAAAGGAAACCGCAGGGAAGAGGAAAAGGAGGCGGAAGATAAATTATTGGAAGAGAAGGAGCAGGAGGAGGAGGAAGAGCAAGAGGTAATGGAAGTGCTAAAGAAAAAAACTGAGCACATTAAACGTTGCCCATTTTGCCCCTTTTCCGCAAGCGTTTGAAAACCATTCTCTTTGAATGTGGTTTGGTGTCAGATCGGGAGCGCCTCTGAGAAGTTCTCTCGAAGGGGCGCTATATAAATGTACGATTACAATTACAATTACAATTATAGCCTACTATATACACTCGACGATCTTTTCAACATCATTATATTGAGAGGGTGTTATAAACTATAGATGACTTTCTATGCTCATCCAACGAAGGTTTGGTAGATATCGGATAAAAATGACGACGAGAACCAATGATAACACACCACTGTCGATCTGAACAGACTCAATTCCAAACGACTGTTGACTCAGCCAAAACAAATCTAGGCTGATAAATCAGAACCAAGCACCATCTGACGATGTTTCAAAATTATTATTATTATTATTTATTTTTTTTGCCCTGAGGTACTTCATTCCCCCAGGGGCTTATGGACTATTATTAACTGAAGAATGATCGTCTGGTGGGTCAGGCCTCGTCTTCAGGGTGTGAGGCAAAAGTACATTTGAAAGCGATTATTATTATTATTATTATTATTATTATTATTATTATTATTATTATTATTATTATTATTATTATTATTATTATTATTATTATTATACGAAACTGGACCGAGAATTTCAAGAGCTGGAGGCAGCCGCGCTGTAACGCCAGAGATCACAACAATGTGTTAGCGCTTGGCACAGCAAGAGTCAGTCGATCATGTGCAATGTTTGCTGACCGCATGAGGAGTGGACATGGAGTGGAGTCAAGTCGGTTGATTTGAGGGCAATTTTTGTCTAACTGCAAGACACACAATTTGGAACTTGAACGATGAGCTGCGATTTGCCTGGTTTTCAGGTCGATGTCGATGTTAGTTGGCTATACACTCCTCTCGATAAAGTTTCTGAATTCTATGCCGTCAATGGTAGCTGATGTAATGAGCAGAATCGGCCTAGGCCTATATTGGTGGAATAGGACTATGTCATAATTATATTGGAGCACGTGGTTTCTAACATTTGACTCTTGCCGTGGCGACTGTTGAAAAATTTGCTATTTGTGTATATAAATATTAAGTGAAAATCTCTTTTAGCCATATCAACGAGAGTTCAAGCGTCAAGAAACAAGAGTATAGTTCAAATGCTACAAAATATTTCCCCACCTATAGTATTGAACTCCCTGACGATTTATTTCCTAAGCTTTGACTTTTAGTCCTAGACTTCACTGGGACTAAATTCGGTTTATTACTAATGATACGATCCGACTATAAGTATAATACGCTGGTCTACTCGTGTAAGGAAAAATGGCTATTTCCGTTGTCAGATGCAAAAATATCCTGCCTGAAAACAAAAGTTTACTACACTCATTGCGTCATTGTATGCGTTGGCTGGTAGTGAAATAATAATTATCAGCGGTTGTTGCTCTCATTAATATCCAACATCGTTAATCGCTCATGTCTGATGTAGACCTAAGCTGTGAGGAGCCCGGTTCTTGGCCGTCGATGTCAAATGTCAGCCCTTGGCAGCAAATTATAACTTCAGTCGTCTATTTAGACAGATTGAAATGATTGTCATGACGTGAAGGTCGTAATTAAATTTTTTAGCGACAAGCAGAAGAACTCAGATCAAAGACGTAGAAACAATTTTCAGACATCAAATCATTGCCCGGTCGCCCGGTCGGTCGGTCGGTCGGTCGGTTGGCCGTCTCCCTGCGGCCCTGCCTCCTCCTCCCATCCACCTCCACAAAAACCAAGATAAACATGCAACAGGCTCTCTGTCTCTACATGTTTGTCTTTCTGTCTCCGTCCGTCTCGCTCTCTATCTCTACCTCTGTCTGTTTGTCTATCTGTCTTCGTACCCGTCTCCGAATACGTCTCTGTCTGCCTGTCCGTCTGTCTGCCTCTCTCTGTATCTCTCTCTCTTTGTCACTCTCTCTGTCTCTCTCTGCCACTCGCTGTCTCTCTCTCTCTGTCTCCTCCTGTGCCTGCCTGCCTGCCTGTGTGTCTGTCTGTATGTCCGTCCGTCCGTTCGTCTGTCTGTCTGTCTGTCTGTTTCCGTGCAGACGTCATAACAGACGGTGACAGTTTCGTCGATAGCATCCACTGAGCAAAGGCGTCTTAATGAAAATTACCTGAATACGTCACATTAGCGCAGCTAATAATGACAGGTATGGATGCTCGAACGTGTGTATATAGGTCTACGTTAGTAGGCGGGAGAGGGAGAGGGAGAGGGAGAGGGAGAGGGAGAGGGAGAGGGAGAGGGAGAGGGAGAGGAAGAGGGAGAGGGAGAGGGAGAGGGAGAGGGAGAGGGAGAGGGAGAGGGAGAGGAAGAGGGAGGAGGGAGACGGAGACGGAGAGAGAGACGGAGAGGGAGAGGGAGGAGGGAGACGGAGACGGAGAGAGAGACGGAGAGGGAGAGGGAGGAGGGAGACGGAGACGGAGAGAGAGACGGAGACAAAGAGGGAGGAGGGAGACGGAGACGGAGAGAGAGACGGAGAGGAAGAGGGAGAGGGGCTGAGCGAGTTTTTATTGTGGACATAATTTAGTGGAAAATGAGTCATGTGAATTTATTATCACTCTCAATATTATTACTAATATAATTTCTATTATTGTCATTACGCAATTAGTTAGCAATATTTATAATAATAGGCCTAATAATCATAATAATAGTTATTATTACTATTATTTCTTTTATTATTGTCGTCTAATAATTGCCAGGCACCAATCGTTAGCTTTGAGCTATAAGGGTCTCCACAAAAGCTATTAACCGACTCAGAAGAGACTCAGATCCATACTCAATGCGTTATAAGTAGTATTATATAGAACTATATATAGTATTATTATATACATATCATATATCGATCATAGCGTTCTAACCACTCGGCTACCCAGCATCCCACGTTCATACCCCTAAGTCTCCGCCCATGCACCCAAGCAACACTTTCATTAGCCAAAACGGATTGTCTCGTCTATTTAGTTTAACCAGTGTTTTCTGCTAGCACTATAGGCTATAGGATAGATCTATAGGCCTACTGTCGATCAAAAGCCTAAAAATTTCCCTTAAATCATAGTAAAGAAATCAATTTGGATCCGATTCATGTTGTCGTGACACTGTGTCGAGAATAGGCCTATGCTATGTTTTATGTTTTATGGCGGTATTGAGTCTCACTTCCGTTGCTAAGGCCAAAAATCTAGCACAATGTTCTTTTATGCGTAAGCGTCACTGATAGACGAATGTAATTCGCCAGAAAATAACTGGATCGGAACAGAAAGACGAATTTTAATGTATTGATCTGATCTATATGTCACTATGTGTCCATCAAATTTAATCAGATGCAAAGAAATGCTTGAGAATTGAGAAGTGGAAGAATTGAAGCCTATAAATATATAGGTATAGCTGGTCAGTTGTTTATGGAAATTGAAGACTATACTAGTCGTCCAGACAGTACGTAATCACGACGCTGCGATTAATTGCAACAAAACATGTTTTTGACGAATGAGACGCGGATCAGCCGAAGCATGCATGGCATGACAGATTCAGAGTTCCGCATATAATAAGTATGCAGAAACAAATTTCTCCGAACTGGAAAAGGGACGATTGAATAATCGAATGTAAATCTTGTTCCATAAAAATTAAATTAAAAGTTTCAGATAGACAGGAAAAGAGGGGCAATCTATAGGAGATTTTGAAGAGAGGTTCATGAGTTTCGCATTTGAGAATTGATGTACATAGATCATCGCAAATATAGGCCTACATAGAAATGATAGAATGTAGACCTACGTATATATACATATGTATAGGCTACATGTATGTGTACATATATAATATGTAGGCTATGTATATATGTCTAAATAATTTATGTCTATACATAGAATACTATATCCGCTTTAATTATACACTTTAATTGAATGCAGTGCCGCCTATTATGGTCGAATTTCCAATCGACGCGTTGATAATTAATTACGATGTTATTTTCATCAAAATTATAAAAAAGATATTCGTCTTGATTTCTAGGAAACACTGAAAGCCATAAACACATTTTTGCTAAATTATCTATTTATAGTTTTGCTCTCGATTTCGGAGCCTTCCTAATGTCACGTGCTGAGATTACGCAAGGATTGCTTATTTTCCTACTCAAAAATTTTAAGCATCCGTACTTTGTGTTTCTCTTCACGTCACTGATTTATTTTAGTCCTATAATACTCACGTAAAATTGCTCATTAATTTTGAGTTTTTAAACTAATTCTGACTCTCTAAAAGATCCCATAATTGGGGTCGTTATAATAATTATGACCGCGGTTTTTGAACTCGTAGACGTTATCTCAAAATTTCTAACGCGCCACTTGAAAGCCAAACGCAGGGCACCAGCTTACTCACGAGCGATGGTCTAAACGAACCTTCCCCGAAATCCTGCTTAAAGGTCTACTTGCGGGCACACTGAATCTTTGGTGTAGAGGCCTAATGGAGTAATTATTTTCAATCTCCAATATCTTTTGCTTCTGCCGCAGCATATCCGGTCTTTCCATTCACAGTTGAGCTCGACATTTAGCAGCTGCTGACGTCATCGGTCCCAATAATTGCTGAAACTGTTTTCATCCATGGCCACAATGTAGATCACGCCGGTGTCACGAAATAAAGTCTCCCCCGATACAATGCCTACCCCCGAAACAGAGTCTCTTCTGGCCGAAACTCTGTTTTGGACGAAATTTTCTGAAGTAAAAGTAGGCCTATAATTTATATTTTCCTGTTATATAATCTGGCAACGTTAACAAACCGTTTAGCCTGCTCAATTTGCTCATCTCTAAATTTGATGCAAGTCATGCAACTGTAGCCCATTTCACGCTGAACGCGGGAGACTTTATTTCGTGGACGGCGGAAGTATTCTCTCCTCCACGGAAACTTTATTTCAGAATATACTCTCCGGGGCGAATTTATTCTGGAACAGATCCGCCGGGGGGAGAATCCGTTTCGATATAAAGTCTCCGGGGGAGAGTTTTAGGGGAGGAAGACTCTGTCACGCGACACCGGCAGCATCTGTCGCTGTCTCTGTCTATCTCTGTCTCTCTTTTCTTCCTCTCTCTCTCCTCTTTGCTCTCTTCCTGTCTCGGTCTGTTCTCTCATTGTTTCGCCCTGTGTGTTGTCTCTGTCTCTGTCTCTCTCTATTTTTCTGCCTGTTTCTGTCTGTCTGTCTGTCCGTCCGTCTGTCTGTTTCTCTCTGTCTCTGTCTCTGTCTCTGTCTCTGTCTGTCTGTCTGTCTGTCTGTCTGTCTGTCTGTCTGTCTGTCTGTCTCTCTCTCTCTCTCTCTCTCTCTCTCTCTCTCTCTCTCTCTCTCTCTCTCTCTCTCTCTCTGCATATCGCGATCATCGATGAACAGCAGAGAACAGCCGACCATCATCATCAGATAATAATTTCCAAAGATCTTTTCTCTTCGTCGACTATAATAATTATAATTAATCATCAGTTTCTTCGTCGAGTTTCAATCGGACGCAGAGCAGACAACAATGACCAGCAGACAATGATCCTTCATACGATCCGAAAAAATAAACGTAAAAAACAACAACGTACATAAATACTCTCTCAAATATAGAACGACCTTGAAAAAAGACGCCGAACAGCAAACAAGACACACACAGACACACACACATAGACACACACGCACACATATGTAGGCCTATATGCACACAGTGCCACACACCCACAAACGCACACAAACATATTCACAAAGACACACAAACATATTCACAAACACACACAAACATATTCACAAACACACACAAACATATTCACAAACACACACAAACATATTCGCAAACACACAATATGGCCTGCGAATACAAAAACCGACAGAGAGACTTCGAAAAATTGTTCAACGTGTATACATGTAGACAATGGGTATGTTATCATTGTTATGAACTTATGGTCCGTTGTCATAAACTATAGCGTTCCCCTAGTAATCGTTGGGGGAAAAACAATTCCACGTGTGAATATCTTTGTAAAGTAACGTCCATTTGATTTGTTTTGAATAGGCCCTATTGCCAATTGCAGGTGTTTTTTTTATCCTACTATAGATAAATTTGCTTGCTTTATTAACACTTAGAACATCTAGAACTCTTAAAACATTTAAAATTCTAACTAAATTGGAGTTGCCGTGCTTTTAACATTGCTTAAAGGACCCTTACAACAATTAGAGTCACCTTAAATTTTGATTACAACATAACTTTATCAATTATCATACGCATTTTTCAATAATTAGCCTACACGCTGCGGATATAGAATGCTCATCCCCGGATACTCTATGTCGGGTATATTCCATCCGGGGATTGGATCAACTAATCCCTAGGACAGCCTAAAGGGGAAAGAATATTCCGCGACACCAGCTGAATTGAGCAGTAAGCTTATAGGCCTTCAATAAGTGATTTTCTGTCTAATTTTCTAACCCAATTGGACTACAGACTCATTTAATTGAATCCCGTCACTTGTTCGGTGGCACCCGACCTCCAAATTGTGGGCCAGGAATCGATGGACTATAAAACAAACGCGGCCAATAAATCGTAAATAATTATTGTCAATTTTAAAAACCGGTTTATCGTCTGCAGATGAACGAATAGTCGTCGTTTTTCTGCCTAGATTTGTTATCGTCTCGTCGTTGGAATCCGATGGCATCATGCAATTATGATTATTGTGGAGTTGTAATAATTGTAATGCGGTAAAACTTGTGACTTCGTATGCCTACCGGTAATTATTGTAACGCAGTAATAATTGTGGCGGTGCAATAATTAATTATAATTATGACGCAGTAATATATTGTGACGCACTAATAATTCTGACGCAATAATTACTGTGACGCAGTAATAATTGTCACGTAGTAGGCTAGTACATGTAATTGTGCCGCAATAATAATTATGACGTGGTATCGTTGATCATTGTGAGTTTGTGACGCAGAAATTATTGTGACGCAGTAATTATTGTGACGCAGAAATTATTGTGACGCAGTAATAATTGTGACGCAGTAATAATTGTGACACAATAATAATTGTAACACAGTAATAGCCTAATTGTGACACAGTAATAATTTGACGGCAATCAGACAAAGCTTCTTAAACTCGATGCGAAATGGAACAGGCAGCCAGTGGAGGATGTCACGGAGGATCAAGGGGCATTGATGGATTTCCAGTAAAAGACACATAATGTTTCGAATAAATAAGTAAGTTGATGCCACGGCGGACCAATGCAGCAAGAATACTATGGACCGAACTATTTTATGTAGACTCTATAGGCCAATGTTTCTGACGAGGGCCTATAGCTAGTATTTCACTGTCTTGCGCTTAGAACAGAATATATTTTCGGTCATTGTAAATATTTAATCTTGCTCGATTAAAATTAATGGATTGCCATGCAGTCAAACGTAACGCATGGATGGTCATACCAACGCCACGCAATGTGATTTTCCTTTTGAGCAAATTCACCGCATATTGGATTGTATGCGCGGCTGTCAAATCGAATTTGCAAATTTAAAAGCAGATCCTTCTCTGTAATCTGATAATGTTAGCGACTGGAAAATGAAACCGTTTTATGGATCATATGCCGAGACCCAGAACGTGTATAGATTAATAAAATGATGTACGATGATAAAAAAGTAATGATTGCAATATTATTCATAGAATGCCTTTCACAGCCCCCCCCCCTATCTCTCTCTCTCTCTCTCTCTCTCTCTCTCTCTCTCTCTCTCTCTCTCTCTCTCTCTCTCTGTCTCTCTGTCTCTCTGTCTCTCTCTGTCTCTCTCTGTCGCTCTGTCTCTCTGTCTCTCTGTCTCTCTGTCTCTCTGTCTCTCTCTCTCTCTCTCTCTCTCTCTCTCTCTCTCTCTCTCTCTCTCTCTCTCTCTCTCTCTCTCTCTCTCTCTCTCACTCTCTCTAGCCTATATAATATACATATATCCACAACGCGCGAATTATTTCCTAATTGTTTTGAAAGATTCGCATGTTCGATATGATGAAGTGATGAAATCTCATATTGCATTCTGAGACCATAATTATATTATTTTTTCCAGCTCTTCTGTTTCACTCCCTCTCTGGTCTGCTGAATCCATGGCAACTGGATTTTCTTCTCTATAGGCCAGTGATTTCCATTATGGATGACGCGGCCTTTGGCAATGCGTCTTGTTTAGAAAGAGGTTGAGAACAACTGACCCAGAAGCGAGACTGGGTGGACCTAGATGAATTTGGGGGGGGGGGAAATCAAGAGACGCATTTCTTTATTATAACAGCTAGGCCTACTCATAAGTAAAAAAGTGATGTAATATGCGAAACGAATTTCTGTTGAGGGCAACGGCCACTGTTGTCATAGACCCTCATCAAATCTGGATCCATCCACCCATCCACTGAATAATTATATGACTTCATCAGTCAGCAGCATTGCCATCTCTTTCAATGGACTGATCAGCTATTTCACGTTCACTTTTATCGACCACTCTGAGATAGAAACGATGACACGTAGTCACGATCTGATTCATGTGAACTGGAATAACCTCTTGTCAGTGACATATCGCTTTAATTAATAAAGAAGCCGACCATGCATGGATGGAGATATGTTACGTTGACAGATCATTGAACTAGAGGTGCACGCACCGTCAGTGGCGTAGCCAGGAATTTATGATGGGAAGTTATGGCCTGGCCAGATGCGATAATTATTATCTTTGTTTATTAATTATCAATCAAGATAACAAACCGCAGACCGTCACGACGAAGAAAAAATACAGAAGATAGTTCATAGGAAGGTCTGAAGGAAGAGCTTTAAGGCAGCCAATGCCGATTCCTACATGGTATAGCTGATTGTAATTGATGTTATTGACTAGATTAATTTATTTCTTTGTAGACAAACTCTTAAATAGGAGATGCTGGACATATGAAATTTTTTTCATCTTTCGATAACAGCACAAAGTCGTGCACAGGTCGGGGTCGAAGCCTCAAACGGTCTCGTCGTTGTCACTGCGATTGAGGTTTCTGATTGATGCACTAAAGCAATTAACTTCAAATTTTGACAACTATTGCTACTTCTTGGTCTAACGTACTGGGAGCGCCTATGATTGGTGTGCACTGTGAGAGGTGCTTTATAAATTTCTAGATACAATACAATACATATTTCCACAGTGCCGCGTTTAACTTACCCGTGTAGATATTTGAGACGAGTGTGACAGGCAGACAGAAGACGACGACGAGGATGTCAGCGATTGCCAGGTTGACGATGAAGTAGTTGGTGACGCTGTGCATCGTGGGATTGCGGTAGACGACTCCGACGACGAGACTGTTGCCCACCACACCTAAGAGAAAGACAAGCGAGTAGGCTACCGTGTAGATGATGATCATCAGCACCGGTTGCTTTATGTCCGGATACAAGACCGGAAGTTCCGTTCCGTTTGCGTGAACACGTGACGTCGTTTCCATGACTCCTGCTCGAGTATTTTGCTAACGTGGGATGACTCAAGTGATGATGTTGTTGTTGTTGTTGTTGATGATGATGATGATGATGATGATGATGATGTGATGATGATGATGATGATGTGATGATGATGATGACTCAAGTGATGATGATCCGAAGTTGTTCCGGTGCAAGTGATGACAGCTTCCGTTTACGAACTTTCCACGTGAGTAGAGCGCATTTCGATAAATTCTGGATGCCGGATAAGAAGTCAGCTGTGTTTCACGCGGAAGGTCACAGATTGCGCTACAAAAAAACCCGACAGTCTCGGATCTGTGAGTATTGAGGCTGACGATTCCTTTAATTAATCATCGGTCCATCAACATGCAAGGACAGTTCCGTTGAATTGTCTTAGACGTAAACTGTTGTACTGGCAGTATATTAAATTATAGCCGTCTATCAACTGAAGATGCTGCACCAGTGTCTCTCTTGAAAATCCGAATCTCTCAGCTGCTGCGACCGTCAGAAGAAGAAGCGATTGAATCCATGTTGTGCATCGTCTGGTCGACTGAGCTGCTGCGATTGCGCTGCCTGCCTCCTATTGTCCTGACTCTGCCTCTGCCTCCTATTGTCTTGCATCTGCTTGTTCCGTGCGAAGGCGCCGCTGCGTCCGTTCTCCGTATAGACGCTCGGTGCTGCCAAATAATCTCATCGGATGTGAATCATATTTGTTCTGACCGTAGAAGTGATTATCTCGCGTGTGGCAGCAGCAGCAGCAGCATCAGCAGCATCAGCATCAGCAGCTGGACAGTACGTACAAGACAAGACGATTTTCGCAACTGTCGCTTTTATCAATTCTGCCAGTCATGCAGATTCGATTCCATTCCGCCCGCGAAAACAATTCTGAATGTCGGCACACAGCTGCTTAATGGTTGATAATATGTCTATTGAGTGAAACCGAAGGTGTTTCCTCTGATGAGTCGGTTCCTGTGTAGGATATGCTGCGGGAGGACGGACGGACGGACGGGGAAGCGAGAAGGCAACTGAAGGCCCGATGAACCCAACAGACGCGAAATTCCCCCGTTACCCTATATAGGATGGATGCAATAATTATGCAACCGGGAAGCGAAGCCGCTCGTTGCACTCATCGGGTGGACGCTGAGAGGTCAGACGGATTGAAGAGACGGAAAGCAGCCTTAGAGATCCCTCCACTCTGACGGACTGTATGCCATATACCGTATACCGTATACCATATACCGTATACCATATACCATATACCATATACCATATACCGTATACCATATACCGTATACCATATACCATATACCGTATACCATATACCGTATACCATATACCATAATTATATCATATACCGTATACCATTATAGCAACGTGGAAGACTGTGGCGCGCTTAGACGACAGCCGATGATACTCTGCTGGACATCGTTATACGATTGAATCAGAGATATCTATACTTGAGTCTGCAGCATTTGAATGTATAATTAACGACGATGACCTTTGCAATTGCCATTTAAGACGATTGACCTCCACGAAGGTTCACACGGGATGTAGTCGCAATTTAAAGACCTTCTTTAGAATAAATAACATGGACGCAAAGACGCATAGAAATTATGTGAACATCCCACCATTAAAAGAGGTATATCTTCTCCTCTAAATTGGTAGTATTAGTCGATTACAACCGACATAAGACTCAATCTTCCATTCTAAGTGAGTGCACGACCTAAGTGCCACATGTAATTTAGTGTTAGTTGCCAATTGGAATTAAACTCAAGAATGTTAAACATCGCTTCGAAGCGAAAGCACGCAAAACCTCAAACCTCAAGCTCGAACTCCTGTTCATTCGCAGCAGTGCAGCTTAAAGTGCGGAAAAAAATTGCCAGGACGCTCCTTTCCTTTCCAAAAGAAGTGCCAGGACGCCCTTTACCTTTCCAGGCTGTGCTGGCCAATAAGACTGGCAGGACGGCGTTCAGATTTTAAAATAAGTGCATGGACGCTGTCCATGACCGTCCTGCCACACTTTAAGCCCTGAAATTTCGCAGTCGCTGTCAATCTATTTTAGCATTGGACCGAGAATTGATGATGCACAATGCAAATTGTCTGAACGTTCTTGAGAAAACTCTTCACAAATCGGACAAAGTAATTTGCGAGAAATGCAAGCGGGCGCGAAACGGTCGAGATGAATTCTTTGCATATTTATATTCCTTATTAAGCCATCCATCAAGTCTTAATAAAGAGTTATGCCATCTGACCAGTTTATGAAGACGTCATCTTAGCTGGTTTATATGAAGATTTATTTAACGAAGGCCTTAAAAACTTGTATATAAGCTTACTCCAATTTACTATCAGACTCAGTATTATACTCACAGGTAATTCACCATTCATACACTGGAAATCTTAAGAAAGCTGGAAACGTCATTAGTGGGCAAAATTTTACACTGATGATTTCCACGGGTACGCAGTCTATTTATACAGTATCTCAGTTTCACAGCACAGAGTCAAATGCGTTTTTATATGAGTTACGGAAGTCTGTGTAGAAAGGAAGATAATGCTTGGTGACTCGCTGGTCCGATATAAGATAAATTGACACACGTCTTTCGTATTGCGTGCAGAAGGTTGGCTCTGATGCAGGCCGAATAGTCCAAGATAAGAGGTTGCCATTATGTTACTCGAGGCATGCACAGCAGATATGAGAAGAAGAATAAGGAAGAGGTAAGCTTAAAGCTTGAAGAGTTCGGTTTTGCTCTTTAATAGAGACTTGAAGAGGAGAGAAAAAGCAGAGGTATGGACAGATGAGAAGGATGAGCAAACTGGTGGTTATACATAGTCTGAGAGTTCATTCAAAAGATTATTTTATCTCGTGTGTTCGAATATTAGAGAAAGAAAGAAACTGGAGACTGACGAGTTAGAGAAAGACGTGATGTGCAGCGAAGAGGTTAAGAATAGACCTGAGATGTTGGATGGTGAATTAGGTCTGCAGCTGGCCATTCAGCTAATGCAAGATGGTTCAGAGGATGAATACATTGAATAGTGAAGAGCGTCATAGGGAAGCGAAGCGGTTTTCTGACACCCTGACCCTCTTTTAAGTAAGTAAGTAAGTAAGAGCAATTATCTGGCGCTGACAAGCGCACATGCATTGCATGAAACGATTATAATCATACATTAAAAGTTTAACTATGACAGATAGCAGCAGATTTTAAAGTCACCCATGCATAAAACTGAAAAGGATTCTGATGACGAAACTATTTTTTAAACAAATTTGATTCACACAAGAGACAGCTTGAAAGGATGTGTCCTCTCTTGCGGAGTAGATCTAAATACCTAGGCCTATCTTCATGAAGATCTGGCAAGAGCTGTGATCGATGCAGTGTCCAAGGACCCGCTTGCTTTCATTATGGTCAAGGCAGTTACTGGAGAACGGGGGAGTGGGGGGTTGTAAATTGCTTTTCCGGACTATGTCCAAGAGTCCAGTGTTTCTATACATGTATGGAGTTCTTCTAAGCATTGACTTGTGTTGTTTTCGACGCTGTATATAATACAGGGCAATGCCCGACTAATTCAACAATGTTTATGGCATCTTTATGGTCAACGTGTACACAAGAAGCGTCAATGTAAACTGTCGCTTCATCTGAATGGACGGCTATCCGTGTGAATAGACGGCTATCCGTGTGAATGGACGGCTATCCGTGTGGGTCAGATATACAAATAGTTTTCATTTCCATTCGGACGAAGCGGCATTTATTGTGACCTAGGGAACTAATTTCACTCTAAAAAACAACACTCTTTGCCTATATCCTAATTTCATGCTATTTCTAGTCGTTTTCTGAGCAAGTAGCAGTAATAGTATATCAGTAGTATTACTATTAGTAGTAGCAGCAGCAGAAGTAGTATAGAAGGGTAATGTAGGAGTAGTATTAGTAGCAGTAATAGTATATCAGTAGTATTACTATTAGTAGTAGCAGCAGCAGAAGTAGTATAGAAGGGTATTGTAGGAGTAGTATTAGTTGCCTAGTAGTAGTAGTAGTATATAGGCGCCCTTGTAACGGCATGGCTGTGTTACTGCGCCGTATAAATCGTCGTAATTATTATTATTATTATTAGTAGTAGTAGTAGTAGTAGTAGTAGTAGTGGTAGTGGTAGTAGTAGTAGTAGCAGTAGTAGTAGTAGTAGTAGTAGTAGTAGTAGTAGTAGTAGTAGTAGTAGTAGTAGTAGTAGTAGTAGTAGTAGTAGTAGTAGTAGTAGTAGTAGTAGTAGTAGTAGTAGTAGTAGTAGTAGTAGTAGTAGTAGTAGTAGTGGTAGTAGTAGACTAGTAGTGGTGATAGCAGTGGTGGTAGTGGTATACTATAGTAGTAGTAGTAGTAGTAGTAGTAGTAGTAGTAGTAGTAGTAGTAGTAGTAGTAGTAGTAGTAGTAGTAGTAGTAGTAGTAGTAGTAGTGGTGGTGGTGGTGGTGGTGGTGGAGGAGGTGGTGGTGGTGGCGATGGTGGTGGTAGTAGTAGTTGTAGTAATAATAATAGTAGTTAAATTGATCTTCAGAAATAGAAATTGGCTAATGCCACACGTTCAGCCTAACATTCCTGTTACACGACTATAGGCCTAGGTCTAATTAGCCTATGTTGCGCATCACATAATATACGCGATGCAATTATACTGTCAGAATGCAAACGTAGCCTATACAACGAATTGTTCTAACTTTAATTTTTGCTATAATTATCGGCAGATTGTAGAATGCTCATTATTCAATATCGCTTTGAATTCATTTGCACTCGTTCCTATAATTTCCGCAAGCGACAATGAATCAAACTCAGTAGCAATTTAGTAAAAACACGGCCAGTCTATAATTGTGCAATTGACAAGAGGTGCTCAATGCCTCTTGCACCGCGTCTTCTGGCAACACGGTTCTGTTTTTTTAATCAGGTTTCCAGTCAGTTGCCAAGGCACACACTGGAAGACGTGTGGATTTTCATTCTCTTCGCAAACAGCTATAATTTATTGCGGTTAAATTGGCAATCTCGCAAAGAAACACACACTATTAAATTGCTGCCATATGAGACTGCAGCTAAAGCGGGATCCGCCGATCAATCTTAGTCGTAGTAGCCGGCAATTTGTCCCGACGATCGTGAACGCGAGAAGTTGCATGCATGCTGCAATTACGGCAGCACTGCAGGGGAAAGGTCTACATTTTGCTGTTCATAGATTTTTAAACCTAATCTAGCAAATTCATTCATTATCGTCGTACGCCATCGCGTGTAACGGAATACGAATGGCCGATGTTGCGTTTGACATTACACGTAGGCCCTACACGTAGGCTATATCCAGCCGTTAGGCCTCTAAATTATCTGCGTCCATCCGATTCGCCGATCAGATTCACGCAACGTCCGCGATCCGCGACTGGCAATTTATCCAAAAATATCTTAAATCTATGAGAAACGAGCTACGCTGAATAATGTGCATGCACCAGTATATTATATTATCAATAGCCACACAGCATATGAAGCAAGATATACATATGTAGGCCTACTACTCTTAAGTCATCTTTCCATCGACTGAGAGTTTTAAAAAGCGTTGTAATCAATCTGAAGCATTCTCATTTCGTTTTCTGTCTAGCAGAAAAAACGAATATGATGGCCAGTATAAAGAGAATAAATATTAAATAATCGACCAGCGTGTTCATATCTGTGTGATCCAATCCGGCCATCATAAGCTTACTTTCCGATTGCCAATCTATCTAATGTGTGCATTTAATCAATTAATCTACTTTGACTAAATGCTTTTTTTTACAGATTTGGCAGTTTTTAAACGTTTGTCTGAAATGACTGAAATGTTGGCAGTTGTTCAGAGCAACCAATTCTACATGCAAACTAAAAAATTCACATCCTAGATATAGGCATCCATAGTCCATACGTTTCAATCGCTACAATAAAAAATTATTAGGTTAGCAATGACATTCATATTGAAAAAGCGTAGATAGCAGGTCTACTATGGTCTTTGAACTATTGCCATCTCATGAATGAGAATAATATTCGTTGGCTGACCATTACAAGTCTAAATACAAGACCATCAGTAGACACACTGACACAGTTTCCAGCCATATGGTTATTACTCGCATACGGACGAAATTATCGCTATTTGAATTACCCTTGACAACGGTTGCCATAGCAACAAGTGCCTCTGCGAGAGCCTATGCTATAGGCGCTACAAACACTGCAGCGCTAAATGCAAAGCTGTCCAGCTGTTAGTTATAAGTTATCCAACTGCAATAATATTGCATATTATGTAGACTATTAGATTACAGACCTATACGCCATTGACTCTGCCGCTCTGTTTAAAATCCAAGAATAAATTTACTCTTATTCTGTTGCAGTAGTAGACAGGTTAGCT
>OX243813.1:18916431-18953931 GCA_945859605.1 Lumbricus rubellus
ACGTGGCCTCCCCCATTAGGTTTCAACAAGCCTTCAAACAGTAGTTTTCAATGGTAGCCTATATTTTCCAGACGAAACGGCTAAATGACTAAAAAAAAAGGTCATCAGCTTTTTGGGGGCAGGGAAAATGGTATGGACCTACATTTCAAGACAAGTTTGACCAAAAAACTACCCCAAAAGCTGATGACTGTTTTTTTTAGTCTTTTAGCCGTTTTTTCTGGAAAATATACCATTGAAACGTATACTATTGAAGTCTTGTGGAACCTAATGGGGGTACAAAAAAAACTGATGACACTTTTTAGTCATTTGGACTAAAAAAGGTCATCAGTTTTTCGGGCGAAAGTTCAACAAATTTATCCCAAAATTTTGGCCCCCCTTCGAAAATATCTGTATCCACCTCTGATGCACATCCTGCAATGGCTGAGATAGATGACAAATGTTACACAGTTACTTATGCAAGATAAATAGATCATATATCACTAGATCGCACATGCTACAGTAGCATATAATATTATGTTCACTTTTGGATCGTGAATTGATTTGAGGTAGGCCTATAATAATAATACACCCACGTTACAAGAGCGACTGGTTACTGTACAAAGTGTACATGTAAGCTTATACGAGGACCGTGTTGCGCAGGCAATGAGGCACAAGCGTTGAGCATAGTCGATGCTTTGGTTTAACGAACCGTGGACGAAGTGTGCATGTTTGCACAATGCACATTAGTGGCTTCAGTCACAATAACGTAAACCCGCGTGGTGCGGACCTCAGATAGTCTTATAGTACAATTCTTTGCAATACTGAACAGAAAACCGACAGAGGAAAAAGTCCGATCTTTCGAGAGCTTTGTGAAGTCCTTTCCAATCGTCGCATGCAACGGCTGTTCTTCTTCATCTTTGACTGCAGTGCACGCCGTCAATCGGTGGTTTTTAGTTCTATCCACTCAACCTGGTGGTGCCCAGGTCACATTAGGGCAGCAGGGGCTTTCATTTTAGATCCTGGGCTTTATCATTTTACACATAGCATGCAGTCATGTTCTTTCCTCCGTTATGAAAGGAAATTGCTGCTTACTCCAGGTAAGCTGACGACACTCGAGTCTGTTATTTTATTCATGACGAAGACGCATTCAGAGTCAATCTCCTTAGCATAGAAAATGGTTGAAACATCTGCTACGTTTTGTAGGCGGATGTCTTCCGAGTCCCGACCGCATTCGATTTAATTTCAGAAAAATAATTTAACCGATTACTGATAAAACATAGACTTAGCGACCCTCGGCAGTTTAAAAATAGATTTCCAAATACTCTTTCTACTTCCTTGTGTGACCAATGACCACGAACAATAATTTTGCCTTTCTAAGCACGTGTAGACAATGGGTAGAAGCCATAGACGTAGGGGAAAATTTCAGTATTGGGGGACAAGATTTTACTTCTGCCCGAAAAAGTCCCGGAATGATTATTATTATGACTTATGAGCATAATTATAGTCATTGATGTCCCTCTACAAAAGCAGTGAAGTTAGAATAGAATTTTTGCGAGAATTTCTGCTCTCTTATCCAATGGCAGTTTGTGAGCTAGTAGGCCTAGTCACTAACTCGATTCAGGCAAGTTGGAACTTGGAGATAATGAGGCGCTACTCGCAGCTAATGAGTGCTGCACTAGCTACCTTGTGAGGTGAAATTGTCGTAGTTATTTTTATTATTATTTTTAACTTCAAGTAGTTTGCTTAATATTTCCCGGGACTACTTGCCCGAAAAACAGAAACGCTCGAGGGGCAATTTGCCCCTTTGAAGTCTGAACTTCTAACAGACCCGTAGAAACCTTTTGAACTATATGCTGTGCTCGAACATCGAGCTAAACGCCGCTCACTCTCTGCAAATCTGTTTTATTTTCAATCGTATAATTATGTACCATAGGCATTTTTGCCCGGCTTCGGCCAGGTTTTTTCTGTGGCGTGAGTTTTCGTTAATACTTGTAATAATAATTAAACACAACATAGTTGCGGCGTATGCTGCAGGTAAAGTAGGGCCTACGTGTTAGACTGGTTGTCGATTGTTACGCTCTACGATCCGTGGATATTTGCAGTGCCACTCTTCCTCACATCAACTCAAACACACCGAATATCGTAACCAAAACCTCCAAATTTTTGAAGCGCCACTCGAAAGCCAAGCGCAGGGCAACAGCTTATTCAGGAGCGCTGGTCACTGCCAGACGGGGTAGGCGTATGCCTTCTGCTCAGGGTAATAATGCCAGTCATTGTAGCGAGGCATTCATCCATCATCACCGCTGCACCATTCCATCGACAGATGGCGACTGCTAAGCGCTCCTCTTCCTCTTCTTCTTCCACCACCAACTCCTCCTCCTCTCCCTCCTCCTCCTCGTCGTCGTCCTCCTCTTCCTCCTCAAGTCCTCCTTTTCCTCCTCCTCCTCCTCCTCGTCCTCCTCCTCGTCCTCCTCGTCCTCGTCCTCCTTCTCCTTCTCCTCCTCCTCCTCTTTCTTCTCCTCCTACTTATTCTTCTCCTCCTCCTCCTTCTCCTCCTCGTCCTACTCCTCCTTCTCCTCCCCCTTCTCGTTCCCCTCCTCGTTTTCCTCGTTCTCCTCGTTCTCGTCCTCGTCCTCGTCCTCCTCCTTCTCCTCGTCCTCTTCCTCTTCCTTCTCCTTCTCCTCCTCCTTCTCCACCTCTTTTCCTCCTCCTCCCTCTCCTTCTCCTTCTCCTCTTCGTCCTCCTCGTCCTCCTCGTCCTCCTCGTCCTCCTCGTCCTCGTCCTCGTCGTCCTCGTCGTCCTCGTCGTCCTCGTCGTCCTCGTCGTCCTCGTCGTCGTCCTCGTCGTCGTCGTCCTCCTCCTACTTCTCCTCCTCCTCCTCCTCCTCCTCCTTTTTAGCAACTATTACATGACGCCGTTGAGGCAACGAGATTTTTTCCGTCAAAACCATTCTTATTGATCTGTTTATCTGAGTCTCTGGCCATAATATAATTATCATCATGTGCTATCCGACTGCCTCCATATTCGGGCTTCTTCATTTGTCATTTGTTTTATACTTTTTTAAATTTTGGTGTCTGCTGTGTACCTACGCCTGCCTGTAGTTATGCGTGTCCGTTCGATTGTTCCTACGTCTGCCTATGTCGATCCGATTCCTGTGTTTGTTTATCGGCCGGTACCTCAGTAGCCTACTTGCCTATATTTCTTTTATTTCTCTGTCCGATTGCCTGTTCTTATCTGATCTGCCTCGGTAGATAAACTAGATACTGAGCCCGTTTTATGCGAATTGAATCCTCGTCCGTACTCGACTTTTCTATTTATCGTTTTGTTTACCGTTTAAAATACAAGTCTTAATCTCTGCCGCTTTGCTTCTTGGCGTGCACGAATGCTTTTTGTTCGATGGTCCAAAAACCTGAGACTTGCTTTCTCTTATCGAAAGCCACGCGACAACACGATTAATTATGAACGTCGTCCATGGTTCGATAGAGAAACGTAAACAACTTCGGATGCAATTAAGTGTTTTAATTCGAAACAGAGACCAACGCGAAAGCAGAATGTGAAGCGGAGACTCTAGAGTTTTGCGCTTTCTAAATGCAATTATTTTCTTCAGCGCGGGAAACAAGCTTGGTATCCGCTTGAGCAGGCATTGTAGTGTTATACAAAATTAATGATGCATGTGTCAGTTGTTCTGCGTTTTCTAAGAGGATATTTTGAACACGTGGTAAAATGAAGTGATCTAATGATTGAAGTAGCGAAATTAAAGAATCTTATATTTTGACTGATCACATGCATTCAAAATCCATAACGCGTCCTCGTCGGTGGATGAAATCAATGTCTCTACGAACATAGGCGACTTAAACTGGATTCGGTGTATCACTAAAGAGTTGAAATATTTTAAAATAAACGAATAGCCTACATAGAATAGGGCCTATCTTACAATGATTTTCTCAACATTTATTTCTTCTCTCGGGACCTTGCGGGCAAGGAGCGCATTTGAACGTTCGTTCATCCCACTAGAGGCACTTTATAAATGTTTGAATACAATGCAATAGGCCTACCATACTCGCATGCATAGGCTACCGAAATTAAATCGGCAGACTTAAACCCATATGGTTTATATGGGATTGCTAATGACAGTTAGGCTTCCAATACTTGATTCAAGTTGCGCTATGATCATGTATGTATGTATATGAACACTTATATAGCGCCCTAGCAAGAATCTCACAAAGGTGCTCAATTATGTCGACACAGTCAAGCGACCTTCATATTAAAGTACAGATGAGATACATAGAAGATATAAGTAGGTGTCTAAATCAAATTGAATCTGTTATTTGTGCACATCATAGTGAAATTTAGACAGGGTATACCGCATAATTATGATTGATTTCACTGCACTACATTGACTGCAGTGCTTGGCACTTTGGTCAATCAGTTCGCTTCGCTTTACAGTAAGAGTGCAATGTAAACAATCGCTTGGCATGCAATATGTCGGTCGCCTTCACTGGAAGCCATGCGTTCGTATATCTCGGTAGCCTATATCTAGCAAAAGACCTTGTAGACGATTCCGGTCGGTAAGCCCTTATCCCAGGGCGGCACTTAGATTGAAGTCAAACGCATTGCACATTTCCATCGCCTTTTTCAACTTGCCTGCGTCGATAGATAAGTGACTTTTTCGATTAGGTCGTTTCATGTTTTCGATTAGATTGCTTTCATCCACTTTAGGTCTGAATTGAATTCAACTATGAGTCTAAGACTTATGTGATGCCAATAGATTGACGCTCTTCAGATCATGGATCTGATCATGGATCAGATCATGGATCAGATCATGGATCAGATCATGGATCAGATCGAACCAATCACTTAAGTAAGCCGACGTTGAGAGCATTCTTCTTTAATTCTTCGCTTCCTGCTCAAAATAAATGACAGACGCCAAGAATTCCGTAACCATCCGAAAGAATAGGCTCAAAGTATTTTGCACCAGAGGCATTTCAATACTCCACCAGAGGATTTTCTGACTTTCTGATCTAAATAAACGCGATCCATTTTCTTCCCCAAAAACACCTTGTTTTCGCGATGTCTTCACAAAATAATGACAACTTATTATAGTGACATCAGTGTTTCTGATGGAGCAAGAGCCGCAGCCGATCGTTGCTAATTATTTACGAGAAGAGTCAGTTGATTTATCTTTGAGAAGAAAACGCTGATATGGCAAACTTGAGTTACAATCTGCTTCACCTCCACTTCCTGTTTTCAGCATTACTTTATTATTGCAAGATATTTAACCTACATACAAACAGTAGAAACAAATTCCTGATTCACCATTTTGACCCGTACGAATCACGATCTAGGCTGACGTAACCTACATCTGAGGCGTCGAATCCAAATTTGCAGGCATCTGTGCAAGTCATGGCGTAGCCTACTTGCAGCATGTACCGTAGAACATTGTAGACCATGCAGCATCAAAATAACACTTGACAAAGCACTTCCACCTTCAACAACGATGTCACCACTCCAACTAAATTGGCATTTTCGGCATAGCGCATGTAGCCTACAAAGGCCATAAATAAAAACGCCTCTCTGGACTTATACCTACAGGGCCCATAAAAGGCAACCTGGAAAGGGAATGAGCCATGCATGCCAGCAGAAGAGCGAAAGTGAAACCGGTTTGAAGATCGCACGAAGAGCTGTCTCAATTTCTCAAAATCATTCTTTGAAGATAGCAGGTCGGCCCCACATTCACGAATGACCCTGAAAAATGATTTTAACATTGATTAGCTCGTCTTGTTTATTTCTGTTATTAAACGGGTCATGTAGGCATGGTCAATTGGTCATGGCTATGGCTAGTGAATTTTCCTTTAAATCTTACGACCTCTCTGATTCTTGCCGACAATGTCTTTAGGGAATTAATCACATCTGGTCAACTGCAGATGGCGGTATATGCTTTGACCACGATGCTCGAAATGGCAGGTTACTGATGCATCGTTGCACATAGACCTATCCTGGAGTACTCCCAGTGTCTCCCACGCTGCAGCAACTCACAACACATTGTGCCCACTCAATCGTGTTTGCCTTCGTCTAAATACGCCATGAGAATTGACATGTTCAACACACTGGCCAATAACAAGGGCTTTCGGTGACAAATGGGCTTTTCCCTGTAATCGACATCAACTCAAGGATCCTTGAGTGACGTCGCTGTAGTCGGTGTATCTCGGAAGAACCTTGATCTATCAATAGCGAGATCACAGATGACGTGGCAGAAGTGAAGAAGTGGCAGAAGTGAAGGATTGAATCAGAGATAAATTTAAGAGCCAATTTGGCAACTGAGTGGCTGCCGACGGGCAGGGCCTCTCCAGATCGGTTTACTCTTCATCGGAAATTCCTACCCATTTATTAGGATAATCGGATAGCGGTGACAACCCTTTCGTTCCCGAGTTAGCGTGGTCGATTCATACAGGCTTGACCAGCGCCCACACTGCGCAAGAATATATTATCCGAGTGCTTTAAAATTATAAATAGTCTTGATTTTTGTTAAACGCCGATTCACACAAGCAATGTACTTTTTTGATCGGTCTTTCTTACGTCATATCAAGGCCAGCAATGATTGCAAGAAAAACTGTTTGCTAACTTGGCCGATGTACAGCATAGGTTGGTATTTGAGTAATTGAGTTAGCCTATAATAAGCCGTTTAGATTTCAGAAGCTTTCTGTGTTCTATGCAAGAACTTGCTACATACGTATCTGCATCTTTTGATGAAAGAAAGTGAGGACTATTGCTTTCTTATTTTGACAAGTTCTTTACTTTTTCACTATTGCTAAAATACTCAAAGGTCGTAGGCCTATATTAGGCCTATGTTCACTAAAATGCTATGTAGCCTATAAGCTCAACGAATCAGAAATAGAATAGCAATTAATATAGATCTAAATCATTAACAAAAGTTTAGAGGCTAAATCAAGATTCCTAAAGTTTGTCAAAATACCTTTTCGCTTGTAGGCTATGTCTATTTCTTCGTCTACCAACCTCCTCTTCTTCTTTCGTTACTCCGGAACTCATGCTAAACTTCTTGTCTATTACCAATTTTTCCACCTCTAGCAATAGAAAAGACTTCTAACTTGAGCGTTATAGGCCGCACCCGTTCGTTCTACCAGTAAATGATGCTCAAAATTTTATTCCAGGTCCTCTCCTCTTTGCATGCCTTGTATGACATATTGTTATGCTCACATTAATTTTGTGTTTCCATTTCATATATATGTTACGACATGTAGGACTATGTAGGACTCTAACTGGTTGCGGTGTGTCACTCGGATTTGCTTCATTTTTTTAATAAAAGAATATTATAATTATTAGCCTATTCTTGATTTTTGATTTGTTCAATTCAAGAATTTATATAGCGCCCCTTCAAGAAATTCACTCAGAAGCGAACTCAGCACAATGAGCACATAGGCTTCACAATGAGCACATGCAGGTTGATTGACCAGAATGCATGCTGGGATTCGCCAAACAAACAAAATTGGAAGTCTTTTAATTTAATTTAATTGGAAGTAAGTTTCATCTTTCTATCATTGCGTTTCTTCCTTTATCATTGCGTTTCTTCCTTAATGTTCATATCTCGTTCAGTTTCTTCTTTCCTTTTAGTTGCAAGTTTACGCACTGGATTTATTGCAAAATAATTAAAGAAACAATTTAGAAATATGGCCTGCTGTAATTATAAGTTTTAAAAAAACAATGTAGCCTACATGTGCTTTACTAAATTAATTAGGGGTGGTGGTATTTGCAGTTTAACGTCACTGTGTGGTAACAAAGACCATTAGCGACGCCCTCCTCCTTTATCTAGACTTAGGACTGGCACTGGCAGAGTGCAACCAGTGGCGGAGTTGTTAGTGCGTTTTAACGACTGTCGCAATGCTGTGTTGCTAAGAAAAGAAGTTCTAGGATGAGAATCGTTCTTAGTAACGTTCGCCATCTATCGATTGAAATGGAATACTGAATCCTAGCGACTTCATTTTCATCTCTCGATGATATGCTTAATATTTTCTTATCCCGTTCCGTCTGATTGATTCTTCAGCAGTAGGCCGATACGTTACGGTACCACACTACGCCTATAGTTACCTAAAACGTTTCTTTTTCGTTTTATTATTTTCCAAAACGTGGTTTTTTCGTTTTTTATTTTTTGTGTCGTTTTATTTTGTTTCACAATTTTTTAAATGTAAGCCTAACTTTATTTTCTTATTTAGGGCTAAGGCCACTGTCTGTTGTTATTTACCAACATGTTTTGTCTGATATGCCTTACGTCTGCATCGTAAGCCTACTCTCAATGATTCAGCTAACTAATGTCATTATTTAATTGTTTAATATCATCATTTGAGAAATACTTGTCGGCTCTAGTAGGTCAAAACAGAAAATTAAATTTATGAGAGTTATTTTCAATATAAATTTCTTATGCCTATATAAATTAAACATTTCAAGTACGTTACAATAGGCCTATTTAATTTAGTAAGTAGGCTATATAGGCCTATAGTTAGGTCTACTTCTGATTAGATTTTAATTGTGTTAAGTCGATCAGAACGACTGCATGAACTTAAATGCAGACTTATGTTTACAATTTAGATATTAAAAGATTTAAATAGGCTACTTTTAAAATTCTCAATTTCTCATTTTAAAAAATTATAAGGGACAAAAATTACCGTTGTAGATCAATGTCTCTTCTAATTTTGGCCTACTAATAAAGTTGTGTTATTTGCCGATTTATACCGATTAAGATAGGCCTAAAATTGTAACGCAAGGTTTTGAAGTTTAAAATGCAGTTTAAGATGCACCAAGGTCACATTATTTTCCGTTTCCGCTTTTTTATTTTTTATTTTCTATTTTTTCGAATAAAGCGACGGTTTTCCTTCTTTCGTCTATGACTAGGCTTATGGCGTATGAAACGACGCTGACACGATTCCAACATCACGAATGTTTCGGGGTGCGTGTTTCTTTTGTTGTATCGTTATAAGAACGCGTCTCGACATAAAAGGGACTCCCCAAAATCAGCCAACTAACAGACGAACAATCCCGCTTAACTCTATTTGAGAGCTCCAAATGCATGTCGTGTCCTCTTGTTTGAAATTTTTTTATAGATCTACCTGTTGGCCTAGGCCTACATGTATTTTAGGCAGCTAAAAATTTCAAAGAAGCTTTGTGGGCTTCAGACAGTGCCAGTATCCACGACAACATATTTATAGATCTACCTGTTGGCCTAGGCCTACATGTATTTTAGGCAGCTAAAAATTTCAAAGAAGCTTTGTGGTCTTCAGACTGTGACAGTATCCACTAAGCCGCATTTATCACTATAGTTTATAAAGACCCTTCTCTGTCTTCACGGAGACTTTATTCTATATCTGAATAAAGAAAGTCTCCCCATTGAAATGAAATCTACCCATCTGCGATACTGTAGGCTAAGTCTCCCCTACTAGCCTATAATAGCAAGCCTATCGCTTCCTTTATTTTCGGTTGCTTTAAAATCTAGGCTACATAGTTTTAAATAATAATGTGGATCTTCTCAAATAAATGATTTCTGTATTTAGTAGGCCCTATGCACTTGAATTGGGCGTTAAATAGATATTTAAAAAGAAAATTATGAAATTAATGTTTTAGAAATTTAGAAGTAGGCTATTATGCAGTAATTGTGCCACTGGTTTGTGTGACGCGTTTGTGCCAAAACGCATGCAGTAGAGAAATGCATAATGCTTATTATGACAGAAACTGATTAAGAAAATGGCTACGATAAGAAATTGACATTATAATAGTGCTAATTATCAGCGGAAAAGATTCTGGTGATCAGTATTAATAGCTTACAAGTACATGTACTTGAAGTACTTCCCCATTTGCTAATTGATGGATTTCTTATATATTCATGATTCCTTTCCCTTCATGTTTACCTCCGCCACTGGTTGCAATCTGCCAGTGCCAGTCCCAAGCCTGGACAAAGGAGGATGGCGTCGATAATGGTCTTTGTTACCACACAGTGACGTTAAACGGCATGCAAACACACACACACACACACACACACACACACACACACACACACACACACACACACACACACACACACACACACACACACACACACACACACACACACAGTCACACACATACACACACACACACACACCTTCATTGCTTACTTGCTTATTAACGTCGATATTCACTGGGTTTTTACATGGCCTGAAACCACAATCTGTGCATCCTACTCGATTGTGACTGTAAATTCTACTTGTGTCTTTTGATGTCATTGCACATGCAGCGACCGACTGAATTGGAGGACAGACAAACGACGAAGGACGATCGACACATACTAACCACAGTCCTGCTTGCATGTCTCGTTATCTGCACATCACACTACATCCTAATACCTGGTGGCAGCCGTCCACTCAAACACACACACACAGGGAGATAGACAGGGAGATAGACAGGGAGATAGACAGACAGGCAGAGAGAGAGAGAGAGACCAGTCTCTTGCATGCAACCGTAGCTCACGCTGCATGTTATGGCCGCCGATTGCACCACGAGCAGTTTACAGAGAAAGCTAATGAGGAGCAAAATCACGACATATCTGTCAGTTTGTCTGTCATTGTCTCTGTCTCTCTGTCTGTCTGTCTGTCTGTCTGTCTGTCTGTCTCTGTGCTTTTCCATCTCTCCATTAGTCTGTGATACTTGACTACGATCTGACATGAGGCATTCATCGATTGATGCCCGGCATTGCCCGCTTAGATTAGATGTGGCTCTATACAAATCAGTTGATTAGATTGAATCCGATATATATATAGTATATATTTATATATATCTATCATACACGTTCATGCATTTGTCTTTCTGTATACGCACTAACATATACATTACATAGGCTGCATATAATATTATACATAATATATGTTTATTTATCTGCATGTCTTTCCACGCACTAACTCTAACATTCATATATAATTTTATATATATATATATCATACATATATAATATTATACATAATATTATTATAAATAAATATATAACATTATACATATATATTTATGTATCTGTATGTCTTTCTACGCACTATGTATTCAAATCTGGTCACTGATGCACAGTGTTCTGAGATTACCGCAGAGACAGAATCTGATGTGTCCGAAAACTAACAACATTGTTCGGTTTGACGATGATCAACAAAAATTACATCATCAAATGTATTGGCGAAATGTTATCTCTATATGCAGAAAAACTGTATATTAAAAGAGTGTTTTAAGTAATTGAATAGGCATGCATGCATATATATATATATATATATATATGCATGTGTGTTTTATGTTATGTATGTATGTATGTATGTATGTATGTATGTACTATGTATGTATGTATGTAAGTATGTATGTATGTATGTATGTATGTATGTATGTATGTATGTATGTATGTATGTATGTATGTATGTATGTATGTATGTATGTATGTATGTATGTATGTATGTATGTATGAATTGTATTGTATTGCATTGCATTGTATTGTATGTATGTTACATAGATCTACTACAATGCAACTACATCAACACTGGAAAGTGTCGCCAATGTTACACCCATTATTTATTATCTATAGCATCGGTAAAGAAGGGAACTTTTTCATGTCAATAAACCGAAGTCTGCTCAATTTTTTTAGCGGAGGCACTTTCTGATTAGCATAAAAAATCTCATATTTTCTGCGGGAATGTGTAACAAATGGGTTCTGCGCATGCCGGAGATGCCAACACTGCTGCTGACGACGTTGCTATATAAGGAAGATGTATTAGTAACCGATACAGATTGCCGGCTGCTGAAGCGACAGATGGAAATGCGACGCTTTCCGCATCAGACAGGATGCTACTGCTGCTGGTGATGCTGCTGGTGCTGCTGCTGCTGGTGCTGGTGCTGCTACCGCTGCTGCTTCTGGTGCTGGTGGTACTTATGCTGCTGCTGCGGTAGTTGCATTGGCACGTGGACCAGCGTTGGCGTGCATGGTGCTGGACATCATCACGGTGACATCCGTTCAGCGTCAAATTAATGCTAACCATCTCCGGGTGATCAGATCACGAAAATCTCCTTCTCGTTCTGCATGTCGACCCGAGATCATTTCTAGAATCCAGTGCACAATCTTCTTGATTCAGTCGACAAACTCGACATTCTATAGCTGACATGCAGGACATAAAAATTGGCACGCATTAAGTTCTATGTTTGTTTTGAAAATACGAACTAAATTTGTTTTTTTGCAATGTAACTTGTAGGACTATTATAGAGTATGTATAGAGTTCAGTAGTTGACTCCAAACTTCTAAGGTGCAGCTCGAAGACCAAGCAAAATGCGCCAGCTTATTTGCGAGCGCTGCTCACTGCTCCTGTCTGCACGAGTGGCTCTGTTTTTTGGCAAATCGTGGTCAATCAATCAAAATTTATATAGGTCCCTTTCATGTTTCCTACTCAGAGGCGTCACCGAACCAGGCCAAGTGCACAAAGAGCAGCCTTCAACAGCTGGTGAAACTTCGAGCTATTTGTGAGGTGTCGTATAGGCTATATAGCCAATGAAAGCCCGTTCCATGATGTTGGAGCTTGAACCAACTACAGAGATGGAAAGGCTCTGCATTGTCACGGAGAGGGAGAATGGGTCCAGTATGTAACCGCGGACAGACGAGCACATTGTGCCGTGGATTGTGCAGGCAGGCAGAGAAAGGCGGCAAAGTTCATGCCGGATTCGTCATTTAGATGCCTGCAAGCATGCCTCGTAACTTTTAATGCTGCTTCGTTTACCCTCACTGAAAAAGCGAACGACGGGTGATCACTCTTTTGCTAGAACGACGAACTGCAACGGAGTGCGTGACAGTAATAAACAAGCCTGCAACACATCTGGCGGAGGCGTTTCTCTGAAGCCGTGGAAACCGAAGAGAAATTACCTATGAACTTTAGAGTAGGCTACCTGAAAGGACAGAACGTCTCAAAAATTCTATCCGCAACGTCCAAAGTTTCACTATTAGACCTAATAATTATATCTTGTTAATTATAAAAAAAGTCTACAAGCCGCGATATCTAAAGATAGGTTACGGTACAAACTGTACCTAAAGGATGCATCAGCATTTTCCCTCATGCACCTACCATAAAGGTATGTTATGATAATTATTATGAAACCACTTGCTGCCCCAGTTCTCTTGTGTGTATAACTGCTATCCACACAGACTTGCCCTTTCTTGGATATTTCTGATCACTCCCTAATGCAACAATGTGCTGTGAAGAATACTGAAGGATCTATTAGGAGTGTGGTTACTCCATGTCCTCGAGCAAACTGAAGGTTTAGAGACGGAGATAATTATTACACTGAACCGGATTATGACCACACAGATGGACACACACATACTGATGGAAAACCGAGAATAAAACGCACCCTGACGGAGCGTGGCATAGATAGGGATGCTCAGATGAAGTGAAGCTTATGACGAGAATGTTATCAACGCCAGAGATCACGAGGCGGACGGTTGAAAGCCACACGACAACATCAGGTTGCCTCATAAAATCACCGAACACGAACAACGCCACATACAACAATCACGACTTCGACAACAATAGCCGCCTGACAAAAAACTGCTCCCATAATTATTAGTTTCAGTATTGTTCGGGAGGAGAGAAGAGGAGAGGAGGGGATAGCGATGAGGAGAAGAGAGGAGAAGAGAGGAGAAGAGACGAGACGAGAGGAGAGGAGAGGAGAGGATACGAGGCGGGATGGAAGGAAATGAGAACGAAAGATAGGTGGAGAAATAAAATGATAGAAAAAGAGGTGCTGATGGAAGCCAAGGAAGTGGTGGAACTTAAAACGAAAGAGATAGAGATACAGACAGAGAGAGAGAGAGAGAGAGAGAGAGAGAGAGAGAGAGAGAGAGAGAGAGAGAGAGAGAGAGAGAGAGAGAGAGAGAGAGAGAGAGAGAGAGAGAGAGAGATAAAGACCCAGACAGAGATAAAGATCCAGACAGATACTGAGATTGAGACAGAGAGACGAAGAGATACGCTGCAACGCACAAAAATGACACAGACTGAAATATTTTCGGAGGTGTCACTTGAATTGGAATTGCATATTCCTGTCACTCTCTGGTCATGATAATAATAATTATGTAGGCCTAAGTCTTCTGCTGTGTTTGGCCTTTGCCTGCAACGACGCAATAAGCTTCTCTCTCAACGCAATGACGTCATTGGCATCAGATTCTGCATGTAGTCAGAATGAGAGGACAGTCTTGTTTGCGATATGATTGCATAATTATGCAGATCTCTTGCAGAGCTAGACGTTGAATTTCCAAGAGAAAAAGATAGCTTATCGGATAATTATGCCTTCTGCGCAGGCCGCTTCTGGGTACCAGATGCGTCATCATGGGCGCCCGCAGAAATTTTTGCAGGAGGGGGCAAAACACGTTGGTCAACGTTAATATTTTTTTTAGCAGGAGGTCAAAAAATGCCAAGCGGGGGAGTTAAGAACATGCATGGGTATTTTTCACAGAGGTTTCTTGATGTAAATTTGCCTCCTCCTGCAAAGTTTCACTTTTTTAGATTTCTAATATGAATTGTTTCTTTTTGCAAGGAAATTTGTTTACAAAATCGAAAAGTATATGTTAAAAGTAGACTTTTTAATTCTCTAATGCGAAGAAATTTGTTATAAACTCCAAAAGTAGTAGTGAGAAAAAAAGGTTTCAATTTTTCAGGGGGGGGCAAGTGCCCCCCCTTGCCCCTATGTGCGGGCGCCCATGTGCGTCATGAGGGTTTACCAAATAAAAAAGCAATATGCAGACCCTCGAAGTAACTTGGTGAGTATAAGCAGAGTGGAAAGTTTGTGTGCTGCCACTGTGGGCTATAGTGGCTACAATCCCGCTACATGGACCTACTTATAAACCATCGCTTGTAACAGCTGAAGCTATTCTTTTTTTCATTTTTCACTAACCTATTTTTACGTCTCCAATGTAGGCTACATTGTTTTTATTACCAGACTTTTTACCTCGCACTCTCAACTATTCACTTGCCCACGCATTTAGACACTTACCAGCAGCCACAGAGCTTAATTATTACATGAAGCACGTAGTGGGAATCTGAAGAGGGCGACAAGTCTGAAAGGACGGGGGGGGGGGTCACAAGGTAATAGCATATAGCATGTGGCTTTTGAGAGCACCAACGATTATTAATTATTAAGCAACATAATTATTGCCAATCAATCACAAAAATATTATTCATGTAGCACTCTTCAATATCTCTATTCAGAGGTGCTTCCAACCCACTTGCCCATGCATTCGTGTCTTTGTGAAACTGTGTTGTCAAGGAGACCAGTGGCGGATCCAGAACTCTTCCAAGGGGGGGGGCAAAAATCTTAGATCTTGAGATGGGACATGTGAAAAAAATTTAAAATTTCGTTGTTGGTCGAAAATAAATAGTGATCAGTCTTTGGCTGAGGAAAAAGTACTTCTCTTCCGCCAAAAAAGTTGACCTTTTTTTAGTCCTCCATTTGAAAACCGAATGGGGGGGGGGGGGAGGGCACATCCCATGCGATTTTTCGAATAAGGGAGCGGCCAATATGCCATTGCACCCATATGCGTATTGCTAATTTCAGACCAAATGGTGGGCCACGTCCCATGGCTGTTTTAAATGGGGGGCATGGCCGGATTGGCCCCCTCTGGATCCGCCCCTGAAGGAGACAAATAGAATCTGCACAGTCAGCTTATTGGCTCCTTGTGCAGAAAATAGCCACATCGAAGAGGCTTCTGAGATTCTTCGGTTGGTCTAAATGTAGTTTGCATAATGCCACGAGTGAAACTTATTAGATTTGTATAATTAATTATCGTGTGGCTCGACTTAAACAGGAAATCAAATCTAGAAAGATGATCGCATGATCAGAAGGATATGGCACAGCATAGTAACAGAAACGAAAAGATTTGTCAATTAATTCGACTAATCAGAACATCCAAGGTGCGACCTTTAGGCCTATAATTGTGAATGCATGCCGAACTCTTCCGTCTCATCGAGACATGGTGAAGTTCAGCTACATAAAAAACGAATATAACAGACACACAAAATGACTATTTAACAGGAAAGGGAATAAAACATCCAAGTACTGACTGAAATTCACTAAATAATAATATATCAGTGAAGAAATAAATGTCTTGTCTTGTCTTCAAAATTAATCCTACTCAGTCCGAGAGTTGATCGCTTCATGGACAAGTCTTCTCCCTCTTTTCCAGTCTGCTGTCTCTTTCAGCACCCGATCTAAGAACTAAAGCACGATAGTATCATATATTGTGATAGCAAATAATATCAATGATACAATCATATATCATATGATAGTAATAATGTGACAGTATAGTTCATATGAAATTATAATGCAAACAGTAACTCAGAACAATTTTAATTTTTGTTTAATTTTTCTGGAGAAGTGTAATTTATGGGCTGACTTTCTTCCCCCTCCCCTAGAGATGCCGAGATTAAACACTGGTTCATGTCTTTCAAATTCTGGAACGTCAGCTCGCTTTCTATAGGCGATGACGTGCGGTAACCCTGTAAAAGCATCTGTGTTTCCGCGTAGACCTATAACTGCTGCATTTGTCTGATTTTAGTTGGAATTCCTGCAACGAAAGTATAGGCGTATACGAGTATTTTCCCTACAGAAAGCATGTAGATCTATGTATGTAACCATTCCAAAACATGCCACATGTTCACAGCCCGTTCCCTTCGACCTTGAGTCTACAGACGTCTGTATGTATGTATGTGCACTTGTTATAGCGCCCCTTCAAGCTCTCTCTACTCAGAGGCGCTCCCGATGCAGAGCGGACACTGCATCGGAGTTTCACGCCGAAGCGCTGAGCAATTGTAAGTGAAGGACTTGCCCAAGGTCCTTACGCGGCTTGAGGGTGGATTCGAACCTCGGACCTTCCGGCTCCAAGGCAACGACGCCACCACTAGACCACCGCGCCCCACGTCGTTCTTTATGCGTCTTTCTTTAGATTTTTCTTCCCTGCGTCTGTCCTTTTCTCTGCAGTCAGCCAGCGTCAAATGACCACCGGCAAATGCCGAACATTGCCGAACATTGCCGAGCAATTCTTCGTCCTGTTTGGCTTCTCTTCATTGCCAACGGCATCCAAACGCCTTTCATACGTCCGTCCCACTTTCTATCACTTCTATTGATCCGGCATTAATTGCGGTGGCGTAGCAGACGCAGTCGACAGAGTCTTACATCTGAGACTAATTGTACTTTACGAGTCTTGCAATCGACAGTCACTCACATCTCCAGCCCGTAATTTGAAACTATTGGTCAGAACCTACTGTAGGCCTATAATACAGGCTGCAATGCAGTACAGCGAGTCTTTTAGTAGATTTAGATAGCGCTGCCTACGCATGCACACTGATCTACAGTGTTTAATCTAGACGTCTCTGGGGGGGGGGAAGTTCCCCCCCAGGATTGACATTTCCCCCCCCCCCCCCAGAAAAATTTGACAAAATGATATTGTTTTTTTTACTGTTTTCATCATTGTTTTACATGAAGTGTTATAATATACGGTGATATTATTTACTATTACAATTATGATTATAAATAATGACATTATTAATTTTACTAACATAATATATGATACTATCATGTTGCAATGAGTATAACTTACTGTATATGTTTGTATAAACACTATTTTTGTCTAACTAAAAACAGAGATGACATCCCTCCAGAAAAATTTGGCAAAATGGTAATAGTTTTAGCTGCTGCTTACATCATCACATTACATTAACTGTTATAATATAATATGCCGTAATATTATTTACTATTATATGGTTATAGTAAATATTTACTATTATAATATGTGACACAATCCTGCTAAAAGATGACACCTTAAAATGCTGCCATTGCAATGTGGAAATTCCAAAAATTTATCATGAGGCTCTGAACAAGTACAGGTTTTTGTTAAGATGACACCTTAAAATGCTGCCATTGCAATGTGGAAATTCCAAACGTTTCTGGTGAGGCTTTGAACAAGTACAGGTTTTTGTTAAGATGACACCTTAAAATGCTTCCATTGCAATGTGGAAATTCCAAAAGTTTCTGGTGAGGCTCTCAAAAAGTACAGGTTTTTGTTAAGAAGACACCATAAAATGCTGCCATTGCAATGTGGAAATTCCAAAAATTTATCATGAGGCTCTGAACAAGTACAGGTTTTTGTTAAGATGACACCTTAAAATGCTTCCATTGCAATGTGGAAATTCCAAAAATTTCTCATGAGGCTCTGAACAAGTACAGGTTTTTGTTAAGATGACACCTTAAAATGCTTCCATTGCAATGTGGAAATTCCAAAAGTTTCTGGTGGGGCTCTCAAAAAGTACAGGTTTTTGTTAAGATGACACCTTAAAATGCTGCCATTGCAATGTGGAAATTCCAAAAATTTATCATGAGGCTCTGAACAAGTACAGGTTTTTGTTAAGATGACACCTTAAAATGCTGCCATTGCAATGTGGAAATTCCAAACGTTTCTGGTGAGGCTTTGAACAAGTACAGGTTTTTGTTAAGATGACACCTTAAAATGCTTCCATTGCAATGTGGAAATTCCAAAAGTTTCTGGTGAGGCTCTCAAAAAGTACAGGTTTTTGTTAAGAAGACACCATAAAATGCTGCCATTGCAATGTGGAAATTCCAAAAATTTATCATGAGGCTCTGAACAAGTACAGGTTTTTGTTAAGATGACACCTTAAAATGCTGCCATTGCAATGTGGAAATTCCAAAAATTTCTCATGAGGCTCTGAACAAGTACAGGTTTTTGTTAAGATGACACCTTAAAATGCTTCCATTGCAATGTGGAAATTCCAAAAGTTTCTGGTGAGGCTCTCAAAAAGTACAGGTTTTTTGTTAAGATGACACCTTAAAATGCTGCCATTGCAATGTGGAAATTCCAAAAATTTATCATGAGGCTCTGAACAAGTACAGGTTTTTGTTAAGATGACACCTTAAAATGCTGCCATTGCAATGTGGAAATTCCAAAAATTTATCATGAGGCTCTGAACAAGTACAGGTTTTTGTTAAGATGACACCTTAAAATGCTGCCATTGCAATGTGGAAATTCCAAAAATTTATCATGAGGCTCTGAACAAGTACAGGTTTTTGTTATGATGACACCTTAAAATGCTGCCATTGCAATGTGGAAATTCCAAAAATTTCTCATGAGGCTCTGAACAAGTACAGGTTTTTGTTATGATGACACCTTAAAATGCTGCCATTGCAATGTGGAAATTCCAAAAATTTCTGGTGAGGCTCTCAAAAAGTACAGGTTTTTGTTAAGAAGACACCATAAAATGCTGCCATTGCAATGTGGAAATTCCAAAAATTTATCATGAGGCTCTGAACAAGTACAGGTTTTTGTTAAGATGACACCTTAAAATGCTGCCATTGCAATGTGGAAATTCCAAAAATTTCTCATGAGGCTCTGAACAAGTACAGGTTTTTGTTAAGATGACACCTTAAAATGCTTCCATTGCAATGTGGAAATTCCAAAAGTTTCTGGTGAGGCTCTCAAAAAGTACAGGTTTTTGTTAAGATGACACCTTAAAATGCTTCCATTGCAATGTGGAAATTCCAAAAATTTCTCATGAGGCTCTGAACAAGTACAGGTTTTTGTTAAGATGACACCTTAAAATGCTGCCATTGCAATGTGGAAATTCCAAAAATTTCTCATGAGGCTCTGAACAAGTACAGGTTTTTGTTAAGATGACACCTTAAAATGCTTCCATTGCAATGTGGAAATTCCAAAAGTTTCTGGTGAGGCTCTCAAAAAGTACAGGTTTTTGTTAAGAAGACACCATAAAATGCTGCCATTGCAATGTGGAAATTCCAAAAATTTCTCATGAGGCTCTGAACAAGTACAGGTTTTTGTTATGATGACACCTTAAAATGCTGCCATTGCAATGTGGAAATTCCAAAAATTTCTGGTGAGGCTCTCAAAAAGTACAGGTTTTTGTTAAGAAGACACCATAAAATGCTGCCATTGCAATGTGGAAATTCCAAAAATTTATCATGAGGCTCTGAACAAGTACAGGTTTTTGTTAAGATGACACCTTAAAATGCTGCCATTGCAATGTGGAAATTCCAAAAATTTCTCATGAGGCTCTGAACAAGTACAGGTTTTTGTTAAGATGACACCTTAAAATGCTTCCATTGCAATGTGGAAATTCCAAAAGTTTCTGGTGAGGCTCTCAAAAAGTACAGGTTTTTGTTAAGATGACACCTTAAAATGCTGCCATTGCAATGTGGAAATTCCAAAAATTTATCATGAGGCTCTGAACAAGTACAGGTTTTTGTTAAGATGACACCTTAAAATGCTGCCATTGCAATGTGGAAATTCCAAAAATTTCTCATGAGGCTCTGAACAAGTACAGGTTTTTGTTAAGATGACACCTTAAAATGCTTCCATTGCAATGTGGAAATTCCAAAAGTTTCTGGTGAGGCTCTCAAAAAGTACAGGTTTTTGTTAAGAAGACACCATAAAATGCTGCCATTGCAATGTGGAAATTCCAAAAATTTCTCATGAGGCTCTGAACAAGTACAGGTTTTTGTTAAGATGACACCTTAAAATGCTTCCATTGCAATGTGGAAATTCCAACAGTTTCTGGTGAGGCTCTCAAAAAGTACAGGTTTTTGTTAAGAAGACACCATAAAATGCTGCCATTGCAATGTGGAAATTCCAAAAATTTCTGATGGGGAGGGGCCGTCCCCCTCCCCATACCCCTCCCCCTCCCGGTCTCGGCGCTACGCGCCTCACGAGCGTCCTTCGGACGCTCAATTGTCTCCCCCCCCAGAAACCTGAATTCCCCCCAGAGGACGGGGACTAGATTAAACACTGACTGATCTACACATTGATCCTGCAATTGTTCACAATCTGCTGATGACTGAAAGAGAAAATGTTCGTCTTTATTTACTAAGCTTCTCAGTTAGATTCTCGGTCAGAGTCGCTTTGCTGGGGGAGATATAGACTATAATCAAACTTAGCTGCATGATTAGGCCCTATAGTCGATGTGCAAAGGATAACAGTTCTGTTTGTTTGAGTCTATGGATATGTTAGTACTGAGTTGAGTCCTTCTTCAGTATGTTGATAGTTGAAATAATACATCGCAATAATGTTTTTGGCTAAACGTGCACGGTTATCTTTCTGAAAGTGCACAGAAGTCATATTCTGGATTATTCTGTGCTAATAGTGCTATATACATGTCAACAACTTACTTCGAGATGCATTCGCTGCTTATAGGTTTAGAACCTTTCCGGATTTCTTCCTTAATTTTGTGAGGATCTCTTTATGGCCACTAGCGAAGAACTCTGAAAGAAGTCTTATATGCATTGCTCAGTGTCTACAAGAAGCAATGTCTACAAATTACAATGCAACCTTCATCTGTATATAACAGGGTGTCTTATAAACGCCCACGTAATGCAGCCCTTCGTACAAAAATACGATTAGGTTATATTATGTTCGCTATTAATAATAATCTTCGTAGGCTGTAATTCCATTACGACATGTGATTGACCGAATCAAATTAGTCTATGGTCATTTCTGTCTGCAGTCATTTGCTGTCGCCGATGTCCAAACATAAAAGCAATTAATTTTTTTGGCAACGCTGCATATCGAATGTTTTTGTTATAGAACGCTTATTTTGCCGACGCTGTTGCATGGCTCCGTTGATTTGCTTTCGTTATTCGAAAGTCATCAGCTGTACGAGACTGTTATTTGTGTATGTGAAATGGCTAGGCGTCTGTAATATAAATCATATCCATAATCACAAGTCCTGCTAGCACAGCAATTCATCCTCAGCAACTTCATCAATGGGTTTGACATAACAGCCGTGTGGATTTAGCTGATGAGTAAGTAAGTGGTCGTGACTCGTGGGATGATTTCGTTAGTTGGAGAAAAAACGGGTTGAACGTTATTTCTGAGGAACAGTTTTTATGTCGCACTTTAACGACACCGACAAAAAGAACATGTCCAGATAGCAAGCAAGGCCAGCTATATGAAAATTAAAACCATTTGTGCTGCATCGTGCATTGGTGCCGTCATTATTTTGGCCAGCATAATATTATTCTGACAATGACCTTGTCGTGAATTACCGGTAACTTTACTTACACCTTGCCAATGGAATGGCCGGTGAAGTGCAGACTGTGCAGCTTGGTAGGTCTAATAACATTTGCTATTATCACTGAGTGCTGGATTATTGAAATCCTGGCTCACAAAAATAATAGGATTGGAAAAACCGTTGTCAAGGTGAATAAATCCGTTGCATGCAACGTTCGAGCTGATAAACTTCTTTTCTTTTCAGGTCGTATAGGCCTACTCATCATTGATTGCTGAGATTCATCTTGTCTAATTTTCAACCAGATTGTTTACGATCCTAATAATAATATTATTCTCATGTCTGGAAAGTGGAAACAAACGAGTAGAGCCTACTTCTTACGAATGGTTATCGTTCAACATCTGTATTGAGAAAATTTAATCCAGTCTTTGAATGTTTACCTCCTTTCCCCCTCTAGAGTCTAGATGGTTATGATGGTTGACATGAAATATTCACATAATATTATGGTCCCACGGATGTGCTAAGTTATGAGTAGGCTAGTTTATTCAGTAATGCGTTGTTTCAACTTATATAAAAAAATTACAAAGGTCATTCCTCTGTTGAATTCTGTTACCAAAATAAAATTAATAACCATAGACCTATTTCAATCCCATACTTCTCCGAATATTTTAAGAAATCGACGCACAATGTATTCAAGCTGGTGGGATTATTTAATTAAATTGAACTTCTTATCATTAAGACAGTTAACCTGACTGGTTAGTTTTAGCATGCCATCAACTCGGTCGTCATTTTGTATTGGACATAGGCGTGATAGACTTGTAAATTAATGTCAATTACTTTGTTGTATTGGATTGAACATAATGTAGAAACTATATTAACGGGCGCTCTCAGCGTGGGCGACCCAGAGAAATTAAAAAAGTCTGCATCTTCACCGCTTTCCAGGTAATGTAAGCTTAGACTACTTTAGGAAAGCTTCCATGCAGAGTCTAGGTAGCAAAGTGTCGCCTGTTTTTAAAATCCATTTATTACCGTCTAGATTTAACGATCTCAGACCAGCTGGTATTAGCAATAATATCTATGCCTAAGTAAGATCCACTGACGCTGATATATTTGTTCATGAGGGACATAGTTATAACTAAAAATGGGAAAGTGGAGATCACCACCAGTTTGCAGTTGTTTCTGCATCCAGGGGCTGTGGGAAAACGATCAGATATTGCATGGATGCACATAAACGCTGACGTCGCTGAGCTGTTATAGCAAAAATTTAATTGCGCATCGGCATAAAGCTATCAGCGTTCTAAAGCAAATTCACATCGAATATGGCGTCAGCACATGCACACACAACACACAGACAAGCTGCTGACTGAAATTAACTATAGGCCAACCTAGATCAGTCAAGAAGTAGTTCTGCTATGAAGGTGCAGCGGCATTGCGGAGTTAAAGAGTAAATTCATTGGAGGAACAGCAAATGTGTTATTCAGATAGTTAGGACCGAGGTTTATGAATAGCAAATGACTATCTAAGTCATTAAAAAAGTATCATTAAGTTGAAGTATTCAAGTTTTTTAATGAAAGGGTGTATCGATAAAGTCATCAGGATAATTATTTCACAGGGTATTTATTGAATCCTCGCCAGCTGATCATGATGGCCACAATATTTATGGTCCAATGCGTAACACTGGCACAACTTACTTTGGTAAGTGAAAGCAGATTCAGAAAAAACAAAACCACTGCCAAAAACAGCAAACATTTAAAGTCTTCAGTGTGGTATTATTACCAGCTTATTTGCGATCTTTTTCATATAAAATACTACAGCAACAGTTTTCGGAGAAGATCACAAGGCATTCAATACTCTGCAGAGACGCATTAATAATAATTAGCTAATAAATCATTTTCTTAATAATCTTAGCCGGGTTGGGTGTTTGAGGCCGGAGGGAGGTCACCCTTAAGAAGAAGCTTTCTCCACAGACTCCACCTCATCATCATGGTGATCGGCAGCCAGCGGTTTATGGAAAGCACTGCAGCGCAGATGTGAATAAAGAGAGCAAAGGTTTTCCAGGTCGACTGGGAACAGCGAGGATTTCTTTGGCGCCTTCGCATTCATTTCCCGAAATTTAGCACTTTTGCAGCTGAGTCATTTGCATATATATCGATTGTAAATCAGATGGTCTGAAAGCAGGCAGATAAACAGAAGACGAACCTAGACGCACGCAGACCGACTGGAGCACACTCAGCCACACAGAGACTGAGATGTCATACGTCTACACAGGGCTGGCGATGTAGACAGAGTGCGACAGCAGGCAAACGTAGACATATAAGGGCAGAACACATGCACACAAATGCATCTAGACGATTCTATGGTAAAAGAAATAGACAAATTGTCGTATTCATGAGGAAGGTTTATTATAGTCAAGAAAGGCAGTCAAGAAGTCAAGCAAGAACAAAGAGCAGGCAGTCGTACATTCAAACGTACTGAGAGACAAATATTTGACAACAGCGAGGCATACAGTCAACCAGACTTTGTGTATAGAGCATTTTGTTCAGCGACTTTTTATGATTTTCAATAGGGCAGCAAATATGTAGTCAAACTGTCGCGAAGACAAGCAACTAAACAAAGATATTGACTCTTGTAGATGAAGAGAATAAAAAACAAAGCAGGCATATAAAAAATGGCTGAAAGTTGCAAAGCACATTTTGCCACCGACTCACGATAATGAACCCACACTATAGGCCTACTACCATAGCCATTGGCCCACTCATTAAATTTTAGCCATCTGCTCACACTATAGCCATTGGCCCACTCACTTAGCCATCTGTCCGCTTACTTAGCCATCGACTCACCCATTTAGAAACCAACCACTTACCCACTGACCCACTACTTAATTACCGACTCACCCACTTAGCCATCGACCACGCAAATGGCCCCAACACACCTATTTAGCCATTGATTCACTCATTTAGCCATTGACCCATGCAATTAGATACCGACCCACCCATTTAGCCACCGACCCATCCACCTATCTACTCTTTTCCAATCATTAGCCACCTATCTTCTCTTTTCCACTCATTAGCCACCGACCCACTCACTAAGCCACCCGACAAACCCACATAGCCACCCGACCCACCCACTTAACTACCGACCCACCCACATAGCCACAAGATCCACCCACATAACCACCGACCCACCCACATAGCCACCGACCCACCCACATAGCCACCGACCTACCCATTTAGCCACCGACCCATCCACATAGCCACCGACCTACCCATTTAGCCAACGACCCACTCACTCAGCCACCCGCCCCGCCCACATAGCCACCCGACCCACCCACATAGCCACCAGATCCACCCACATAGCCACCGACCCACCCACATAGCCACCCGACCCACCCATTTAGCCACCGACCCACCCATTTAGCCACCGACCCACCCATTTAGCCACCGACCCACCCATTTAGCCACCGACCCACCCATTTAGCCATCGACCCACGCAATCTCATCGCTGCAGCTTGTTTATTACTTGCTCTTGCGTATAAAATCGGTCTCTTACTCGACGCGCAGAACGCCGCAGAGTTTGCTCCAACGTTAAAGAACGGAACTCTGATGAAATGCGCGCAGCTCAACTGAGCTCTCAGTTCATTTAATAGGCGAGAAAGCTGAGATAAACGAACACTGACGAGTGGATCATACAAGGAATCAGTCGGAAATCAACACATTTCCACTTCTTTACACTGTAAGTCATTTATGGTGTATAATGTGCATCGTGCTGTTAAATTAGTGCATTCTGTTAACTTAATGCATAGAGTCTATTTATCTTGACCATAAGCCCGACATTCATGATAAAGCGACATGCGACAAGTCGTAGGCTTATTATTTTAAAATAGAAAGAGACAGAGGCGCAGGTAATTTTTATCTGTACAGAAATAGTGAGACCAAGATGAACTCCAATTTTTAATTCTAATTCACAGACAAATAAAATTTAATTGCAAGCTAATGATGCAGATTAACATTTTCAAAATAACTGCTTTGCTATTTTTCTTTCAACATATTTAACATTCGAATAGAAAACGGAAGCATATTGATTTCAAGCACACTGTGCGCACCGTTCTCAAAATTAATGAGAAGCTGATTAAGCTTCTAAACGTATGCCTATAGATATTTTCAAATTCAGATTGGAAATTGTAGGAAAGGATGACGCTTCTTGGTTGAAGACCGCCTTCCAATGGAGATAAATTTTCCCTATAACATTTACTTCTTTCCTAAAATTTTTTTGTCCTGTCAAATGAAAAGTAGTTAGCCTACAATCGCTCTGCTAGTAACTTCTTGGAGCAAAGCAGTATAATTGTTGACAATGCTTCGATGGAAAGTTGGAAACATAGTTTAACACACTCATGCTCTAGAATGAATATTTTATCACCTGAAGTTCTATAGGCCTATAAATAAATTAATCAATTAAATTCGTTCATGCAATGTCATGTTGACAATATTGCAAATTGTTACAACAGTAATACGGCAAGTATAGACTAAGGTAGTTTACTTATAGCTAGCAATCTAATTAGGCTAAGTGCACCAAGTCTTCAGAACTTTCCGAACTAAAAGCAATGTTACACTTAATTTGTCCACTGCCACTTGCTCACGTATCTTTCCGCGGAAAATTAGCGTCGATCTGCTCGCAGCTCAATCAGGATGGAACTGTGCTGTGCATAAGAAAGATTAGCTTTAATAATTATGATCGACCTTTCAGTAATATAAGCTATACACTACGAAACTGAAGTCAACAAAGACCTTCAGCGAAAGAATTATAGAATGCATTAAGAGTTAATGTCCTGTGCAATTGCTCTCGACGGAGGCGATTGAAGAGCTTAATAATCTCAAGTTGGACACAGGCCATATCCAGTGGTCTACAGGCATTTGCAGCGTCATGCCAAAAGCACATTATACAGAGTGACAAGACGAGATTAGCGTAAGACTCTGTCGTATTTATTGCTGCCAATCGATAAAGCAGTTATAAGGAAATGAATCAATGAGCAAAATCATAACGAAAACAATTAGGCCTATAGTTGCAGCTACAGTATAGGTAATCTACAGGGTGGGCCAGCATAAATGAACCAACTTTGAATGCATATAACTCCGCCAAATTTAAGAATTTTTTTATACTTTATGCGTCAAATTAAAGATATTTCACTCAAGTATATGCACTGAAAAAAATGGAACTTGTACAAGTTTAGGTTTTAATTATATGCTCGGAACAGCGCTAGCTACCATATTTTGTTGTTTTCTATGACGCGATCTGGCGCCGTTGACAGACGGAGATCACGTTTTGATCTTAATTTTCCGAACTGATAAGGGATGTAATTCGGTTGAAATGATTTACAACTTTTCTAACAGTGGATGGAATAAACATTACCTTGAATTATCTGCTACTGAAAATTGATAAAAACAGGACTTTCTAATCGTAAACCATGGGAATTACGGTGCGCATATCCGCTAACATTGCTCTTGTGTCCGAGTAAATTGGCCGTCAAGACAACGACCCGGATAGGCTCTACAGGCAAATCTCCCCAGGTCAATCAGCGCGAAACAGGTAGTCCTAGAAACACCGTACAACATATTCTAAAAGATGATCTAAAGTTATTTGTCGACATGATGTCCAACAGCATTCCAACGATGACGCAAAGAAACGGCTATTAGGCCTAGCGAAACAGCCGGCCTGCAGCCAGCCGTTTCTTTGCGTCTAGAGCAGCGCGCACGGCTGCTGATCAAATTGAAAAAAAATGTTTTTGCGACGAGAAGATATTCACGGTAGATACTTCTAAAAACACCTAAAATGATCGTGTTTATGCACGTGTTAGCGAAAAACGATTTTTGAATATCTCAGCGAAACGGCGCCTTATTACGTCATAGAAAACAACAAAATATGGTGGCTATCGCTGTTCCGAGCATATAATTAAAACCTAAACTTGTACAAGTTCCATTTTTTCAGCGTATATACTTGAGTGAAATACCTTTTATTTGACGCATAAAGTATAAATAAATTCCCAAAATTGGCGGAGTTATAAGCATGCAAAGTTGGTTCATTTATGCTGGCCCACCCTGTATATGGTTTTCGTGCCTATGTCGTTCCATCCAACTGCCCAATAATATGTGTAATTCAACAGCTAGGCTCCCTCACCACCACACAGATGCATGACAATATGATTTGTGCATGGGAAGCCTTTTCTTAATGCCTAGGCCCTAATTATGCGACAGTGTCGCAACTTAACCAAAGGGTGTTGACGTATGCATGTATTATAATAGGCCTAATCTTGTTTTGCGAACTACCGTTCAACTACGGGGACTTCACTGACTCGTGTGATAATCGTCTCTGAATATATTTGAAAATTTCTTCTTGTTTAAATCATGGTCGTTGTCTCGCGGTTGTCAGTCAATTATAGTCCCCCACAAGGAGTTGAGTAAAAGCCTATAGCCGCTGGCGCTTTCACAAGACTTGGCGTCCCGCGTTTCGCCAACGCCAAACGACGCCTTTGTGTGTTCCATGATAGTAAGGCGTTGAAAATCTTCGTGCGGTGCATTTAATGCTAGCTAATGTGTTTTTGAAAAGCAAGGCTGTTGCATGGAAGTGTTATTGCATTGATCGATGGTCTAAAAGCAAAGGACTTCCTCCTCCAGTGCAGCAAATACTAAAGTCTGCAAAATAAGAATGACAGGCTGACAGGCATATCCAATTTTGAAGTCTATAGATGAGTCTGCGTGCTGCCTCTTCAAAGGGACAGACCCTACGGCGCTCTCTGACGGTAATCGACAGAAGTCCTGCTGTTGCATAGGCTTAGGCTGATTGGACTCTTGCGAAAAACGACGATGTCATACATAAATTTCTTATTACAATTTAAAGGGGAAGATAGACAGAATAATGGACCTCATCTGATGTATGGCTGGAGAAAACAATGCCATGGATATTACAGGTGCAAATTCATTCATTTCAGTTCAGTGCAATGCAGCGACCATGCAGTTACAATGTCCCGGTTTTACATAGAAATGCATTTCATGGCAGCAGGCATGGGCGCCCGCACATAGGGGCAAGGGGGGGCACTTGCCCCCCCCTGAAAAATTGAAACCTTTTTTTCTCACTACTACTTTTGGAGTTTATAACAAATTTCTTCGCATTAGAGAATTAAAAAGTCTACTTTTAACATATACTTTTCGATTTTGTAAACAAATTTCCTTGCAAAAAGAAACAATTCATATTAGAAATCTAAAAAAGTGAAACTTTGCAGGAGGAGGCAAATTTACATCAAGAAACCTCTGTGAAAAATACCCATGCATGTTCTTAACTCCCCCGCTTGGCATTTTTTGACCTCCTGCTAAAAAAATATTAACGTTGACCAACGTGTTTTGCCCCCTCCTGCAAAAATTTCTGCGGGCGCCCATGGCAGCAGGAGATACAAAACGACACATGACAGGAACAAACATTAAGTGCTCGTCAAGTTTAAAATTTTAAAATGTCGCTTAGCGGTCTGATAACGAATAACTCGCTTTGGTGGCTGTACTTTTGAATCAGCCTATTTGGCAGGCATAGAAATAGTTCCTTTAACAATGTTAAAATTGTTCATGAAATTTTAGAATCATATTCTTGGTCCAATTCTCTAAATATTTAGATATTTTCAGCATGATATGTTATCAGGTATTGGAGATATTTGAAAAACATTTTGGCTTACTTTTTTTGAACCACGGTGTATTTACAAAGCAGTAGCTGTTGGCAATTGCTTGTTATTTCAGGTGTGCTGTCATCGCTCTGCCTTTCCTGAATTTCCTCGTCATCTGCTGATCAGAAGCTCGTGAGAAATAAGTTAGCATCTTCTTAATCATTGAACAGTAATAATTACAGTCGTTCTCGGAGAACTCCGTACCGCTGCTACAGTTAATAGAGACTCGTCACTCACTGACCAATATCATGGTGGTCAAAAATATAACGTACGAATCGAACACGAGCAACTTCGACATGACCAACATGACGATGCTCATTCATCAGCAGGCGTCCAACATGGACGTGAGCAACGAGCACTACCCGCTGGAACCAGTGCTCAAGTCGGCCTACGAAGTGGCGCTGAAGGTGGCGACGTACAGCGCCATCATAGTGTTGTCTCTGATCGGGAACACTATGGTAGTGTACGTCGTGTGGAAGAACCAGCGAATGCACACTACCACCAACTACTTTCTCGTCAATCTCGCCATCTCCGATATTCTCGTTACCGTCAGCTGCACGTGGGTTCATCTTGTGGACGATCTGACCGAAGGATGGGTTCTTGGAGCGTTCTTCTGCAAATTCAACAGTTTCGCTCAGGGTAAGTGGCATGTTCATCCTGTTATGTGAAGCATGTTACTTTGACTAATTGTTGATGGTCACAATAAATCAAATTGAATTGAATTGAAAGTAGGCCTAAGCCAATCACAAACTAATCAGCTGCTTTCGTCAACGTAAGCCAATCAAAATGATTAAGTTTTTATTAGGCTATTGAGTGTCAAAATATTATTTAATTAAATGTTATCTCTATAATCATATAATTTTATTGTTCGCAAATATAACACCTGAAAATGCATTAAGAATGTTCATTGGATGCAAAGGAGAAACCGAGAGAATGTCAATGCCGCACTTAGCCTAGATCTACTATAATATATATATATATATATATATATATATATATATATAACGACAAGCAGGCACGTAGCCCATGCAATATCTGAATAGCTTAAAATTAATCATTCATTTTTTGGCTGCACCAGGAGGCTATAACATAGGGTTAAATGTCAAATCGTTTGAGCTTCAGATTTTATTTCAGAATCCAGTTTATTTTACTTGACACTTGCAGCTCTTGGTCAGCATCGTCTTCAACTTGAAACATCATCCATCCACCCATCCATCCATACATGTATATCCATCCATCCACCCATCCATAGTCCATACATCCATCCACCCATTCATCCATTCATCCATCAATCCATCCATCCATGATCCATCCATCCATCCATCCATCCATCAATCCATCCATCCATCCATCCATCCATCCATCCATCGTAGCTTTCTAGCTGATGCATTTCGACGTCCAAGCAGGCCTTGTCTGTCTTATCAAATACTGCAAATAATATTGTCAAACATCGATTTGTCTAATTTAATCCTATTTTCAAATAAAGGTATCTGATATAGTCTTTACAGAAGGCGTCTTTCTAAGCTCTTCCACCGGCATGCAGTTGCAAGGTTTAATCCCCTGGTTCTGGTAACATGAAGCCATGCCGTTTCCAATTCCCTGCGTTTATACCGCTACTGAATTATGCTGCATGGTGACAAAAGTACTATGTTGGTTCGATATACAAGAAGCATTCTATACAGCAGGTTTCAAGCATCACCCTATCGACATAGTTCAGGGTATTTTTAACCTGGCACCGGAACTTTGTATTACATGCAAACTGAAGAATTAATCGCAGTGAATACCTATGGGCTGTTCGTATCATTTCATGTTTTTTTTACAGCATTGCAACTTTATATTTAGCGCTTCTATGTAGCAGCGTGAATAGCGTTATATAAATCTTCTTAATGTATAAAATTAATGAATGTTCTGCCATTAATAAAATTTACCATGTCTTGAACAATTGACGTTCTGATTAGTATGTATGTATGTATTATATGCACTTGTTATAGCGCCCCTTCAAGGTACTACTCAGAAGTGCTCCCGACTACAGCGTGGACACTACATCGGAGTTTCACGCCGAAGGGCTGAGCAATTGCGAGTGAAGGACATACCCAAGGTCCAAACGCGGCGGCTTGAGGTGGCATCGAACCTGCAACCTTTCGTCTGCAGGGCAACGAGCATACCCACTACACCACCGCGCCCAATCTGATTTGTGACTAACTGTCCGTGAGTGCATTTGTAGGAAGCGTTGATGGTGTGCGTAATGCATGTTGACTACGTGATTGATAACACACACGCACGCACACATACATACATACACACATACACACACACCCACACACACACAAACACACACAAACACACACAAACACATACATACATACATACATACATACATACATACACACACATGCACACACACAAGCACACCTATCAACACACACACACACAGACGCACCAAGACATACTCTTAGAGCCTAGCCTAGAGGCCTCGCCTTCAAATTAGTTTACCTATCGATCCGATGGTCACAAATTCGTTTCTCGGTATACACACGAGTGAGAGGAAAAGAATATTGATCCACGACAAAATTGATCTGTTCATTAGTGCCAATGAGTTCTAATAAGCGATTGGTGAAAGACTTTTTAGACTTGTAAGTTAGTCAGTAATGTGGGACAGTGTGAAAGGGCCGAAGAGATACATGGAAGGTAGTCTTGCGACAACTGAAGAGACTACCAGTTAGTAAGGAGGAACGCCTAAGAGTAGGGAACTGACTACACAGAGTGTATAGGGGATCAGTAAAAGCAAATGCTGGGTTTTGTTCATAACTAGACCTCGCTAGTGGAACGAAGAGATCGCGCCAGTCAATTGAGGGCAACGAAAAGGCAGCGCAGTGGTTGAGATCGGAATAGGCGGATGAGGTCACAATGATCCGTGGGAGCCAGGCCATAATAAGACCGTTGGATAAGAGTAAGAACCTTTAGTAGAGTTTCAGTTCAGAGATGAACCCTGACGTCTGATTGGCTGGAAAGGCGAAGACAAGACAGAGGAAGAAGCTGCAGGAAAATCAATTGTTCACCATGGATCTTTTAGCTTGCATTGTGTTCTGTGTGCGTTTGATGCTCTTAACTCTGTTTAACATACAATTTTATACTATCATTAGTCACACACTGTTTGATAACCGTGGCCTACATGTGTTGCAATTTTATTGGGGTCCAGAAAAAGCGCTCTGCACCTCTCCTAGTCTCCATACTGCCATATTATGACACATACATGTATTATCTATTTAGTATGCATATTCATTTATATAGAATCATGTGTGCATATAATTTTGTCTGTAGACTCTATGTCTAAGTCTACGTGTGCGGGCGTGCACGTGCATGTGCACTTGCACGCGCATGCATGGTTGTTGGTGGCTGTGATATATATGGAGATAATTAATTTACTAGCAAAAAATACGATTCTGATTGCACGGATCGTCATTCTCCGATGACCTCCCTGCATGTTACTTACCAATTCACCGTCTCGCATAATGTGTACTTAAATTCGCATGGAGCAGAGTAAAGAGTAAAGAGTAGGCCTATGGTTGATTCGCTGACACATCTGACAGCCAAGTCATCATCGCCGTTGGCCCCTAATTGGAACAGCTCACGAAAATCAACCGAGAAAAGGGCATCGTGTAGCAGGATATTCGACAGAAGACACGGAGCGATAGTTGGGGACAGACGGACGGACGAACGAACAGACAGATACAAAGACGGAGACAGATATTGTGCGTGTACTTATGTAGCGCTTACATGCGGCATGAAAGCATTGTGTGCCGTAGCGACGATTGTTCTTGAAATGTCTCGTGCATTATTATTTTGATGACGAACGAACATCTATTATAGGCTTATATACTCAAATGTCAATCTTTTCCATGTACGCATTTGCGTTGTTACCATGTCTCTGCCGCTCTGATAGAATCCTGACAAAGGAACGGACAGGAAGAGAGACTCAAACAGACCGTCTGCATCTAGGCTACTTGAATGCCTCTTACAAGAGTCTACTAGATTCTATGAACCGCAATATAAATCTAGTTACACATAGAGTCGTAAACCAGATACTCCTTTATACTTCATAGACTCACATAATTATGTGGATGAATGGCTAGACGTGATGGGATGAAAATTCGGTGTTCAATACAATTTATACATATATAATTTATATATATATAATTTATATATATATATTTATATCTATCCTGAGGCGCACGATCTCTCAGAGAATCAGACGAACACAAGTTGAACACGTACACATTATTTTTCGTCGACAAATCATGTTGGCAGTCGTCTATCGATCGCTGTATAATACACGCCACGGACATGTCAGTCTTCTTACTCTTCTCTTCTCTGACCAACGATCGGATCCATTATTTTGAATGGCAGACATTCATTCCATATACACATGCTGTTCACGCAACCGTGAACATGCACGACGACGATGACGACGATGACGACAACAACAACAACAACAACATTCGATGATCTATTCAACCTCAAAGTAACGGACGCTTACGTAGCTCTCTGGTTTTCTCCTTTATTCTCTATGGCCAGTGTTTAATCTAGACGTGTCAGGGGGTAACTTTTCTCCAGGAATAATTTTCCCCCAGGAAAATCATCGCGAGGTGTTGTATACATATAAATACGTAGGGCGTAGGCCTACCATTTTCCCTACAGAAAAGTCAATGGGTAGAAATTTCCCTTCCCCACACGGGCCACTCGAGAAATACCGAGCATGTTAGTAAATTTTGGTCAAATAAAAATAATGTTTTAAAAAGTCACCAGTTAAGCTATTGTGGCAGTGAAAATGGTATATTTTCGTGAGGTTTCGACGGAAAGACTAAAAGACTTAGTAGCTTTCACATAATTTTTTACCATAGGTGGGTCTATGACTAAAAAAAGTGGTCGGAAAATTTAGCCGAAAAAGATGTCGTCGGTGACCCAAAATGTCGGGCCAAAACGAACGTTTTCTCGCCCCTCCCCTCTCAAAAACCCGAATTAATGTCATCCAAAGCACGGGGACTATAGATTAAACACTGCGCACAAAGGCCTATTATTAATGATAGAAAATCCGTTCATATTAGAAACTGCCCTAAGACCCACTGACAGAATGATGTTTATTTCGATGGTTATTTCGGAGTTGTAGCTCACTTTAAAGATTGACAATTTCACCTGAAAAAACCATATACCTGTCCAACCGGTGTGCGTCTTGCAACTGTTACCTGATGTACTTGTTCCGTGCATTTTTGTACGTGTGAGAGAGCGGCAGGAGGATCGACAGAGACATAGCGAAAGAGTGTGAGACAGACAGACAGACAGACAGACAGACAGACAGACAGAGAGAGACAGAGATGCACTGTACTGATTACACCTTGCTGATTTGCTTTATCTATAGGCCTACAGAATTAATCTGTGTTGTCATGGACACAATCATCACTGTCATCGTCTGACTATAAATAGACTATAGACAAAACGCAGTATGATTAAAGGTCATAGAAATTCTTTTTAAACAAGGAATTAGGAAACACTATACTTCTGAAAAGCATCGAATTAAAGGCATTTGAACTATCATTGAGTAAGCTTAATTCACTTTCATTATTATTGATATGTAATTATTATTATTATGTATGTATAACACTATAATAACAGTATGCATAAAAGAAAGAGTTAAATAATTGTTTTAAAACGACTATTTTAAATGTAAGATCGGTTTCAAATGTCTTCGAATGTGTGCGGAAACTACATGTCTGAAAAGCCGGTCTTAAGGTCTTTGTCGAAAACTTACCGTGCAGACTACTTGCTACCTACTCCAGTTTTTCATACAAAACGCGTATTGTATGCAGCACTGCATTGTAGTTGAACATTTTGTATCGCGTCTCCTCCAGCATAAGCTATAATCTGAAAGGCGAACTCCACTAATCTTGACAGCCCCAATGCTTGAAAGTCTTTACCATGCAGCGGACAAATGAAGGAGAAAGTAAAGTGGGGGTCATTCCAGGGAAGGAACCCACAGAAACAAAGCGCGATGTTGGGTCTTGGAAGTCGTTGTCTGTGGGACAAAGATAATCAGGACGATACATAGAGAGCTGAGAGGACGAAGGTACACATCACAAATCACAGAGGGGCTTGAACATTAGATCGTAACGGTACTTGGGAGTCCGTCCTTGTTGAGCTCTGGAAACAATGAGCGACATCTTGGTCTAAATACGAGAAGCAACGAAAAGTTGATACAATTCATCGGCTTTGTAAGTCATGGTATTGTGCCTTTTGGGTTTAGGTCTCATCAATTTTAAAATAGAAGCCGGTCACACGCATTCAGCTAATTGCAAAATTGCAGGTCGTGTGTTAGCCTGCTTGTGCTTCTGTACGTTTTGCCAAAATGCATTAGAATATTATTGTGCCTTTGTGACTTAACATGCATGATTATGTGTATGCATTCATGCACATTGACTTCACTTACATGTATGTGCATAGCCTTGAAAGCCTACATGTAGAGAGAGACACATCGAAAGCGAGAGACACCAGATTGGCTAATAGATGCATGCATACAGGGAGAGAGAGACATGCAGAGAGAATGAGACATAGACAGAGTAGAGACAGAGAGGAAGAGAGAGAGGGGGAAGGAGAGAAGGAGAAAGAGAAAGACAGGCAGACAGAGAAGGAGGGAAGGATAGCGATAGGTTACAATTAATGTGATTGGTCAATCCTCGTCAACGGTCATTTGTGGAGATTGGCATCCTATGCGAAGTCCACTCTTAGAGAGAGAGAAAGAGGAGAGGATTTTTACTTTAGAGTGCTTTTCAATCAGACACCTGGTTAAGGAATGACAGCTCACAATACTCTACATGTAGGATGGCTAAGGGAATCGGCTGTCCCAGCGTTAGTCCAAACGGCAGATAGACGACCGTAGGATGCGACACCGTGTCCTGGTTAAAAATGTACAGGATGTTTAAGCGCTTCTTACGTAGAAATGACGTCACATGAGCTGATCCCTGAGATTGAAAGATCATTCGGCTTAAGCGCAAACTCTCTAGGCGTAGGCCTATACTATGGAAATCTAACGCCAAAACACGTTGAATAAACTCCCATTTTGCGTTGATATTAATTAAACTGACCAACATTTAAACGACAAAATTATAATCCATGTTGGCATCAGTGATATATTCTACACAGAACCGCCATCGATGGATAGATAGATGGATGGATAGATGGATAGATAGATGGATAGATAAATGGATGGATGGATATTAGAGGCTTTGTCGCGTCTGTCAGTGTAGCGTTAACATTCAACAACCGCAAGCGACCTCACAAATCTTGTTTCAATGCGCATGACCTTGTTGGAGATGCTATCGCTTCTTCTATTTCTGTATAAATGATAAGAGAAAAAGAATTGCTTCAGTTGCAGATTGGTTTGGCGTCTCGCGACTTTTTTTTATATCGGATGTCCTTTGGGTAGCAACTGAAAGACGATCGGACAGATTCATGATAATATTATGCATTAGAGCAACCGGTGCATAGAATTCTTGTTTTGAATGTGACAGCATTGATCAGTACAGACATCGAATAGTGCAATAGAGAATTGGCTTTAAGAGGAAGATTGAGGAAAGCTGAAGCTAAAGAAATCAAGAGAGAAAACAAGTAGGACCCATCAAAATGTCTCATCGAAGAATGAGCGCAAGATACCCATATTCGATCAACAAAGGCAGCATTTAGGCCTAC
>OX243813.1:18958821-19093821 GCA_945859605.1 Lumbricus rubellus
ATCCATCCCATTTCCGCCACTAGCAATCGCCGCTCATCCGCTATTGAATCACGTATAAGACTGATTAAATGGAAAGCTGACTTCGGGAATACTATTTTTTATTATGCAGGCATTGGGTTGCTTTCCTATCCGTTAAAAAGCAGCTTATTGCATCGCTCGGACGATTTAATTAAATTGCCACCTTCGATACAACTCGAGTTTGGTGTCATCAACTGCATCCAATCCTGGATTTAACCCCATTGTTCAGGTGTGCTTGCACACGTGAGACCCCGGAAGTGCTGCTGTTCCACTTCCGATTGCTTACGGACATGATGAATGCCCTTATGATGTTCTCTAGCCAACCATTAGTCTAAGGATCCTCCCTTTGAAAGTGTTTCTATAGCCTATGCGGTATACCTTGAAATGTTTAGCCACGTCACATTACATTACATTCAATTACATCTCGTCACATTGCATCCTATTACATCACGTTATACTGCATTCAATGACATTATGCCATTCATTCATTACATTTAAATACGCTGGACTAGGCTTACATTCAATCAAGCTACATAACATTACATCCAATTGCATTACATTACATTCGATTGCATTAATTGAAATCAATAATGTTACATAACATTAAATCACGCTACGTTGCACTAAATCATGTTACATTACAATTAGGTTATTATTACTTTCAATTTATTTAGGGCCTACACTAATTGCACGTTGTAGCATTAGGCTAAATTGCGTTATGGCACTCTCGATTACGTTACATTAGACTATATTCAATTACGCTGCATTATGCAAGATTACATTTAATTACGTCATATTTCGTTCAATAACGTGACGGTACAATGTCATTACATTACAGCAGCCAACGACTAGTTTTGTCCGGACGTTAAAGTGATAGAGTCAGATAGACTCATTATCTCGGTTTAATATTTTGTAGGCCTTCGAAGCAGATGTTGCTTCTGCTATTCTATTTTGCAAAATAAAAGATTCTTTTCAGACGAGAAATAAGAAGATGTTTATCGGGCAGAAAGATAGAGCCACACGGATGAGTGGATCATGCAGGGACCAAGTGGCATTATGTAAAAGCACGACGCAATTCGAAACGGCCAAAGCCATAGTATACAGTCCGAAGACACGGCCAGATCAACCAGATGCTGATCGATGTGTCTCTCTCTCCATCTATTTCCAACGCCTTTTTCAGGAGTCTGGCAGATTTCTGATGCTGAAACGTGAAGAGAAACTCTGCGACGGTGTATCGCGTTTGAATGAAGCCACTGCGCCGGATTAATTCGATAATTATATGGACAAGATTTAATGGCGCATCTTTGATCTCCGTCCTGATTAGGTCATGGGTCAAAGTAGGCGCTCAGCATGCGATGGTCATCGGAGGGGGACGGTAGCCTCCTCATCCGTCTTCGCTTCAATCAACACAGAAGAGACGTTGAATGAAGGCATCATTTTGAAGGCGGATTGTGTGGATAGTTTAGTGTCTTGGCGATGCTATAGATCAAATGCTTTTATCGTTTACGGGTTTGTTACCAAAACGAGGGAAAACGATTAGCGCTCATGAATAGGCTGGTGCCCTGCGCTTGCCTTTCGAGTGACGATTGAGAAATTTTCAGATTACGATTAGCGATTGACGCCACAATTGAAAACAATCATAGCGACACATACGCACAGAAAAAGAGTTGTACGGTGGTTATAATTATGCTTCCGTTACAATAATTATTCACGCTCGCATTCATCCAAAAACTAATATGCCTCAAATATTATATCCACTTTGTTTCTTTGCAACGCTTTCTTTGGAATAAGTTATTTATCGTATGTAGGCCTAGTCTAATTGCAAACTCAAAGTCTCTAAAGCTCCACTCAAAAGCCAAGCGTAGAGCACCAGCTTATTCACAAGCTTCATGGCCTTCAGATACAATGCACTTCATCTAATGACTCATGAGATGAACATGTTAATCCACTTGAGGCTCCTCCGTGAAACATTCAAACGGTAAAGCGACTTGACATGGTAAGCCAGAGGATGAACGTTGCAAAGCAAAATGCAACTGCAACAAAACGCTCGGGGGCAATTTAATCTTAACGAAATGTCAATCCGCTGCCGTGACTCGCGCTGACGTTACCCCACCCAACCCACCCCACCCCACTTTCGAAATCGTGGTCGACAAAAGAATTCTTAAGCACATCTCATTACTATTTCATCAAAGGTCCGACCTTCAGTTGCGAATATTAGGTTTTGTGGTGCAAACTGTGACTTCAGAGATTACCCGGCCGTCACGTGCAGGACGGGTATAGGTCCCAATGCGGTCCCATAGGCCTAGAACTGCGATTGAGTCAACGCAATGGCTTCGCGGAGAATGGGGTATACACTATACAGTATACATGCATAATTGCATACGAACAACGCAGGTGATTAAGTGCTCAGTAACACTGCTTTGCTTGTTCACATACACGCACATCGACACACACACACCGACACACACACACACATATATATATATATATATATATATATATATATTTATATATATATATATATATGTATATTTGAATGATGTATCGTCAATGTGATTCAAACCATTATAGTCTAGGCTTGGGATCTGAAAATTACACTGTTAGAAGCAAATCATGTAACAATTTGCTAACCGGTGTTTTTAGACTAATTTGACCCTCCTGAAAACGAAAATCGCGGTTAGCAAGCTGGAATTTTAGCGATTCCATGGGAAAACAAGATGGCGGACAAATGGCTGCCAATTGCTTCAAATGACAAAAAGTAAAGTATTGTATGTGATAGAAACACGGTTTTAGACTCCAAATTAAGACTATAGGGTTCAATGAATGCAATGGAATTAAAGACATATATGTAGTACTGCACGAAAACCAAAATGGCGGACAAAATGGCGGCCATAATCTAAATCGGAGAAATGGAGTTATGTATGCAGTAGAAATGTGATTTCAGAGTCTAAATCAACAATTTCGAGGTCAAGGAATGCGATGGAAGCAAGGTCACATATGTGACACTGCACTGAGAACCAAAATGGCCGACAAAATGGCCGCCAGAATCTTAAAATGGCTATAGGTGAAGTCATGTATGTAATGGAATCATGATTTCAGGGTCTAAGTCAACATTTTCGAGGTCAATGAATGCGATGGCAGCAATGTCACATATCTAGCACTGCACTAAAAGCCAAAATGGCGGACAAAATGGCGGCCAGAATCTTAAATGGCCACAAATGGAGTTATGTATGCAGTAGAAATATGATTTCAGAGTCTAAATCAACATTTTCTAGGTCAAGGGATGCGATGGAAACAATGTCACATATGTAGCACTGTACGAAAATCAAAATGGTGACCAGAATCCTAAAATTTCCTCACCAAGGGCCGGTCTACGGATGCTGTGCAGACATCGCTCAAAGCCGAGGACTTCAACAGTAGCTACGCCAGCATATCCACTTACGCAGGATACGAGCCTCTTCTTCTTCGTAAGACGGTGTCGGCGAACCGGGCTTTTACCACAGAGTGCCGGATATTCCATCTGTTGGACCACTTGCACCACACCGCTGATGGGGCCGACGGCCTACCTGCGTGTTCTTGAGACTCTCGGCCCCGGTCTACTCGGGGCCCTGTCCTATCTCATCAACCGGTCACTCTCTGAGTACCATGTTCCGAACCAGTGGAAGACCGCGATTATACACCCAATCGCTAAGACCGAACAACCAACGGCTCCTGGAGATTACAGACCCATTTCTATTCTACCGGTTGTTTCCCGGATGCTGGAGAGGGAAATCGTCCGCACCTACATCTTTCCCACATTCCCGCAGCCTCCGTTGGACCACCAGCTTAGTGATCAATACGCCTTCCGACCCACTGGCTCCACGACGGCAGCGCTCATCTCCATATCACATCACACAACTTATCTTCTGGCATCGGAGCCCTACGTTGCCCTAATATCACTGGACTTCAGCAAGGCTTTCGACACCGTCCGCCATGCGACACTGGCTTTCAAGCTCTGTGCTCTTAGCATACTTAACGGGAGCTACAACTGGGTCGTCTTCTTCCTCGAAGGTCGAAACCATGTGACGCGATTTGCCGGACGGCTGTCGCCTGCTGCTAAGATCAACGCCAGTGTTGTGCAGGGATCTGGAATTGGACCATAGGGCTTCGTGGTAAACGCTTCCGATTTACACCCAGTCGACCAGCGAAACAAGATCCTGAAGTACGCGGACGATACTTATCTGATCATCGGAGCCTTGATGAGATCTTCGGCTGAGAATGAGCTGGCACATGTTGCTGCATGGGCAACTCGCAACAACCGGCGCTTAAACACCAACAAATGACGTGAGATGTTGATACATCGTCGCCGCAACATAATTCTGCCACCAGCAATCATCGGAGTGGAGCGAGTAACATCATTAAAGATACTTCCAAAGAGTGACACTGCGAGAAGACCTCAGTGTATCCAAGCACATCGATGGGGTTCTGGGAACCTGTTCCCGCTCCCTATACTCCCTCCGTGTTCTCAAGTCTCACGGCCTACCATCAACAGCGATCCACGACGTTGCTCGAGCCACAACTGTGTCGCGGCTCCTCTACGCTGCTCCAGCCTGGTGGGGTCGATGGGCTACCTGCCGGAAGACTCTCCACGCCTATCGGACATGGCTAAAGAAGTCGACGATGGTCTATTAGAGGCAGTCGGCAGGAACCCGCATCACATGCTGAGGACCTTGTTTCCTCCGACTATTCAGCGTCGATACAGCCTTCGACCACGTCCGCATAACTTTGAGTTACCACCGGAGGACGATAAAAACTTTATTCTAAAAGCCCTCTATAGGTGCCATCTCAACAAGCGTCTGTGTAACCTTTGGTACTTCCCTTCCATGTAACTGAGTTGCGGTTTTGTCAACCTGTGTTTTTTTCACATTAAACAAATATATATATATATATATATATATATATATATATATATTTAGACTTTGAAATCATATTTCTACTGCTGCATGCATACATAACTCCATTTGTGGCCATTTAAGATTCTGGCCGCCATTTTGTCCGCAATTTTGGCTTTTAGTGCAGTGTTACATATGTGACATTGCTTTCATCGCATTCATTGACCTCGAAAATGTTGACTTAGACCCTGAAATCATGATTCCATTACATACATGACTTCACCTATAGCCATTTTAAGATTCTGGCGGCCATTTTGTCGGCCATTTTGGTTTTCAGTGCAGTGTCACATATGTGACCTTGCTTCCATTGCATTCCTTGACCTCGAAAATGTTGATTTAGACTCTGAAATCACATTTCTACTGCATACATAACTCTATTTCTGACCATTTTAGAATATGGCCGCCATTTTGTCCGCCATTTTGGTTTTCGTGCAGTACTGTATATATGTCTTTAATTCCATTGCATTCATTGAACCCTATAGTCTTAATTTGGAGTCTAAAACCGTGTTTCTATCACATACAATACTTTACTTTTTGTCATTTGAAGCAATTGGCAGCCATTTTGTCCGCCATATTGTTTTCCCATGGAACCGCTAAAAATCCAGCTTGCTAACCGCGATTCTCGTTTTCAGGAGGGTCAAATTAGTCTAAAAACACCGGTTAGCAAATTGTTACATGATTTGCTTCTAACAGTGATTTCTAGAGCCCTTTTGAAATTCCAAGCCTAGACTATTACCAGAACCATCGCCGCCCATAGCAATAGGCTACACCGTACTTATTCATTGTAAGAATATGCAGACATCTCTGAATTTGTTGTGCCAATGATGGTGCACGGGTTGGTTGCGGTAGTCATTCTGCTAGAAACTGATGGACTGGGTATAGCTGTAAAATTGTGGTTGAAGGCAAAAAACTTTGATTCTACGAATATATCGGATGTGAATTATTGAACTGACTTGTACAGCGCCTGACCATAGCTATGAGATTGTGAAGTTGTATAGGCTACGATGATACATGGTGAGGTAATACCTTGGTACGAAGAACGGGAAATCAGGACGCTGGATCGCATTTTCTACCATCCCAATGAATGACGGGTGGGCAGATGGATAGATGATTGCATGCACGGATGGATGGATGCACGGAGGGATGGATGGGCTGGTGGATAGGTAAATGGATAGATCGATAGATAGATTGATTAATGGATGAATTTATGAATGGATTGGATTGATTGGGTTTAACGACACTTCAGCACAGAGTTGGCTATTTCGTGCTTTAACATGATTATTGAATCTGCATCATTTATTTTATAGGCCTACTCATTTGGATTTAGGAAGGTTCTAGCATTACATTTTGTTATACAGCTGTATACGTAAGAATATTCTTTGGAGAAACATGTTCAAAAATATTAGAAAGTGATTGCTCCATATGATATTTTTGCCTTGTCGGTGTAAAATCAACACAGTCATGACACCAGTATGTGCTCCACTCAGGGCCTCCGACAGGATTTGGAGGCCCAGGGCCACAACTAATTTTCGAGGCCCTTTTTCAAATATCTTTTGAAAACTCAACAGAAAGGTTCAAATCATCAAAGCCACGAATTTATCGATAATGCTTTGATAATTTAAAGTTCTAGCGATATCAGAATTAATGCTTAACCATGGGCGGAGTTTATCAGGGGCTAGGGGGAGCTAAGCCCCCCCCCAAGAAGGCCCAGATTCAGCTTTTTTACCATGAAAATTTTATCTTTTTCCGGGCTTAGCTTCCCTAAGAAGGGATTAGCCCCTCCAAGAACGGAAACCAAACTCCGCCCATGTGCTTAACATAGCCAATACATTTGCTATTTTTTCAATAAAATTGACAATGTGGTCAATTTTGTAAAATTGACTATTGCTGTTATAGTGTACTGTGTAGGCTAGGCCTACACATTGCAAAGCGAATCGGACGATGAGAACAATATATTCATATTAAAAGATTATTTAGATTTGAGTGTTTGACTTACGACTTACGAGTAATGAGCTATAAGCTTAATAGAGTTTAGAGTCCAGCGGTTCTTAAGTCCCAAATCCCAACCCGTGGCCCGCGAGGCCTCAAAAAAATGACCCACCATGCCTAAAAAATGACCATCATCTCTCACAGAATTAACAAAAATATTAGAAAAATTGACAATTTAGACAGGATAGAACAAAATAATTTTCTAATGCAAATTATTTTATTTTCAAGTCTATAAACATCAAACATTCTACTTTGAAAAGTTTGAATCAATGATAACAATTTTTATATGCTTTTTAAAAATTAAATTTCAGCATTGTGGGCCCCCCCAATGCCTTAATGTCCTTTTAACTAAGAAAAAGTGGCCCTCGTGTCCTCCAACTTAGAAAAGTGGCCCTACAGTCAAAAAAGCTTGGGAACCACTGGTTTAGACTGTTGACTCTTAAAAAGTCTTGGTGAGTGTTGACATTGACAACTTTTCAATTTTACAACTAAGTTAACTCATATTAGATATTATACAAATTTTTACAGTTTGCAATTTAGCGTCAACGATTTCGTCACGAAAGAATTAGAATTTGTATAGCGCTATATTTCGATGAATTCGTCATGAAAGAATTAGAATTTGTTTAGCGCTATATTTCAATGAATAACTCCTTATTTCCGTAATTCTTCGTTTCAAAAAATAACTTCGTAATTTCGAAATTCCGAGGCCCTTTATCAAGTGAGGCCTGGGGCCAAATGGCCCCGGTGGCCCCCCCTGTCGGAGGCCCTGGCTCCACTGCAATTGCATCCCATACATTGTGATGCATCCTCATTGTTAAGCAAATGAGCATGAATGTATCTATGAATGGATAGATGGATGGATGGATGAATAGATGAATATACAGACAGACAAACAGACAGACAGTTAAACACCGAGGCAAAGATTTCATTCACATAATTATTATTCTGTTGTTTATCTGAAGTCAATTCCCATGTGAAGCCGAATTCTTGTGAGAGAGATTGTCGGACTACGTGTATTGCCTTCATGATGGAAACAAGATAATGATGATGAAGAATGAAAAGAGGAATAAGAAGAAAAGGGCACAGAAAAAGAAAAAGTGTAGTGCGAGGAAGAACGCGAAGAAGAAAAATAAACGAGAAAGAATTTAGTGATGATGATGATGATGATGATGATGATGATGATGATGATGATGATGATGATGATGATGATGATGATGATGATGATGATGATGATGATGATGGTGATGCTTATAACGAGAAGAGGAAGCAACGACGGGTAGAAGAGAGAAGAAAAAAGTGAAAAAGAGTACTACGATCATAAGAAGAAGAAGAAGAAGAATAAAAATAATAAAAATAAGAAGACGGTGAGGACGATAACGACAACGATGATGATGATGATGATGATGATGATAATGATGATGATGATAACAATGATGATGGTGGTGGTGGTGAAGATGATAGCAATGATGATGGTGGTGGTGGTGAGGACGAAAACGTCAACGATGATGCTGATGCTGATGAGGACGATGATGATGGTGGTAGAGGTGTGTTGGTGATGATGATGATGACGACGACGACGACGATGATCATGAATGATGGATGACAATGATGATGACGGCGACGATGATGACGATAATTATAACGACGATGGCAACGAGTGCAATGATAACATAGTGTGCTGACGATCAATCACTGGTAGCACCGACTCGAACGTTATTAGGAGGAATGAAGACGACGTTGAAGGAGGCGATGTGTCTTAATCTCTGCTAATGACGACGTTGTTTTCATTACTACCTGAATCTTTTTCTTTCAAAGGTAACACGCAAGCCTGCGTATCCTATTGGGAAATTCTTATTTTTTAAAAGATCTCTCTCATGGTCATCCTAGTACGAAAAGGGAGACATCCATTATGTCGATGAGTGGCAGCGTACTTAAGCAAGCGATGAAACAACGAGATGAGACTAATTATATACGGAGTCTATTGTTAGCTGAAATACAAAGTCGTCCGGTTTCATGGTTGCCTAGGTTACGGCAGAGTAACGCGATACTCAGTGATGCAGCATCCAGGCAAGCGTTGGCCAGATGACGTAAGGAGAAGTGAGGCAATGTAAGGAGGCAGGAGGCAGTGACTCGTCCCCAATGGTGATAGAGCGGGTGTTACTTGTCGACTCTTCGGTTCTCTCGCCCGGGTTTGAATCCAAGATTGTGCGTGTATGTGTGTTTGTGTGCGTGCGTGTGTGCATGTGTGGAATGTGGGTGTGTGTGTGTGCGCGCGCGCGTGTGCATCCTTGAAAGTCATATCACGGATGTATACCTTAAGCGTTCGATTTTAATCCAGAAACAATGTTTGCTAATAATAATTTCCTCTGTTGAACATTGAACAATCCGGTTGACAGACCGCAACCGGTCACTTCAACCGGTTACAGTGTATAGCTATGCAATTGAAACAATTCAAGAAACACAAATCACAAATCTTAACTACTAACTAACATAAAGAGACCACCTGCAACAGAACACCCATAGCTCTATTAACATTACTGTGGCAATGTCAGTCGGGTCCTGTCAGTGAATAAACCTGATAAATAGTGTAGCGGCGCCAGACATTTTTAAAGCCAGTGCATGATCATGCCAGTCACGTGTGAAAGTAATCAGTGCCGGAGGCGCTTTTCGGCGACGCAAAAATCCAGGAAAACCTGTGGCGGGCAACGAGTGAAGCAAAGTTTTTTTTACCATGTCCTATGCCCTGACTATGCTGATGCAGAGTCGCCGCCAGAGCCACTGCCGACAAAAAATGTGAATGAAACTAGTTGAAGAAAAAACATTAAGACGAGTCTGTCGTACACAAACGAATTGAATAATATTGGATATTATTCCGAACGCAGAAAATATTAATAGGATAATAAGAAAACAAGACGAAAACTAAACGAGAATCTACCAATTGCGCCAGCCACAGCAGGTCCGAAGTTTAGACCAGTAGAATTTTGAATGTGTCGGAGCGTCTGGCCTTGCGGATCATTCAGAGGGTGTATATACCCGGATGGAGATGCTGGAACAGCAATTTGTCACCATTGAGTCACCGCGCGGAGGAAGATGTATCCGTATAACTGTAACCAAGACGACTGATCCCATAATTATGTAAGAAACTTCCTAATTATTGATTCATCTAGATGTTCGTACAATTCGAAGCGGATTGAATATTTTTGCTTAAATCGAAGTTGCAGTCTATTGATGAAACTATTGTTGCTTATATAGATATTAGAACGATGAAAATAGTTATTTAATAGAAATTGGATTGCTGACAGTTTTGTGCGGTAGCTTTTTAATAGAAGCTGGTTAATTGGAAGCTGCATGATATATGTAAGCAATTGTTGCTCAAATAGAAGTTGGATTGATTAAATCTGGACCGTTTCGAATTACTGTCCGCTCCGAATTGTCCGGCTTGAAACTGCCCCCCACGCACTTAGTTCAAGCAGGTTGACGACGTGAGGGTGGCGTTGTGGGCCGTTGAATAGCAGAGTGCCAGAGGCTCTTATAGACAAAGCGTGCTATCCAATTTTCCCAACCCTGCATACAGAACTTATAAGCTTTGATTGAGGTGAACCATTATTTCTGCTGCACTTCTGTTGATAGTGCTGTCGCTCGTTTCGAGCATTCTGACGCTGACCCTCATCTCGTGTGACCGTTTCTTTGGCATCGTATTCGCGATGAAAGCTCACATCACCGAACGTCGATCCACCGTTTACATCGTCCTCATCTGGATCTGCGGCATCGTCATCTCATCCCCTCTGCTCGTCTACCGTGAACAGTTCACGCGCCAGTGGTTCGACCACCTCGAGGTCTGGTGCGATGACACCTGGCCACCTACCATGGTCCAGGACCCGGTCTCAAGGACCTGGTCCGTCGTGCACAAGTCAAGAACCGCGTACTACACTTTCGTGTCGACGGTTCTCTACTTCGTTCCGATTCTCGTCATGACGCTTGCGTACACGATGGTCATTTGGAAACTGTGGTCGAGCAAGATACCCGGTGATCACTTCGAATCTGAAGTCAGGACACACGACAAAATCAAGAAAAAGGTAGGATTCGGATGAAAAGGAAAACGAGCTAGGCCTATATCTTGTATTTCTCTCTCTCTCTCTCTCTCTTTACGGGTCCTCTGCCCTAAGACTTAAACTGAAACTTTCAAGTTAATCTGATGAAAATCCTATACGCACTAACAAACTTTTAAAAATATTAGCCTGTAGGGATGTTTATGAGCAAAAAAGCAACAAAGATAAGAAAGGCCATTGGATAGTAGGCCTATCTGTCCCAATAACAACGCGCTCTTTGTCTTTCTGTCTTTCTGTCTTTCTGTCTTTCTGTCTTTCTGTCTTTCTGTCTTTCTGTCTTTCTGTCTTTCTGTCTATCTCTCTCTCTCTCTCTCTCTCTCTCTCTCTCTCTCTCTCTCTCTCTCTCTCTCTCTCTCTCTCTCTCTCTCTCTCTCTCTCTCTCTCTCTCTCTCTCTCTCTCTCTCTCTCTATATATATATATATATATATATATATATATATATATATATATATATGCGATAATAATATATTTAAAGCCCATATGGAAATATTGCAATGTGAATAAGGTTTTGAAAACTTTCTGTGTTTACCGGTCTTGCAGTCACTGTGATATGCGACGTTCACTTGCACCATCGTCTGCTGGTCGACTGCATGCATTCATGCGAGAAAACTCATTTTGTGGCAGACTAAAATTGCTACGCAAGCAATTTGTGTTCATCAACTGTTATCGGTATTTAAATTATTGGAAACCTGAACTTCAAAAGCGTTGTCTGCTTAGCATTGTTAAGCCTGCACCGTATAGCCTTTTGTTTATTGAGTCTGTTCTTCGAATAATTGTTTCCATGAATAATAATAATTTAGGACCCGACAACTGGGAAAAAGAAGTTTTATGGCCGAACATTCATATCTTTATAATTAAGTTTTTGACGAACAAGTTGCAAACAAGTATGCGACCCTAGTGCAATGCGCGGCGGCGCGACGCTGCCGTAGACTATATTTTTGTGAATTTTGCTGGCTGACTAACGTACGAGTCGTCACCGACACTAATAGGTCACTAGAGTCAGATCATATAATAAAATAAACAGCTCCTCATGTCATTACAAGTCATCAATTATGTTGCACTATGTAACACAGTGCAACACAATCAAAAACAATTATGAAGTGCTTTTCAGTTATGTCTACTTTCACAACGTTCTACTTCCATGAATGATCCAATTCTAACCGGAATATGTTTACTGAACTGAATCAATTAAGACTTATAGAGAGAGGATGGTTGTCGCTTCAATCGAAACGTCCGCTGATAGGAAACGCCATATCTGGTAAATCAATGTCTGCATGAAAGCAAGTAATCTTTGAGACACAGGAGCGGCAGCAGAGGTTATTGATCGGCGACCAGGCAGAGATGCTTTACCGGATAACGGAGAATGTCATCGATATAGTATTATGTTCGCGCATTGACAAATCATCGTGGATTGCCCAAATACAGTGCTCCATGGATCTTTAATTGAATTCATTCCTCAACAGCAAACCAGAGCAGTGTTTCACACACACTCACACACTCATACTCACACACACTCACACACATGCATACGCACACATGCACACATCCATACATACGTAATCACACACATCCACATACACACCTGCACACAATACATGCAGACACACAAACACAACTACACGCACAAACACACACGCACACACACGCACACACTGCCAACTGTGAGACGCACGATGCGCTTTAAAATATGCAAGTCACGCATCATCATCGACGCACACACACACACACACACACACACACACGGTGACACACCTACGTTGTTCTGAAGGCCAGGTGCATCGTCCGAAGCATTTCCTGCTAAGCGTGAGCTTTATCTCACATTTTTAAAAACCATCTTGTCTACTGTTCTCATTTCCATCCATCCTTTCTCCTTCCTCGAAATGTTTCAGCTTTGTCCCCCCCCCCCCCGTCCGTACGTGACGTACGTCCGCTGCATGCGTCGGCCATGCAAGGACGTCCCCGGATAGCCTATCCGGAATAGGACGAATCTCTGGACAGATAAATTCATTTGAGACTCATGAGACAAATATTAGGTTTGTAAATATTGTTATACACGACGTGGTGGACGTGCAAGTGACGATGGGTCGTGACGATGTCGTCTCTGATAATTAATAGGGTATAATTATAGTCTATCATGTGGGGAAATAATGACGAGAAATCACTAATAATGCACTGTATACCTGATGGCAATGTTCGTAAGTTTAAGTTTGGTTGTGATTGGAAGGTATCGATGAAGGAGAATTAATATCACTTCTTTTATTGCTGATTCTTTTACTTAAAAAAACTTTAGAAACAACAATAGGCTTACCGATTGATGTTGGACTGTAAATAAAACCGCAATTATGATTAACATCCGTCTGTGGGGAGTGGGGGGGGGGGGGGGAAGATGTAAGATGCGATCCGATCAGAAAGACGTGAAGCCAACAATATCTCTATTAGTATAGACAGTAGACACGTTCGAAGAGAACAAACCATTGCTTTAGACGTGAACGAGTTCAAAGAACTAGCAGGATAGACTGCAATGAGGAGTGAACTTCAATTAAGCTTAGGATTATTCACAAAGAAAGCAACATTCAAAGTTAGCCAAACTGTCGTGATGCAACGCATGACAGAGTTAATGCCAAAATTATCGAGAAGCGTATATGCCTATTATAATACCGGTACAGCTCAATTATTACATGTCACTGACGTGAGGTGGTCAGGTGCAATGTTTGTTGTTAAACAATGTAAAAATATTACTATATATGCCACACTGTCTCCATCACATGCTATGCTACCCTAAGGCTGGCTTTAGTCGGTTTCAATTTTCGTCTTCCAACATAACAGACAACGAATAGAAATAATATAGGCTACGTATACAGGATGGATAGTGTGGCATAGTAATATCATTTTATGGCGGCTGTTCAGAATTAATTGCGCTCTAATATTGCACGAACAGTTATCAAGTAAAGAGGTGCTTGTTAGCGTGTTAGCATTCCATATGGACGACGTCAACCAAATACCCGTCTGGATGCGAGCAGCCATTCCCCGCGGGGTCAAAGAGTTAATGGTCTCTCTTGTGTAGTAAAGCTAGAAAAATTCGCAGAACCGGTCGAAGATTATCGATCTCAGAGAAGACAAAATTCATATTGGAAGGACGATAACCAAACCCAGTTGACGACCAGAGTGTAAGGGTGACAACAAGAACATAAACAAGTCAAATAAAACTCTCCGCTACCACTGCAGCTAAGGATAAAACCATTGATAGACTGAAGGCACCATTTTCGCCAGGGAGTAGTACGGTCCAGGTTTTATGCTTATAGAACGGGAAAATATACCGTTTTGCCTTCACAACAAAAAGCCATAAACTTGCTTGCTGGAAGCAGTCTTTTTGGTTGGACGAATGGGCGTGTATGGTCCGCGTCGTTGCAGAAAGCATTTTTACACAGCCAGATTTTTTCGAGATCTATTCTGCGATAAGAACTCCTCAAAGTTCACTCTATTACTGCAGAACAAAATTGCTTATATGCCAAATGCTAACACAGATATCACCTCCAACAGTCAAACAAGGCCTAATCAAACCAAATCAAATCAGTTTATGTGGACGCGGTGGTGTAGTGGATGTGTTCGTTGCCCTGGGGCAGGTCCTTCACTCGCAATTGCTCAGCGCTTCGGCGTGAAACTCAGAAACGCTGCAGTCTGGAGCACCTCTGAGTAGGCCTAGAAAGTTTGAAGGGGCTCTATAACAAGTGCACATACGCACAAAAACATACATACATGTACAATTGTACATACATGTACATGTATGTATAAAAAAATACATGCTGTTCCGCCATATTTGTCGATGACAATTAGCCGTGGGTTACTACTCACGATGGAGTTCGTCTCTGTTTCAGGTTATCCTGATGTTGGTCATTCTTCTGTCTACGTTCACAATCTGCTGGCTTCCTTTCCACATCGCCATCATGTATTCGGAATATAGAAGCGACAGAGACCAAGCGGTAAGAACATCGACATTAACTATAGGCCTATGCACCTGCCATAGACGTACGGGAGATTTCATCGGTGGGGGGTGCAAAGATTGAACTTCTGCCCGAAAAAAAATCGGTCCAAAAAGTTGACGACCTTTTTTAGTCGTTCGGGTCTGTGTTTGCCCTCCAAAAACAGACTTTAACGAAAGTTGGGGGCATTTGCCTCCTCTGGACCCCAGTCTCGTACGCCTACATGACACCTGCAATAATATATTTGCATCTAAGCAACACAGTCACCAAGCTTTCACTGAATACGTCTAATTAATTTACTAAAAAAGTTAAGATCCTACCGATACCAGATTCTGATTAAAACATTACCGTTGGATACTCTAATCTTCCTCCCCATACAACGACGGCACCTAGGCTCGAGCTTCCACGAGTTTCTCTAAAGTGCATGGCGCCAAATGAATTCATGACTGCGATTATATACAACCCTAGAGTCTACACAATAATATAAATAAACAGATTACTATGATTTGAAAAAATGAAAGTTCTTGCATCATCGTCGTCATCGTCATCATCATCATCATCATCATCATCATCATCATCATCATCATCATCATCGTCGTCGTCGTCATCATCATCATCATCATCATCATCATCAACAACATCAACAACAACATCATGTACTTCTCTCTCGTCTGTTTGTTTTTTTTCTCACGAGGCCTAGAGAGACGTTGGCGAGAAATAATTAGCCAAATGATATGGAAGATAATATTAGGCCTATATGCATGGTCAAATTAACAAAATGAAGAAGTGATTTTGTAGAAACTACGCGAAAATTGGACAAAATCACATGGGGTTAAGACAACCATTTCTATAATAGAATGACTAATGAATTCAAAACATGTTGACAGAAAAACGGAGTAACTATATACATGTAATGAAAGAATAAAGGACAGGATGGCGCTTACCCCACCAGGGCAAGAGGAAGCGGAGGAAGACTATATACCCAGGGGAAACAAGAGCAAAGAGGTTATGAGGCATAGAAGATATTTGCCAGAAGCACGAAAACACGGGGGCGTTTGCAATTCTTACAGGTTGGAGGAGTGGCCAATACTTGGAAGAAAAGAGAAGCCGCCTAGAATGTGTACTTCGTCCAGAAAAATTACTGGTAGGACGAAAGTTTGATCTGCATATAATAAGAAATACAATACTGGGAAAGGCATGGAGAGAATTAAGGAGCCTCATTGCGAACCGTTGTGCATAGAGTCAGAAACGCCGTGAAAGCCTGCAGAAACGCCAAACAAAGGGGGGAAATCAATCAGCATGGCGAGGAAAGTAGGCCTACTAAAGAAACAGCGAGAAGACACAAATTCATCACAGAATTAGAGCGAGAAAGAGAGATAGACAGACAGACAGTCAGAGACAGAGAGAGAGGGAGAGGGAGGGGAGAGAGGGAAGGGGAGAGGAAGGGAGGGAGAATGTAAAAAAAAAACCAAAGGGTCAGTAGGCTACAAACAAAAGGAAGATAATTATATAGGCTACTATAGATTAGCCAAGGTAATAAATTCTGGAAGACTGGAATCTCGGAAAGAGAAAGAGAATAACAGAGTAACCGACATTGCAACCGACAAGAAAATGAACTCTCATGAGGAGAATGCAGGCCCTACAGTACTGCATAGACTGGACAACACAGCTCTCGAAATCTTAGGAGAAATCGGGATTCTGTGAGTGTGTGCGGCGGTAGTCGAATCGTTGTATACATGTAGCTAGATTTCTGTTGGGAGTAAGCTATAGAAAGAAAGGATCCTCATTACGAACCGTTGTGCATAGAGTCAGAAACGCCGTGAAAGTGAGCAGAAACGCCAAACAAAGGGAGGAAATCAGTCAGGCCTATAGGCCTACATGTAGCAGCAAGAATGCGTTCTCGATTGATGAACAACAACCATCCGGATGACACACACACACACGTTCTCAATCTTACTATGTGTGTGTGTGTGTGTGTGTGTGTGTGTCTCTCTCTCTCTCTTTTCTCTCTGCGTCTGCCTCTGTCGTCTCTGCTTCTCTTTGCAATTCCTGCTTTTCTCTGCATCTACTTTGTGTGTGTTTCTCTGAGATCCTCTCTCGTTTGTTCGTATTCAGAAACTATTCGTCCTATTCCTCTGTCTTCATTTTTGTGTGCATTATACATAACTGTCCGTCGCTTTCTAAACATTACTTTGTCTTCTGGCCAAATGCATCATCGTACAATGATATTATAATCAATCACTAATAGTCTTGTCATTTTTAGTTCGCATTTACAACTCCGTCTGTTTAGATTGCGAGACATGCAGCGATAATGGCTCTACCTAGCGAATGCCAAGTCAACCAGAGTTGATCACTCGCTTAGTCCTTCGCTCACCTTACCCTACTTAACAATCAGGCTACAATCATGGTCTGTCATAGGCTATAAGTGGAAAAGTAAACGATGTTAATACAATCATGTATGCCGATGTTCAGTTGGACGCGGAGTAACAGCATGGCGAGGAAAGTACTAAAGAAACAGCGAGGAGACACAAATTCATCACAGAATATTGTATCAGAATACTCCCTTTGAAGATTCAAAGCTTCATTTGAAGATTCAAAGCTTCCTTTGAAGATTCAAAGCTTCCTTTGAAGATCTAAAGCTTCCTTTGAAGATTCAAAGCTTCCTTTGAAGATTCAAAACTTCCTTTGAAGATTCAAAGCTTCATTTGAAGATTCAAAGCTTCATTTGAAGATTCAAAACTTCCTTTGAAGATTCAAAGTTTTCATACAGACAGTCACATAGCCTATTTATTTGCAATTAAATCGGTTCCTAATTGATAGAGTGCTGACAGACTCGTTGTGAAAAACTTATAGTTTGTTAGCAATGTTTACACTGCCATTTAACTCGTGACTCAGAGTCACCGATGGAAGACTGCACAAGAGGGCAAGATGGGCATTTAGATGTACAGCTTTACACCTCCTGTAATTAGTGTCCAAAATACCGAATACCTCTGGCCTGAAATTATGGCCCATATAGGCCCGTTTTGAGGTGCTCCAGTTTTAATGGTTTCTCGTTCCTCCACATGCTTCTGAAGACGCACATGTAAGCTACCTAGGCTGGCTTATAAAAGTCTAGAGGTCGACACCCAAACATTGTAACAATGGAAAATAGGGCAGAGAGATTGTCTGCGTGCGCTGTATTGTATTGTATTGTATTGTATTGTATTGTCTAATTGTTTTTTGTTTGCAGTTACCCAAATGGTACAATCACTTCTATTTCTTCGCTAACTTCATTGCGTTTTCAAACAGCGCTTTCAATCCAATCATCTACACTGGATTCAACGAAACCTTCAGACGAGGTCAGTATAATTATGCAAGAAATTATCACTTTATCACAATGTGGGCAATGGGTTTGAGAATGGTAAAAGAAAGGCCAATTATAATTTATTCGTTTTTCATTTGGAGAGCTTCTACAATAGCAACGTTGATATTTCATATCAACCCACATGCACCTTATTCACTTTATACGACGAAATAATTGGTGCGTTGGGCCCATAAACTATACGATAAATCTGCCTGTAATAAAAGCTTACATAATTTTATAGAGTCGTGCCTTGAAGAAAGTTCATATCATTGCACTCAAGGCATTCTTCTGGCCATAATTATGCCAGTTTCAAAATAAAGCGACATGTGTGTATATGGGTAACATGTGTTTTGTGAGAAACTTGTGTTTATGTGCAACATGTGTTTATGTGCAACATGTGTTTATGTGCAACATGTGTTTATGAGCAACATGTGTTTATGTGCAACATGTGTTTGTGAGCAACATATGTTTATGTGCAACATGTGTTTGTGAGCAACATATGTTTATGTGCAACATGTGTTTATGTGCAACATGTATTTATGTGTAACATATGTTTGTGTGTAACATGTGTATATGTGTAACATTTGTTTGCGTTCTGCAGAGTTTCGAAACGTGTTTCGTTGCGGAAGAATGCGCTCTGAGATGATGAACAGACGTCGGAACAGCGCCTGCACGAATGTTGGCCTACGTCAGAACATGTCGTCTCAGAGCTTCACAATGGTCACGAAGATCTAAACCATGCAGACGTGGTCGAAGAAGAAGAAAAAGTCTTTTCTTCTACACCGAATACTAATTAAAGTGATCTACTATAAACAGCGGAACGAGATACGATGCTTAATCTTCTTTCTTAGCTCAACGTTCTTCATTGTTAAGAAGTGTCAATTCATCATAATGCGGAAGAAGTACTCAAAAGTAGAGAACAATATTATGTCTCGGCGATACTCGATGATCTTGATCTTCGCAGCACCTTCAAACTGTTTGAAACTTATGCATGTGTGCACTCTCGTATCTTAGACAATGGCCACAAAATATTCACATATAGGCTATCTATGACACGATGAGGCGAATCTTTCTCTCAATTTAACAAAAATGGCTTCCTAGGGAATAAAAATGTGCTATTGTAGGCTATCGTAAACTCGAGATTTCTACAGCGCCCACAAAACTTGACAAAAGCGAAAACGCACGAACCAGTTTATTTTGCAGTACTTAATTCAAAACAAAATCGATACGATAGCCAGGATCAAGATCCGAAGAGTCAGGCAGGCGGCTGGGGTGGACGATGTTCAGATTTCAGTTTATGTGGGCGCGGTGGTGTAGTGTGTGTGTGTGCGTTGCCCTGCCATGGGGCAAGTCATTCATTCGCAATTGCTCAGCGATTCGGCGTGAAACTCCTATGCAGTGTCCACTCTGCAGTCTGGAGCGCCTCTGAGTAGAAAGCTTGAAGGGGCTCTATAACAAGTGCACATACACACGAAAACATACATGCATACATGTATAAAAAATACATGCTGCTCCGCCATATTTGTCGATGACAATATCCGTGGGTTAGGCCTACTACTCACGATGGCGTTCATCTTACTTTGTGATGAATGACTGAATGAAGACATGTGCAGGTCGGCAGTTTGAAGGAGTTCTTTATCTAACGATGGTTTCTTGAGGAGTGCTGCGTCACTGACCGATACAATCAAGTTCAACAATGTAGAGAAGAATTGTTAATCTATACGGGAGATATTCTATGAAAGTCAAAGGAATTTGACAGTCACAAAATAATGATCTGTATCTATTGCTTTTGTGACTTCTATTGCGCCATGTTTGCTTTATGTGACCATGGTAGGCTAGATTCTGTAAATACTAGTGAAGCGTTCAAGGAAAAAAATTATTATTTAGTCGACGAATTCCGTCTGAAATCAGACTTTGCCGTAAGACTAGAGAATTCAGGGTGAAGATGAATGCGAAATTGCGAATGATCCAAAGGTTGAGAGATTTGTCGATGGTAATAGGCCCTATGCCTGGCTAATGTATCTACTTTTTGACTCGGTGTAAGCTTATTATAATACATAATTATAATATACACCGTGATTCAAAAAGTAAGCCAACTTGTTTTTCATATATCTCTAATTCATTCATTCATTCATTCATTCATTCATTCCGAATACTTATATAGCGCCCCTTCAAGAAGCCTACTCGGAGGCGCTTCCAGTCCAGCCACGGCTAAAAAGATAGGTCTTAAGCAACTGGTAGAAATGCCTGCTAACATATTATCAGGCATTACAGATATTATATGAAAAACAATTTGGCTTAATTTTGGTTGAATCTGACAGAAAATTGCTTGTAAACTGAAATTTCGGCATATAAAGTTGAAAGATTCATATCTTTTTATCCGTTCAACTTTATCTTGTGAAATTTTGGAATCATATTCTTGGTCCAATTCTCTAAAATTTATATGTTGAAAATGTTAGCGTGATATGTTATCAGGCATAAGAGATATACGAAAAACAGTTTGGCTTACTTTTTTGAATCACGGTGTATATTGTGTTGTACTCAAATGTAGGCCTATAGCATTTGAGTGTGCGCAATGCAATAATTATAAGAATAATTGTAGAAGTATAACTTGAGGGGTCATACTATGACCCACGTGTAAGATACGATGGCTGCAGTAATACAGTGAGATGTCACCTATATGCAATTATGCATGCACTAATTGACTTTGTAAGAGCAGTTGTGACATGTAAAAAGTCGGTCAAACCGTAAAAGGATTGAAATGACGTTCCTCGGGATTGGTTGATTGATTTTTATTGGAGTATTACGCAGAATAGTTGTGCAGCAGTAAGAACTAAATAATCATGACAGGTATTTTGACTATTTTCCAAAGAACGAGAAAGATGAACACTGAACCACGTGACGAGATGGTTCATTTTAAACATACTAGAAGTGAAAAATGATTGAGGGAGTGAAGATACTAGACCAGCGAAATAACGAAGCAATAAGATTATGAGAGTTACACCGTACACTAACTCAATAAAAAAAAAATAATGATCAAGACTAGGGAGTGCAAAGTAGTTCTTAAAGAAACGTAATTTTTCAGTGTGCTTCATAATAATATTACATTAAAGGCCAGCTCGAGTGTTTAATCTAGCTCCCCCTGCTTTGGGGGGAGGGTTCCAGGTTTCTGGGGCGAGGACAAACCACCCCGTTTGGTGGACGGCTAATCGCTGAGGTTCGTGGTGCTGAGGCAGTAAAGGGATTTTGCAATTGTCATACATGTATATATTTTTATGATGACCTTTTTTTTGGTCCTTTAGTACAAATCGTGGTAGTAAACTCTCAATTCGAGCCATCATCTGATGATTTGTTTTAGTGTCTCATCTAATTTTGTCCTCTACATCCTAACTATTTTCTTTGCATACATGTAAAAAGCAGCTGTTTAATTTGTTTTCGAGAAGGTGGTTTTTGGGGAAGGTGGGGGCTCCCCTAGACAAATCTGGGTTAAACACTGGGTCTAACACGAATCGAAACATTTTGAGTTGACAGCATCGACCACCTAATTGGCTTATACGCCTGGAAGCGCAAAACTTGTCGCTGGTTAATGACTGCTTTCTTCAACAACATAATATATTCAGCAGCAATGGATATAGGCCTAATTATATTTTTTGTTCATGAGCAGCTAAGCCGTCGAGTTACTCGAGTAGGCTACGTGTGCTAACCTCAGGTGATGCAAGGCGTTGTCACGCTCGCTCGCTCTCATTGCCCTCGGCTTTGACCAACGAAAAATATTGAATGCAGCACCGCACGCCGCCGAGAAGAAACGCTGTATGACCGTCAGACAATACGTTGATCGTAAGACAAATAATTAATCCGCGAGGTGCAATGAGTAGCACAGGTCGCCAGGAGCACAGCTACATTGTGTGCGACATCTGTCGTGACAATGATTCAATTATATATCGGTCTCTTTCTGTCTGTCTCTGTCTGTCTGTCTGCCTGTTTGTCTATCTGTTTGACTCCTAAACTGCCGAAATATTTCTCTTCAGCAATTTCTATGCTCGTGTCATGCGACATAGACTATAAATTTATTCGACCTTTCCTCACAAAAGACCTTGCAACAAGCACCATTGCTAATTGTTACGGCTTGTACAATAGTAAACTCTATATATATTATGGCTTCGACCAATGCAATAAGTGCACAATAATGGAGCAAGCCGAAATTAATCGAATAAACTTTGAAAATGATTCAATCAATTAATAGCTAAAAGTACTTTCGTATGTAGCGGCCTATGCAGCATGCATACTATTATGTATCGTAAGCTTAAAGGAAGAAACAGCGATTAGGCTATAATTATCTGGCAGACATGGACATTATTTATTCTGCTACGTGCCTACAAGCTCATTGCTCATGTCGCAATGTAGGCATATCTATACAGTAGCTTTAGGCGGCGCCTCACACAGAATGACTATTCCGAGGAGCTCTTGACACGGAAGCCCCCGTAGAAAAGAAACGCCTTCATTAAATGAGACGCTGATGAGGAAATATTATTCATTAGTCTAATCCATGGCATATTGAAAGAAGAAGGTCCTTTAATCAATTGTAGAGAGCAACCATACACAGCAAACACCCGATATACATGTACAGTGTACAACTGTACATGTATATAAATTGACCATCTGTCTGTCTGTCTGTCTGTCTGTCTGTCTGTCTGTCTGTGTGTCTGTGTGTCTGTCTGCCTTTATGCCTTTATGTCTGTCAGTCTGCATTTCGGCTAGTAAATGAATCAACCGATCTTTCGTCCGTTCAACTCGTGTTCTTCGATGTCTCGTTTCATGGTACAAACAGCAAATTGAATCAAATTTAAGGACATAAAAAGACACACATGCATGTACACATTGTACAGTCACCAAATGCCAAGAGACAAGGTCATGAAAAGGTCAAAGAAGACTAGTATTGGTGCTTGACAATTGATCTAAATGCTGCTTTAAACGATGCCGCTTGATTTTTTCTCAATAAAAACTTAACGTGGAAAAGGCGTGGGATCTGAAGACAGGACATAATTTCGGTAAACTGTCTTCAAGTTGTGTTCGCGTTGGGGAGAGAGTCACTGAGAGGAAGTAATTGTCTGCTCGATAAATCCTCAACTGCTATATAATATATATAGGGAAATAAGGGAATTAGGGATTAGACACGTTATGAAGTCAGAATAATTGAGGATGACATAAATAATTGTTCTTGGCACTTCAGGAATTAAAAGGGTTTGCTGAACTTATTGCAATACTTGCACCATCGAAGAAAGAAATTATCACCGGCTTTCGCCACCAGAAAAAACGACTATAGATCATTATTCATGCATAAGCTATTTATAGAACCTCTTCTGCTGAAATTTGTCAGATTTGGAAAGATAAACGCTGCAGAAAACGACGTGTTGATTAGAAAACATGGCCAAGGCCATGGTAGTCTCTGTTACTTGTCATGTCAATCACCGACGTCGCTGCGCGACGGTTGGTCGCATGCATGGACTACAGCTCTCCACTGCCTCCTATCGCGTGCAGCGGCGAGAAGATTGGATCCGGAAAGACGGGACCAAGCAAGAATGTTGTCAATCCAGCTAATACGCGGTCTACCCTTGCGTCGACAACCTTCCACGTGACCCAGCATAATGGCTTTTTCCACGCAATCCTGGGGAATCCTGATGGTATGACCGAAATAGGAGAGTTTGCGAGCCTTAATGGAACCCAAGAGCTCTGGTGAAGTTCCGGCAAGCCGATAAACCTGCTCTGTGGTAAGTTTGAGCGTCCAAGAAATGCGCAAAAGCTTACGGGTACATTTGTTCTCGAAACTCTGTATCTGCTTTTCCTCCGCCTTTTTAAGCACCCATGATTCGCAACCATAGGTTGCAACTGACCAGACCAAGGATTTCATCAAACGAAGCTTGGTTTGAGTACTAATGGACTTGTTTTTCCAGACCTTCGTAAGCTTCACCATGACCGCCATACCCATGGCCAGCCTGGACTTAATATCGACTGAGCACTTTGCATCGCTTGAGATTTTGCTGCCTAGATATGTGAAGTTATCCACTTGTTTGAGTTCACTGTCCGCGACAAAAATCCTGAGGATCCTATCGGTATTGGTCATAACCTTCGTCTTTGAAACATTTATCTTTAAACCGTACTCCTTGGCAGCGGATTCGACACGATTGACGAGCTCCTGGAGTTCCTCTGGTGATGTAGCGATCAAGAGTATGTCATCCGCGTATCTAAGATTACTGATGGTCCTACCTCCAATTCTGAAGCCCCCTCTGAACCCGTCAAGCGCCTTGCGCATTACCTGTTCCGCCAGGATGTTAAATAGGCAAGGCGAGATGTTACAACCTTGCCGAACGCCTTTCTTAACGCGAAACCAGTTAGAGGTGATATTATCTGTCCTAACAGCTGCTCGCTGCTGTTTGTATAGGTTCATCAATAGTTGGACAAGTTGTGGGGGAAACCCCATGTCCAGCATGGACAACCACAGCTGACCGTGTTGCACCATGTCGAACGCTTTCGTAAAATCTATGAAGCAAAAGTAGAGATTCTGACTTCTCTCATTTGCCTTTTCTATGATGATCCGGAGGTTCGTAATCTGATCGCGAGTGCCTCGATTGGGTCTGAAACCGGCCTGCTCAGGAGCCAGTTCATTGTCAAGTTTAGTTTGAATGCGCTCCAGGATGACCCTTAGGAGAATTTTGCTGGCGTGCGAAACTAGCGCTATGGTCCTGTAGTTCTCGCAACAGAGCGGATCCCCTTTTTTTGGTAAAGGGATAAAAACTGATTGCGTCCAATCGTCGGGCCAGACTCCAGATATCCATACATCAGTACAAATCTTATGTAGCATGGTAAGAGTCATATCACCACCAAATCTGAGAAGCTCGGTGGCGACTCCGTCCGGTCCCGAGGCTTTGTGCAAAGAGGCTTTAAGCAAAGCGCGTTTGATTTCTTCTCGCAGTGGAGGCGGTTCTCTTTCCGTAATTTCGAACGTTATCTCGTCTTCATTGCCTGTGTAAAGTCCTTCACAATATTCTTTCCAACGTTCATTAACCTTCACCGGATCAACTAACTTCTTTCCAGAGACGTCCTTGATAGCTATTTTACGCGCCTGAAACGGTCTTGTGAGATTTTTGACTGTCTTGTAAACCGGTCTGCAGTTTCCACGCTTTGCATTTTCTTCCAGTTCGCAGCAGAGCGCATCAAGTTCGGCTTGTTTGTCTTCCCTCAGTCTTCTTTGCACTTCTCCTCTCAGAGACTTATATTCCACCGGTGATTTCGTCTTGGCTTCGCGCTTCCTCTTGATAAGCGCGAAAGTGTCATCCGAGATCCAGTTTTTACGCTTCTCCGAGTCTTTGGGAACAATCTTTTGCGCCGATTCTATGATGATATTTTTGAGCTGAGACCACAAGTCAGTGGGAGGACTGGATTCTGTGACGCAGCTTAAAGCAGCGAAGCGGTTGGTAACTTCGACTGCATAGTCATGTTCTACCTGTGGATCTCGCAGTTTGTCTAAGTCCAAAAAAGGAAGCTGACGAGGTTTAGTTTTTCTGAAACGGAGTTTGAATTTCAGAAAGACGAGATTGTGATCAGTGTCACAATCCGCGTCAAGCCGGGTTTTGCACTTATAAACCGATTGGATCCATTGCCTGGGTACCAGAATAAAATCGATCTGAGATCTATAAATATCGCCAGGGCTTTTGTAAGTGTATCTGTGCCTGGGGTGCAGTTGGTGACGGGTGTTGGCGATGACCAAATTGTTCTCCGCACAGAAGTCAATCAGCAACTGACCTCTGTCATTTCTCTCTCCGTAGCCGTACTTGCCAAGAACCTCCTCCTCTGCTGCACCCTTTCCAACTCGAGCGTTAAAGTCTCTGTTACTTATAACTAGATTTATCCTATCTGCCGACCGGGTAACTATGGCAACATATATATATATATATATATATATATATATATATATATATATATTAGGGTGCCACTCAAAATAAAAGTTTGTAATTTGTATCTTCTCACCCCCAAAATATGTTTTCAATGTTGAAATAATAAGGCTCACAAAATTTGGAAGCATTCTAAAAAAAATTACTGGTAGCTTGACGCGGTTAAAGTTTTTAGCATTGGACAATGTTAAATTCCATGACGTTTCAATGCGTAAGATACACAACTATCCAGGGTGCTCATTATTGCTAAGTTAGTGATGAGCAATTGAGCCCAGCACTACTGGTGAGCAATAGTAGACTCCTTAGTAACTAGAAATGTCCTGCGGTGCCTCTCAGCAACTTATGACATAAATTTATTCTGTTTTTCATAGTGACCAAGAACACCATTGAATAAATCAGCGGCACTGTTTACCACCATCAGACTCTCTGCCCATATCTCAGCACTAGCATACTCAGAAATGCTCTCTCAAATGCTAGGGTGAAGGTCTTTGGGGCCAAAAAGTGCTGTGATATTCCAATTGCCACAAGAAACTGCTAAATATGTTGTGACAACCACCGAAGCATTGGTATAGCAACAGTGTCATGTCCATGCAGTATAAACTTACAACGTGCCGAGGAGTTTGTCCATGGGTTTCTTTACTTAGGGCTGTGCATGACTATTGCTTCCTTCAAATCCAGAGGAACCATTGTATCAGAGAAAGTGTGACCAATTAGTATTTCACCTAGATACTACAAATGACTACAGAAGGAATTGATTGCTGAATCGATAACAGTTTAGTTGTTTGTCTGTATGCATCAAACTCATGCAGAAGATTCAAGACGTTGCGAGGATCAGGTGTGGCACATGCATGTGTGTACAGACACTGAATGTAAACTTAACAATTGACTTGAACTCTGGGAGAGCTGACAACTCGCATTTGATGAGATTTATTGAGAGTAAAATAAGTATCTTTTTAACCTTGTTTGTGACCTTGCTATCCATCTAGCTCTAGGGTGGACTCCAGAGGCATGGATATGCACAGATCTCCCTTACTTTATACTCCTTTTAAGAATATCAGTGCCAGGTAAAAGAGCTCATAGTCTTCCTAACAGTCTTGACTGAATATCATATTGAGCTGGATGAACTCGATAAACTCATTTTGCACCAGATCGAAACCACTGCAGTTGCTGTCACCTTTATTCCATTTCATACCGGTCTGCGTCAAATGCATAATTATACGTGAGTAGCCTATCTAAATCTTCTAAATATCTTGATTTTTTGCCACTGGAGGTCCCATCTGGTGTTGAACACTTTGGCATCGACTAATTCCATGATTTTGGTCTGCAAACCAAGCTCAGTAGTGTTTTCTTATACACTTTTGTTCAGACAAAACATAGGCACCATCAGGAAGGATTGTATTGCTGGAAGTTGTATGAAATGACATTGACAGTCTTTAATTAGCCTTTTATGGTTTATCCGTGTTATTAGAGCAACATCCAAGAATTGGGAAAGATAAAAAAATTACAAGAAACATTATTATTCTTAGTCAGTATGAACATTGAGTCACAGCACAGCCTGTTCTCTGTAAATATAAGCTATTTCCATATGCGATTTTGAAGAAATTATGTTATACGCTACTATAAACTACTGACGCGCTAAGCTACCTCTAAATGATCTTCTATTGGAATAAAATTTGTATCACGTGAGTTTCTTGCCATAGAAAACATTTGTAGGGGGTGAGCAACTGGATCAGACAAAATTATTTTTTGACCATGCATTTGGTTGGCACCCTAATATATATATATATATATATATAATCTGCAGTTAGAAGCAAGTGTCGTGATTTATGCTCCGACATACACACTACCAACAAACCGAAAATCAGCTAACCAAGTAGCAACGTAACCTTCCAATTGGTAAGATGGTATCCATGGGTTATTGTGGAAAGCTTGACCTATCTTGGCGATGAAAGGACGGAATCCTGGCAACTACAGGTTACTTCGTGGGCTTAAATCCCAATTAAGAGCGGGTGCCACTTGAGCCCAGTAATTGCTTCTATATACTGACCAGTCAATCTGGAGAGTGGGAGAGGGGAAAGGCCGGCTTTGAGGGGGAAGGAGATGACTGAGGCCAGATACGAAAGCAGTGGCGGGAAAAGGGGCACATCTCCAGCCTGCAGTATTACCCTATGTGAACTTTGACCGCCAATTTACGGTCGGCTCGCTGGCCTATCGATCCATCCATCCGTCCGTCTGTCCGTCCGTGCGTCCATATGTCTGTGTGCCTGCCTGCCTGACTCTCTTACTGCTTGTCTGGCCTTGTGGCTGTGTGCTGTGTGGCCATCTGACTGTCTGTCTGTCTGTCTATCGATCCATCCGTCCGTCTGTCCGTCCGTGCGTCCATATGTCTGTGTGTGTGCATGCCTGACTCTCTTACTGCTTGTCTGGCCTTGTGGCTGTGTGCTGTGTGGCCATCTGACTGTCTGTCTGTCTGTCTATCGATCCATCCATCCGTCCGTCTGTCCGTCCGTGCGTCCATATGTCTGTGTGTGTGCATGCCTGACTCTCTTACTGCTTGTCTGGCCTTGTGGCTGTGTGCTGTGTGGCCATCTGACTGTCTGTCTGTCTGTCTATCGATCCATCCATCCGTCCATCTGTCCGTCCGTGCGTCCATATGTCTGTGTGCCTGCCTGCCTGACTCTCTTACTGCTTGTCTGGCCTTGTGGCTGTGTGCTGTGTGGCCATCTGACTGTCTGTCTGTCTGTCTGTCTATCGATCCATCCATCCGTCCGTCTGTCCGTCCGTGCGTCCATATGTCTGTGTGCCTGCCTGCCTGACTCTCTTACTGCTTGTCTGGCCTTGTGGCTGTGTGCTGTGTGGCCATCTGACTGTCTGTCTGTCTGTCTATCGATCCATCCATCCGTCCGTCTGTCCGTCCGTGCGTCCATATGTCTGTGTGCCTGCCTGCCTGACTCTCTTGCTGCTTGTCTGGCCTTGTGGCTGTGTGCTGTGTGGCCATCTGACTGTCTGTCTGTCTGTCTATCGATCCATCCATCCGTCCGTCTGTCCGTCCGTGCGTCCATATGTCTGTGTGCCTGCCTGCATGACTCTCTTACTGCTTGTCTGGCCTTGTGGCTGTGTGCTGTGTGAAAGTTCTTACAATTTTTGTTAGTATCATTGTATCTATGGCAAGGTACCCACAATTATACTTCGTGATTCATGCCTGCTAATAGCCTATATGGTGCACGCTGTTTGTTACTTCTTCCTCCTTTCTCATCCACCGCCCTTTTCTCAAATGATGCATTCCTAGCTTAGCTTTTAGCCCATGGCAGCGGTTTTGCTAGGACTCAGCCGTTTGTAGGTCAGAGGTCACTGCACCTGTACAAATTAAACACACGGGGACCACTATGTTTGAATGTAAATAAGCAAGTGTGCATATAATACAATACGTAGGCCCTATGTTTATATCTAACATGCGTGAAAGTCATTGACATCCGTCCGTCCGTTTATTCATTTATTCACCCACCCATCAAACAATCCATCCACAAGACCATCCACCAATCTATTTCTCCGTCCGCTCATTTATTCCTTCATTCATCCACCCACCCACTCACCAATCCATCCATCCACCAGCCCACACACCCACCCATTCGTCCGTCCGTCCGTCCATTCATTCATTCATTCATTCATTAATTCATTCATTCATTCATTCATTCATTCATTCATCTACCCACCCACACACCAATTCAATCCACCAGCTCACCCACTCATCCACCAATCCGTCTGTCCCTTCGTTCATTCATTCCTTCATTCATTCACCCACCCGTTTCCTATAAGTCCAATAAAGCCTTACTTATTTTTCCTAAACTTAGGCCTGTAATCTCTGATGGCGACGTAGGCCTAATTCCTTTCGATACATGCCCATTAAAAGTAGAAATTATTTCACAAAAGAACCAAAAGTTTAAATGATGATGTTGATGATGATTATGACGATGATGATGATGACTTGTTGATATGATGATGACGACGACGACGACGATGATGTAGATGATGACGATGATGACGACGACGACGATGATGATGATGATGATGATGATGATGATGATGATGATGATGATGATGAGTTTTCTGTCGGGTTGTCGCTGGCTTCAAAGCCACCTTTTAGCATGAGATGAGTGAGGTGGTTTCCCATTGCCTTCCTCAAAGACAATTTTGGGCGAGCAACTTGTCCGACGTCGCTACGAAGTGGCTTCAGTTAGATTCAAACCTGCAAACCTCCTGTTACAAGGCACAGAACAAACCGCTACACCACCTTACCATGGGTCTAAATAGAATAGTGAAATATTTATATGTATGTAATTATGTTCACCACGTTAGTATAAATTTCAATTGACTCTTACTGATAGGCTAAGTAGCCTTTAGTATTTCTTCCGCTACCTCTGATCCTATGGCGGACCACCATGGACTACTCTAACGAACAACACTTTTGACTCAACGCAGCGCTTGTGAATAAGCTGGTGCCACACGCTTCTCTTTGGAGTAGCGCTTTAGAATTTAGGAGATTTCGATCACGATCACAGATGTGGTCAATCGCTAATCGCTTACATACTTACTTAGATGCGTGAATCCACTACGCGCGTTGGATGATAATTAGGCCTATAGTGGAAAATTAAAATAAATATTATGTAGGATAGTAAATATATTTCATAACAAAGCGTATGAAGCATATTCAAAACATTTAAATACGACAACCATTGCCTCCGATTAATTAAATAATTGCCTAATTCTACGAATTTCACAGTTTATTGAAGGACTCTTTTTACGACATTTCGGTTACAACGCGCACGAATACATCACAGTGGGTTTGGCTGCAAGAAGAAGGGCCCTGTGCAATGATGCAATCCGCCATTTTAAAGCGCGAGGTATATTTGAAAAATACTGATTTTAACGATCAAAATATGTGAAATGCCCTGTAAGTGAGGTGTCTCATTGGCTGTGTTTGCTCGTTCAGAGTATGATATGTTGTACATCGCATTGAACTGCTTTGACCGATCACCTTAACGCAGTGTGTGATTTGTCAAAAAAGAAGTGTGGGGGTCGGCTTAATTTCCTTGTTTTTTGGGGGGGGCCAAAATACGCCGCGGCATATCCGACTAGGGGGTCTGGGGGAGCGTCGTAAGCTCCCCCAGCGGGGTCCGGGGCGGAGCCCCGGCCGCTATTGATTTGGTGCAATCCAAAGCAAAATCTTCTATTGAAAGTGAATTGAATGAATTGAATAATATCACCTTTTTAAAGATCAGTTAACATGTTATTTATGTTAAAGGGTTTGAAGTTTATAATAGTGGCATAGTGCAACATAAGAACATAAAAGTCTAACTTCAACATAAAAGTTGGCTGTACAAATGCAGTAAAATGCACAGGTGCAGGATATATTGAGGTCACAATTTAAAGCGAATGAAATCAGAAAATGTAATAACCAAAAAACTTGAAACTTCTACCGGTGTAAAGGTTTCAGATTACCCCCTCCTAAACATTACCCCCCTGAAAACTGTAAATTGGACCAATCATCGCATTTATTGCATTAAAATAATCGGAAAAATCATTCCGCTTCTTGTTTTGGTCTGAAGATTTTCATCCGTCATCCCACTTCGTGGTTTGTTATCAATATTTTCATCTGTAACTAAAATACTAATCGCGCTGAAGTTACAATGGAGAAAATGTCTTCGAGGCTATTATTTTTCTCGGATCAAAATATTGATAACAAAACACGAAGTGGGATGACGGATGATATTCTACAGACCAAAACAAGAAGCGGGATGATTTTTCTGATTTTATTAGTGCAATAAATACGATGATTGATGCAAATCTAGTTTCCGGGGGGTAATCTGAGACCGGTTTCAAGTTACCGGGGGGTAATGTTTAGGAGGGGGTAATTTGAAACCTTTACACCGGCAGTCCAGCACACGATCAATACTTCGCAGTTACCACCAAAATCAATGATCATACTTAGTATATGTACCCTTGGAAAGCCGAGCATACTTGGAAGTTGGCACCAAAATACTTGTTACTTAGTACAACGCAAAGTGAGAATAATACTCAGCAGTCAGCACTCAAAATAATAAAACAATAGTAAGGTCCTAGGATGAACGAAGTGCTCGGAACTTCACAAGTCACAAGCTGTAACGCATAAACTAAATACTGTTCTTATAACAACTCACAAGAAGTAACTTCAAATAAGAAGATATTTTGTGTTCCTATTGAGGACTAAAAACAGAAATAATTTCAAATGACAACAGAAACAAGAATCATCAATAACGAAGTGCAAATTATTTATGATGAACTAGTCATCATGCGAAAATTATTGAAATGAAATTGTCATGTATGATGTAGCCTAATTTGTGATGAACTCTAGCTACAAAATGACCCTAAATATAACCATACTAACCCAATTCATGATCATAATCCTAACCCTATTGACCCTAATCCTAACCTTACTGACCATGCATGAATTTAATTTGTGGCACTGGCCGCACTGCCAAAAGAGGGGGTCGAAATTGGACCCCCACACCTTTTTTTTGGAGGTCGAAGTGTGGGGGTCGGGCCATAGCAAAGAGGGGGTCCGACCCCCCCAACCCCCCCGGCAAATCACACCCTGCCTTAACGGTAAGTTAGCATGTGCTTCATTGTGTTTAGATCTCCGATATCGATTTTCTAAATGATTTGGGCGAAACTATAGTATCGGGGATCGATGACGACACTAATCCTAACCCTAACAAATATTACTATCCAATTCTGACTAATCCTGATGAGAACTGCATATATTCAAAATAGGATAAATCTTCTGCGGCGGAACCTTCCGCCAGATAATGCCTTCCGAAACTGCTTATACGGCGGAAGGATCTGTGCATGCGCCAAATGTATACCGCGCGCATGCGAAGTAAAATTAGAGCGCGACCTATAGACGACATCGCAACGTGAGGGTCAGTTAGGGTTCAGGTTAGGCGTCGTGAGGGTCGGTTAGGGCTCAGGTTAGGCGTCGTGAGGGTCGGTTAGGGCTCAGGTTAGGCGCCGTGAGGGTCGGTTAGGGTTAGTTTTAGGGTTAGTGCAGTCATTCTGCTGAAATTGAAGCTGAATTGATGAACAATGTCGTCGATGGTGGCGCTCTAATTTGCACTCGATAGATGTCAAACAAACTTCCGCCGTATAAGCAGTTTCGGAAGGCATTATCTGGCGGAAGGTTCCGCCGCAGAAGCTTCACGCTTCAAAATAATATGGTTGCCAACGACTTAGCTGAAATAGAGCGCTGCGACCTATCACCATAACGTTATGCGACCAATGCGCTCACTAAGTAATTAATCAGCGCGAGATCTAAGTAAAACCGCCAAGTTCAGAAAATTTAAAATGATGGAAAATATGCAGTAAATACGAGTCAAGTGGTAATATTCTAGAACGGCTCGGTAGCAAGTGAACAATATGGTGGTCACAGGTCAGCGCTGGGTAAAAACCCATTTTAACGTCACAAATTATTTTCTTGAGAAATCAAATGTTCGCATCAGAATGACATCCACAACGTGCAGTTTATGCATAATTGTCACCCAAGGTGACGACCTTGGGTCCCAACGTCGAAAAATGGGTCCCAAGTGGGCATATGGGCAACTTTGTGGGGCCCAGATGGACCGCTTAGATGGGCTCGACACCAATTTGGCCACGGGCACCATGTCCGCCCCAAATGGGCCGCCCACCTATCAGCCTACATGGGCTAAAAGTGGGCCCCATTTGGGCCGCCTATATGGGCCGCCCATGGGCGGAGTTTATCAGGGGCTAAGCCCCCCCAGGAAGGTCCAGATTCAACTTTTTTACCCTGAAAATGATATCCTTTTCGGGGTTAGCCCCCCCCCCTAAGAAGGCCCAGACTCGGGGTTAGCCCCTCCAAGAACGGAAACCAAACTCCGCCCATGGGGCCGCCTGAATGGGGCCCACATGGGCCGGCCCACTTTTAGCCCATGTAGGCTGATAGATGGGCTGCCCATTTGGGGCGGACATGGTGCCCGTGGCCAAATTGGTGTCGAGCCCATCTTCGCGGCCCATCTGGGCCCCACAAAGTTTCCCATATGGGGCCCACTTGGGACCCAAGGGGTAGTCACCTTGATGCGACGATTTAATTTCACATGTGGGCCCCATTCAGGCGGGGACCCATTTTTCGACGTTGGGACCCAAGGTAGTCACCTTGGGTGACAATTATGCATAAACTGCGAAAAAATAATTTGTGACGTTAAAATGGGTTTTTACCCAGCGCTGAATAGAGCGCTGTCACATTCGGCGATCAATAGCCCAATAAGTAGCCCAATGTTTCCGCGAAAGTAAGCACGTAAATTAAACAAGTAAATAATTAAAAAGAAGGTATTTAGAAATCTATATAAATAAAAATTAAACTTTACTTCCTATGTTATGAGTGTTCTCGGAAAGCCTGGACCGATTGTTTCGAAAATTTTACCAAAACGTTCCATTCCAAGACCACCGTGTTGTAAGATGCGGTAAACACGCAAACTGCGTGCCCGTACTCCAAACAATATGGCTGCCAACGAATGCAATCAAATTAGAGCGCGACCTATCGACGACATTGTTCATCAATTCAGCTTCAATTTCAGCAGAATGACTGCATTAACCCTAAAACTAACCCTAACGACGCCTAACCTGAACCCTAACCGACCCTCACGCTTTTAAGTTGGGACTTGGGATGCATGTTGCGATGTCGTCGATAGGTCACGCTCTAATTTTATTGCATTTTTTGGCAGCCATATTGTTTGGAGTACGGGCACGGAGAGTACATGTTTACCCGATGCTTTTTTCCGAAAGAAGCACAATCTTTTCCACAAAAAACACAACTTTGCATTATAAGTCTAAATTTGCAGCGCAGCTCGACCGCCATATTTACACCATATTGTCCGTGACGTCAGCACAAACGACGTTCAACATTATGTGTGTAAATATGGCGGTCGATAGTGCGCTCCAATTTTCAAAATTAATATTAAATCGTCGGGAAAAAAATAAATTGGGAATAGGTGTGTTTGAATACTTACGGTATTAGGTACCAGTACGCTCAAAAATTGTAGCAATTGCTTTAGAACCTTCCACACGAGCGGGTTTGTATATGCTTTTTTTGCAACTAACGCAATCTGTTCCACAAATCTTAACACAGCTTTCCATTCCAATCCAGCGATTTACATTACACGCAATGTTGCATTCGTTGCGCGTGTTTTTATAGTGCCATATCTTACACACCAAAACCAGCATTAAGTCGAAGATTAAACCTCGGAGATATTACAGAAATAGTATGTTTCAGATTTCTTATTTTCCTTTTCAATTTTCATTCTTTTAATTCATTCCGTGCATATGTCGATGTCGGGAAGGGACGGTGTCAGGGTGGAAAGGAGTAAGAGGGAGCGGGACGAAGAGGAAGTGGAGGGGAAGGATGGAGGAGGGAGGGATGCAGAAGGCAATGGGGTGAAGGGAGGGGGAGGGGTAGAGGGAGGGTAGAGGAGACGGGAGGGGGGAGTGGAAGGGGAGGCGGATGGGGGAGGAGGGAGGAGAGGGATGAGATTAGGGGGAAAGGGGAGGTGGGACGGGAGGGAGAATGCCAGGGGGAGGGAGGCATGGGAATGGAGGCAGGGAGGGATGGTTGGACGGTCTTTTCAGCCACAGCAACGCGTGGCCGGGTACATCTAGTAAGAAATAAAAGGTATTTAGAAATGGAAGCTGGATGCAGGTATTTTAGACCTGAAATCGAAGCTGTTTTAACGAAAATACATGTTGAAATACATGACTTTTAAAATAAATCATCCATCTAATACATATAATTTTTAACATGTTTAATTGCTTTTATCCCATTTGTGAAAGTATAAAACTTTTAACCAACCCCACTTCTATTTTAGGAAAATGATTTTCATCAATCTGACAGAACTGTTTACCAAGAATTATTATCCTCAGTTCAACTGTCATTTGACTGCCGCTATAAGTAATTATTAAATGAAAAAAAAAATTCTGGCGTGCTTGCTTTCGTGGAAACTGTTGGAAACATTGGGCTATTGATTGCCATACGTGAACGTGACCGTTCTATTCCGTGCTGATCTGTGGACACCATATTGTTTACTTGCTACCGAGCCATTCTAGAAGATTACCAGAGTAAATATAAAATTATAAGCTAAGGCCGCAGCACTCTATTTTATATATATCATGGGCGGTCATATTGTTTACATGTACGGTCATGCAGTCTTCGGGATTACCCCAAAAGTGTTGTTGATAACACAGTTTCGTTTCCAAAGATTATTCATCTTTGTGAAAATCGATTTCGGGGATTCGGCAGAAATTTGTTCTTCCATTCCGCCTCAATTCAACAAATGGCTGCAGTTCGACCATCTCATGTACGTGAGTGCCAAAACGTGGATTCGAACCTCGGACCCTCCGGCTCCAAGGCAACGACGCCACCACTAGACCACCGCGCCCCACATTGTACAATTATACATCCATGAATGAAAATGTGCATAGGCCTATGCCATGCACGACCCACTTGAGCTGTATTTATCATCATTTGTATACTTCTATGTATATGAATATAGGTCTATACCCCCCCCCCAAAGTCCGACCTGCACTCCAGAGCGGTGGAAGGGTGAACGGCCAAGTAGGGGAATGCTTTGGTGAGGCTATATGCCATCAGGTGAGAAGGTCTTGGCCGAAGGACCTACTAGGGCGTCACGCGAAGTGGACAGGCTCACCAAGAACCCTGAAACAGCAGGCCAACGCAGGAGGCAGGTTCTGGAAGGCAGGGTGTGATTTGCCGGGGGGGTTGGGGGGGTCGGACCCCCTCTTTGCTATGGCCCGACCCCCACACTTCGACCTCCAAAAAAAAGGTGTGGGGGTCCAATTTCGACCCCCTCTTTTGGCAGTGCGGCCAGTGCCACAAATTAAATTCATGCATGGTCAGTAAGGTTAGGATTAGGGTCAATAGGGTTAGGATTATGATCATGAATTGGGTTAGTATGGTTATATTTAGGGTCATTTTGTAGCTAGAGTTCATCACAAATTAGGCTACATCATACATGACAATTTCATTTCAATAATTTTCGCATGATGACTAGTTCATCATAAATAATTTGCACTTCGTTATTGATGATTCTTGTTTCTGTTGTCATTTGAAATTATTTCTGTTTTTAGTCCTCAATAGGAACACAAAATATCTTCTTATTTGAAGTTACTTCTTGTGAGTTGTTATAAGAACAGTATTTAGTTTATGCGTTACAGCTTGTGACTTGTGAAGTTCCGAGCACTTCGTTCATCCTAGGACCTTACTATTGTTTTATTATTTTGAGTGCTGACTGCTGAGTATTATTCTCACTTTGCGTTGTACTAAGTAACAAGTATTTTGGTGCCAACTTCCAAGTATGCTCGGCTTTCCAAGGGTACATATACTAAGTATGATCATTGATTTTGGTGGTAACTGCGAAGTATTGATCGTGTGCTGGACTGCCGGTGTAAAGGTTTCAAATTACCCCCTCCTAAACATTACCCCCCGGTAACTTGAAACCGGTCTCAGATTACCCCCCGGAAACTAGATTTGCATCAATCATCGCATTTATTGCACTAATAAAATCAGAAAAATCATCCCGCTTCTTGTTTTGGTCTGTAGAATATCATCCGTCATCCCACTTCGTGTTTTGTTATCAATATTTTGATCCGAGAAAAATAATAGCCTCGAAGACATTTTCTCCATTGTAACTTCAGCGCGATTAGTATTTTAGTTACAGATGAAAATATTGATAACAAACCACGAAGTGGGATGACGGATGAAAATCTTCAGACCAAAACAAGAAGCGGAATGATTTTTCCGATTATTTTAATGCAATAAATGCGATGATTGGTCCAATTTACAGTTTTCAGGGGGGTAATGTTTAGGAGGGGGTAATCTGAAACCTTTACACCGGTAGAAGTTTCAAGTTTTTTGGTTATTACATTTTCTGATTTCATTCGCTTTAAATTGTGACCTCAATATATCCTGCACCTGTGCATTTTACTGCATTTGTACAGCCAACTTTTATGTTGAAGTTAGACTTTTATGTTCTTATGTTGCACTATGCCACTATTATAAACTTCAAACCCTTTAACATAAATAACATGTTAACTGATCTTTAAAAAGGTGATATTATTCAATTCATTCAATTCACTTTCAATAGAAGATTTTGCTTTGGATTGCACCAAATCAATAGCGGCCGGGGCTCCGCCCCGGACCCCGCTGGGGGAGCTTACGACGCTCCCCCAGACCCCCTAGTCGGATATGCCGCGGCGTATTTTGGCCCCCCCCAAAAAACAAGGAAATTAAGCCGACCCCCACACTTCTTTTTTGACAAATCACACACTGCTGGAAGGACACCTAAGGGCGGAAGAGGTCCGATAGGACCCAACGGCCTTCTTACCCTACCAGGAGAGGAATGGTCACCGCCTGGAAAAAGGACCAAGAAACTTTTATATGACGATTAACGTCATGTATATGCTAAAGGACTCATCGTCGGCGCGACCGGACGGAGGAGAGAAAAGAAGAAAGACAGGTCTATATTGTTTTGATCTCAACGCAGTGTCTCAGGAGTAGTATAGGGTTAACAACTTGGATGTCTTTTATTATTTCCTGAGGGGGGTGCTCGGTAGTACAGTGGTTAGCGAGCTAGACTGTCGACCAGTATAGGGTTAACAACTTGGATGTCTTTTATTATTTCCTGAGGGGGGTGCTCGGTAGTACAGTGGTTAGCGCGCTGAACTGTCAACCAAGAGGTCGGGGGTTCAATTCCCCGCCGGGGCAGAAATTTGTAACGAGATTTCTGTTCCTCTAGCCGACTCAGCTATGATGAGTACACGGTCAGTGGATGATGAGACGGCGAGGGAGAGGACCGCCCGAGGTCTTGAAAATGAAGTCGCTAACACTTCATCCCCATTGGCGCATCATACTCAGCGTGCCCTGTTTACACATCCGCCTTAAGCCAACAGCTGCAGCGGCCTGAGAGCGTGAGACAAATCGATGGTGTGATTCATGACCATCTGGTTCAGTCACGACAGCGTTGACCTAGGCTACATACGTAGCCATTGTAAACGCGACTGTAAACAGGTACATTTGGAGCATTGCACGGTCTGTTATATTATATCTCATCTCTCATCATTTCAACTCTAATCATCACCCACCTCTAGCTCATTTTAGTTATTTAACGAGATAGATAGATAGGTAGATAGATAGATAGATAGAGAGATAGAGAGATAGATAGATAGATAGATAGATAGATAGATAGATAGATAGATAGATAGATAGATAGATAGATAGATAGATAGATAGGTAGGTAGATAGAGAGATAGATAGGTAGATAGATAGATAGATAGAGAGATAGACAGATAGATAGAGAGATAGACAGATAGATAGATAGAGAGATAGATAGGTAGATAGATAGATAGATAGAGAGATAGACAGATAGATAGATAGAGAGATAGACAGATAGATAGATAGATAGATAGATAGATAGATAGATAGATAGATAGATAGATAGATAGATAGATAGAGAGATAGAGAGATAGAGAGATAGAGAGATAGAGAGATAGATAGATAGATAGAGAGACAGATAGATAGATAGATAGATAGATAGATAGATAGATAGATAGATAGATAGATAGATAGATAGATAGATGATTGGATGGATGGATAGATAGATGGATGGATAGTTCAACAAAGGCCAGGACAAAGGTATTGATTTACACAACAATAACACCTGTAGCAAACCTAACAAGCCAAATGTAGGCGTATAGGCCTACCGTAAGGAAATCAATAATTATAAATCAATATTTTCTTCAGCAGGTGTCTTTGTTCGCTCGCCGTCCACGTCATGCAACAGCTGTTGTTCGCATCATGTAGCTGTCTGACTAACGTCGTCCCGACGTGGCGTGTTCGCTTCAGTCTACTTTAACAACGCATTAGTAATCTTTCTGGTTTGTCTGTTAGCTACAAGTACTTGCGTTGTAGGCTTATAGAATGGCTGATCTCAGTGATCTGTTTATATTAATCGGGAAACACCCTAAAAAAGAAATATATAGAGCACTTAAGAGTTCCTTCACAGTTGCTGTAAGAACGAAATTAACGGAACACGTAGAGAAATTAGCAAGCTGTCTCGGAAAACCAAAGAAACCAAAACGTCAGATTAAAAGACCTCGTGACACCAATCAACCGCCTGCTGACAACCAACCGTCTGCTGACAATCTACCACCTACGGCTGCTACCGATCAACCACCTCCATCTGCTGACAACCAACCGATTCCGTGTGGTAGTAAGACTCTATCTATCATTCAACCCGTCGAGTCTCCAACTCCACCCGGACGTAAGTCAGACAACAACAGCTTGAAATATTTCGTAGAAAATATTATACCACAGATACGGAAAGGAATCGTAGAATACGAAAGACTTCATCCGCACTTGGAGTGGAATTTGGAGCTGGATTTTCTGGACAACACCTCTAATTTAAAGCCGACTGACCTAGCATCAATTAAACAATTTCATGAAAAACTTTTAGACAGAGAAAAAACAGCGTTGAATCTGCATCTCCTCATTGCTCACCACAGAGGAATGTGCTACCTCTCTGCATGTGACCACATGCCAACTAACATCCCTATAAAAGAATGGTTACCTCAAGAATTCGGCTTGCCCTATATAACAATTAACCGCTACCGCCAATTTTCAACCCTTATCCAGAGCTATCCCGGGTTAATCTATTGTGGTCTCTCTTTTTCCCAAATCGCGAAGCACCACACCAGAATCAAAGACCTTCTCAAGATCGACGACGACCTAAGGATGAAACTAAAATCTCGCGTCGAAATCTGCGTACAAAACAAACCATTTACCATCGAACCTGTAGAAGATGTATTCCAAAACGAAGTGATTCTGAACGTTGATCCTGATTACAAAGAACGTTTAAACAGTACTGCGAGTTCTCCAATGGAAGTCGAAGACGAAGAAAGGCTGCTGGGTAATCTTAACCAAATTGGATACTTGTCTTCTAGCACAGAATCATAAGAAGTGTAAAATGTGCATGTCTTCGTGACCTAGATTTGGTATCGCTCGCGATACCTACTATTGTATAGGACAGCATGACGCACAGACAAAGGAGAAATCGATTAGGTCTACGTCGAAGCAGGTGCAACAGCTGCGTGCTAATAGTAGTAGTATAATTAGGCCTCTAGCTCTTGGTGCTATAATAATTCTAGGGACACCGCTAAAAGTATATTTTATAATTAAGACCATAAATTCGTATTATATCACAATGATATCAAGTCTTTATTATCAATCCATGAATTGAATGACTCATCATAGCCTAACCATTTAACCAAAGACCGATTTCCATTTTTTCTTATAATCTTCTCTATTTTAAATGTATCTTGCGTTGTCGATTGTAACTCAGCTTCATAAAATGTTCCTTGTATTTGTTCTCCATGATAGTCAGAGATTTTATAGGTTATAGGGTCTGTGTACTGAATGTGTGTTATAGTAAAAACTTCCTGTGTCCAATTCTGCGTGTAGCCTTTCTCAAATGTCTTTTTCTTCTTAGAAATTCTTACTTTATCTCCTACCGAAAATTTAGGTTTAACAGTTTCAGGTACAGCATCACCATACAGATTCATCCACACAACCCATTCGTTTGCTTTAACACTCGCTTTAACAGGAGTCATTTTAATGGAAGAATGTCTTGTGGTGTTGTATAAATTAACCATGTTATCTAAAACATCGATATATCTCTGAGTTGAATTTGCTGTAAAATATTTGAACATTTTCTCTTTCACTGTTCTATTAAATCTTTCTACGATACAAGATTTCTCTTCATTCTCAGTTGAGTACAACTGCATACCTAATGATTTTACCTGTTTATTATAGAATTCTGTTCCCTTATCGACCCAAAGTTTTTCACCCCTTCTTTTGCTCGTATTAAATATTTTAACGAAAGCATCTGCCACAGATGCTCCGCGCTTATCTTTTAACGGCTGAATAAATGCATACTTGGAGAATATATCAATAACGCTTAACAAATATTTCACACCAGAATTAAATTTAGCATAAGCCTGCATGTCAATCAAGTCAGCCGCCCAAACTTTGTCCACTCCCTGAACATAAACAACTCGCTTCCTGAACTTCCTGACTATAGGTTTATGCAATTCGTTAGCAAGTTGGTCTGTCCATCTCAGAGTTTTTTTTTCAATCCCATTCCAAAATGGGTCTTCGTCGATAATATTGGTTTTACTATAGATCTTTCAATTCGTTCGCGGAAAGTACGATTAGATATATTATTTAATTCATCTATCATAGCTCTGTCAGCGACGTTTCTCCCTGCTGTATCAGTATGTTTAGCATAGGCTAGGTCATGACGATAGGCTGCTTGATCAACCCTATCTACTGGTTTGCTCCAGTCTTTTGGCGTCCCATCACTATTCAATCGCAAATCCAATCGAGTTCCTGGACCTGTGAAAGAATGTCCCGGAAGATGCATTTCGCCCGGATATTTTGCCCATGGAAGTTTAATGTTGGAAGTAGCAGAATTGAGAGCTGAGACTAAATCACCTCCTTGTACTGTAGTAGACATTTTAGTAAACTGAGTTTTTCTAGCGCCACATTCAACGCATACACATCTAAGCATAGATCTACCATTCTTACTAACGACTCGTTGAATATCTCTACACTCAGTTTTTCGTTTACATTTTACGCAATACGAGCTGTGCTCCATTTTAATATAATATAATTAAAATGGAAGTCCAAGACCTATCGTGGAATGAAGAATCAAGTAAACGCTTTAACAGTCCTCTCCTACCAAGAAGCATCAGAGGTTTGATCGTCGGTAAGTCTCAATGCGGCAAGACAATATTACTACTTAATTTATTACTGAGACCTGGTTGGTTAGACTACGATAACCTGCAGATCTTCGGCAAAAGTCTTTTTCAAGCAGAATACAAGATCCTTAAGAAAGCATTCGAAGAGAAATTACCAAAGGGAGCAATTATAAGACTTTTTGATAATCGCGATGAGATAATGAAATTAAATGTATCACCGACTGCTGTTGTCGAGGAGATGTCTAAAAACATGGAAAAGAAATCGGATATAGAATGCAAGTTCTTTGAAACCTCTGAAGATGTTCCAGATCCACGAGACTTAAGTCGAGATAAGAAGAATCTCATGATTTTTGATGATTTACAGTTAGAGCGACAAAATAAATGCGAATCCTATTATATAAGAGGTAGGCATAGTAATGTAGACTGCTTTTACCTAGCACAAAATTATTTCAAGCTGCCCAGACAAACTATCAGGGAGAATGCCAATTTTATATGTCTATTCCCTCAAGACCTCAAAAATATTAATCATATATACAGCGATCATATAGGTGTAGATGATATGACTATTGAAGAATTTCGAAAACTATGCAAAACTGCATGGGATGAAACGCATGGTTTTGTGGTTATAGACCTTACTAGTAAAACAAATAAGGGCAGGTACAGATCTGGATTAGATACATTTTACATTAAATAAAAGCAATAATAAAATGATAACAAAATTTAAGATTTTATATTCTAGGTTTAAAAATAGCTATCTAAAATGGAAACCCTTCTTGACGAAATTTTATCTACTACTCAAACGATTGCACGCAACACAGAGGCTAAAGAATCCTTTTGCATTTTGTTGAGCGAAAGAAACACACGAATTCGAACGAAATTTAATCCACTAATCGAACTGGACAAAAGTAAAAAGTACGAAATGGCTCTTGTCAATCTTGAAACTTACTACAGTTTTCCCAATATATACGAAACAAATAATAAATTCGTATATTCGTCAGATAACGGTGTAACGTGGGAAGATTTAGACATTCCAACCGGTTGCTACGAAATCGAAGACTTGAACGATTACATACAGAGAATTTTAAAGGAAGAAGGTCATGGTCAATGTATAAAGTTGCGACCAAATAACAACACGTTAAAGGCGGTTTTGGAAATTGATGAGAACTATAAAGTTGATTTTACAGTAGAAAATTCAATTAGCACCGTTCTAGGATTTCAGAGTCGTGTATACTCCGAAGGATATAACGAATCCGAGCACATAGACGATATAAACAGCGTGAATAGTTTACGAGTTACGAGTGATGTAATAGGATCATCGTATGCCAACGGAACTACGGAGAACATAATTTATTCTTTCTTTCCATCGGTCGGGCCTGGTTACAAGATAATCGAATCTCCTCACAATCTCGTATATCTTCCAATAACGCTATACTCTATTTCATCGATGGAAACAAAACTAATAGACCAAAATGGAAAACTAATTAATTTAAGAGGTGAGGAATTGTCGATACGATTTCACATAAGAGAGGTTTAATTTAAAGTTTATATTTAATATAAGATGAGCGCTTACGCTAAGGTCAAAGTTAATATTTCTGAAGGGCAAAAAGAGAAGATTAAGCAAGCTGTTCAAGTAGGAACTGGAGTGAGTATAAGACTTTCTCATGGAGACATAACTGGTGAGCATGTATTAGCTCTAAACCAGAGGCAAATTAACAAGTTAACTAAAGCGTATCAGAATGGAACTGGTGTGACAATTAAAATGGGTAAAAAGCAATTAGAAGACAATGCGAGAGTCGAAGGCGGATTTATTGGTGCTATTCTACCGTTCTTAGCAACAGCCGGAAAGTTTCTACTGTCTAGTGTTCTCCCGAGTTTAGCCACAGGAGCCTTAACAGGATTGGGTTCTGCAGCTGGTTCCAAAATTGTCGATAAAATTAGTGGATCTTCGATCTCACAGATACGTGGATCTTCGATCTCACACCCGATAAGTGGATCTGGCGTGCTGTACGTTAAGAAAGGAGGAATATGCTGTAAGATAGTGCCTGCTGGGGAAGGTCTTTTTCTATCTCCGTGGAAAAAGGGTATTTCGATATCGGGTTCCGGTCTGTTTATGAAAAGAGGAACAGGATATGTCAGCGGTGAAGGTCTTATACTTGGTCCCAATTCACCATTTAAAAATATTCCTATTCTTGGAATGTTACTTTAAACAATCTCTTATATAAATGTCTGGATACGGTCACCCAATACACAAATTTATCACCAAACGAAAGCCTCGTGTGAGTACGATAATTTGGTTGCCCAAAGTGGTCACTCACGCTCCTGCAAGACAACGAGCAGGCGACAGATATGAGATTTTTGCTCAGCAAGCGATAACGATTGAACCAAAGACAAATATTACAGTAGAAGTAGGCCTTGGAGTCCGAATGACCAGTGGAATGTGTCTAGTCTCTCTTAGACAGAAGTTGAAACAACTCAGACTGAGCCTTCAAGATGGTACTGTCCTAGAGGACGCAGAGGATATAATAATTACAATTCAAAACAACTCCGATTCAGCAGTTACTATAAACGAAAAAGACTCCATATGTTATGTTAATTACTACGATGCATAAATTGTACGTTTTACGTTACGTTTTATGTTTACGTTTTACGTTACGTCTTACGTTACGTTTTAAACATTATACTTATAATAAGAAATGTCACTACTGAAAATTAGCGATCCTGCAAAAAGAGATTTTATTATCGAAGAGTTTTTAAAAACGAAAAAAAATATTAAACAAAACTTTCTCTCTGAGAGAATAGATGATCTTGGACTTCAACGAGAATTAACGAAAATCTACAAACCAATAGTCGACTCTCAATCAGCAATTTCAAAAGAACAAAACGCTTTGCTGTCGACAATAAAAGATAACTCTGCAGCAACATCACTCGCTCTAAAATCACTTCCAGATTCGTTGAAAACTATTCAATTTCCCCAGTATCCGTCTATAGACGCGTACGATGACGATGACCCAGTAGAAGACATTAGAAGGTTAGAATTAGGAAATATTGCAGTTGAATACCTTAAAAAATATGCTTCTGATAAAAGACTTGTGGATACAACATTCGGATTAAGATCAAGAGATGGAAAATTCTACATCGGTGACAGCGAAGCCTCAATCCAAGGAAATGATATTACAGTTGGAACCACAACTTATCAAGGAACTCCAGGATTATGGGAATTGTTAACGTTAGCTAGTCCAAACAGTTCAATTTATGATAATCGTGATCTCGAAGAATACGCCGAGATTCTAATTAAAACGAATGCCATGAGTCAGCCAAATAAACCAAACAAACCTAAATCGTCTAGAAGTATAAAATATGCAAAGATAATAAAACCCATATGGGACGATTACATGAAGTTAAGAGGTAAAACAGGAAGCGGAATAATTACCATTCCTTCGGATCCAAATGAATTAGTAAAACAATTAGAGTTACGATTGTATAGCTACAAAGCGGGAAATACGGGTGTAAGGAATGAAATTGTAGGTATGACGGATGAGTTACTAAGACAAAGAGTGATAACCAAAGATGAATATAAAAAATTGATGATCTAATTTAAAAATTGATGATCTAATTTAAAAATTGATGATATAGAAATGCTGGTCCTTGCGAGAAGAAGTTATAAAAAAGTACACGTTGTCGGTGGAGCACGAATATTCGATTCCATTGCAGGATTTCTCAAGAGGCTACTGACATCTAATGCAGCCAAACAAATTGCGAGCACAGCTGTCAAAGAGATTGGGGGTGTTGCTAAGGATAAGGCGATCGATGTTGGAAAACGATTACTCAATAAGATACTTCCACCAACCACCGTTCAGCAGCCGATAACTCAGGAAACTAAAGTCATTCTAGCTAGATTACTCGGATCGAATCCAGAAATGACGGGAGGAGCTATTAGAATTCAAGATCTCGTAAAACGCTTAAACGGAGGTGGTTTGAAAATGGCTTAAGTTTAAATTTATTTTGCTTAAGTTTATTTTCTTATTTAGGTGTAAAAATTTATTTTCTTATTTAAAAATATATGTATAATAAAATGCAATCCGATATTCTAAGATTCACAGAGCAACCATTGATCGATGAAGGTATCGAGCGATACGAATGGCATGAGTACGAACCTGTAGCGAGAACTAACCTTAACAGTTCTGGTGAAATAAGAATAAATATTGAATTACAAGACTTATATAGTCACCCAGCAGAGTCCTATCTGCAATTCGACGGAAGACTAATTAAAGCTGACGACACCGCATACGTTAATGCCGATTTAGTCGCTCTTACGAATAATGGGCTTATGTATCTATTCAGTCAAATATCCTATCAGTTATCTAATCAAGAAATCGAAACGCTATTTCATCCGGGTCAAGCTACAACGATGCTCGGTTTACTTACGTATCCAAACGATTTTCAGCTGACTCAAGGCTTAAATCAGCTGTGGTATAAAGACACTGGAGCGACTGCTGTTATTGCGGACAACCCCGGATTTGCCACTAGACAAAGCTTTCTCATTCGCAAACCAAACACTAAAGGAATGTTCAGCTTTATTGTTCCGTTGAAGCATATTTTCGGGTTTTGCGATGATTACGACAAGATTATTTATGGCTTCAAACAGACGCTGACTTTAGTTCGTAAAGCGGACGATGATGCCATATTCCGAGATAACGCTGCAGCTGCTGGAAAAGTTGCGATAAACAAAATTTCATGGTTCATTCCACACGTTATTCCTTCCGATATGGAACGAATGCAGTTGTATAAGACGATTGAATCGAAATTAACGTTACCAGTTGCGTATAGAGCTCGTCAATGCGACACAATAACAGTTCCTCAGTCGACAAGTTTCAGTTGGAGATTAAGCGTTAAAACATCACCGGAGAAACCTAGATATATCATCGTAGGATTTCAGACGGACCGTAGCGGTAATCAGGAAAGTAATCCGTCGCTATTTAATCACTGCGATCTCAAGAACATTTATGTTATGATGAATCAAGAAAGATATCCAGCTGTCGATCATAACCTGTCGTTTCCTAATCAACAATTCTCCAGAGCGTACAGAGACGCGTCCTCCTTTAGTCAAAAATTCTATGGTATGGATAAGTTGATTACGCAAAGCAATATAACACCTGTTGATTATAAAGAATTATATCCGTTGTTCGTGTTCGATGTAAGCAAACAATCCGAGCGTTTGAAATCGTCAGTCGTTGATATACAGATTAAGGCTCTTTTCAATGCAGCAGTGCCAGCCGACACCGAAGCGTATGCTGTCGTAATTTCAGATAGGTTGCTGCAGTTCCAATCGGATGGTCAGAAAATGAGTGTTGTGTATGGAAAATTGATTTAAAGAATACTTATATATTATGAAGCTACCAGAGCTTAGAATGTTGGCCAAGCATAACAATGTTACAGGCACTTCACATCTCAACAAACCTCAAATGATAGCTGTACTGATTGAAAAGAATATTCTTCCGACGGACTACAAGTCTGTGTCATATCGACATGACACGTTGAGTAGTATCAGGAAACAACCGAGAAGGGTAGATATTATAGATCGAGAGACTGGCGTTGTTACCTCGTATCCATCGATGTATAAAGCTGCTAAGGCGTACGGTCAGAGTGCTGGCATAATAGCTTATCATAACGGAAATGTCTGGAGAGATAGATACGAAATTAAAGTGTATGAGAGATAGAATGATATGAAATTAAAGTGTATGAGAGATAGAATGATATGAAATTAAAGTGTTCGATAATGTATTGATATTTTTGCGTGGTAAAAATAAAATGGATTTAAAGAAAAGTAGTTTAAGAAACATGAACCATGTTGAACACTTGCTCGACTCGCCGGTTCCTGACATTAAGATTCCTACGCTTACACCCACACCTGGTAAATACAAACCAGTAGCGCCTAAGAGAAAATACAAAAATAGGGTTAGATCCAAATTAAATGATTTTGCGGATTGGTTACTTAGTTATGTGCCTGAACAAGACAATAAAGTCGTTAACGAAAAACTCGAATCATTGAAGTCAACTGTTTCCAGGATATTTGATAAAATTAAAATTCGAGAAACAGCGTCGGCTATTAAAGGATTCACCAAGCAGTATAGAATAGATGGAATTAATGGAATGGATGCCTCTTCGTTTCTTGATTTCGTCGGACCGCAGGTAGTAAATCTGTTGTCGACTAATCGCCAAACAAAGGTTAATCTAGTTCTTACTTGTACTATGGAACGAGTAGATATGAAATCTGGAATAGTGACTTCTGAGGATATACCATTCGTTTCCAGGGCAGAAGTTATTTTAGAAGCAACCGACTTGAATGAAATATACAGCAGAAAAAAGGATAAAATCATGGAGTCTATTGCTAGTTTTCAGATGCAAGGAAGTAATTGGAGATTTAAAGCTGTTGTAAAATTAGATATAAATACAGTAAAGTATACCCCCTTAAGAGGTAGTTCTTACATTCCACTTCCCAGCTTCTTAGCTAATAAAAAGGCTATTATAAATATGAAAAACGACGACGAAGAATGTTTCAAATGGTGTATCACTAGAGCTTTGAATCCGGTTGTGAAAAATCCGGAAAAAATAACGAAAGCTTTGAAAGAACAATCGAAAAAACTTAATTGGAGTGGTATTGAGTTTCCAGTTGCTGTTGATGCTAATATGATAGGTAAATTCGAGAGAAATAACAATATTAATGTTAATGTATTCGGTTATGAAAAAGAAGTATACCCGCTTTATCTGTCTAAGTGTGAAAGTAGTATTGATCTTTTGCTTATATCTGATGGAGAAAAAAAACATTATTGCTGGATAAAGAATTTTAACAGATTGATGACATCTGGGACTAATTCGAGGTACTATTGTAAAAGATGCACGACTGGTTTCTCAACGACCAAAGCGCTTAACAACCATAATGAGTACTGCTCTCAACATAACGCACAAAAAATAGAAATGCCAGAACCAGGAACTATGTTAAGTTTTAAAAATTATAACAATTCTATGAGGGTTCCTTTTATAGTCTACGCAGATTTCGAGTCTTTTGTGAAACCGATCGATACATGCCAACCAAATCCAGAGTTGTCGTACACTAATAAATATCAAAAGCATACTCCTAGCTCCTTTTGTTACCACATAAAATGTTTCGATGATAGCGTATATTCACAAGATCCTGTGACGTTTACGGCTGAAAGCGAAGATGATGATGTTGGTCAAATATTTGTAGATAAATTAGAAGAGAATATAAAACGAATTTATAATCAGTTTAAATTTAAGAAGAATATGATATTTACAGAAGAGGACAAGAAGTGTTTTGATACAGCTACAACATGTCATATCTGTGAAAAAACGTTGGGCGAAGACCGAGTGAGAGATCACTGTCATCTTAGTGGTAAATTTAGAGGTGCTGCTCATAACAGTTGTAATTTAAACTATAAAGTCCCCAAGTTTTTCCCTGTAGTGTTTCATAATCTTTCCGGGTACGATTGCCATCTGTTCATTAAGAAACTGAGAGGTGATAATGGAGAGAAAATTAACTGCATACCTAACAACGAGGAAAAGTATATATCGTTTAGCAGAGAGGTCGTTGTCGGTAAGTTTGTAAAAGATGGAAAAGAAATACTAGTCCGACGAGAACTGCGTTTTATCGACAGTTTTAAATTTATGGCTTCGAGTCTTGATGCTTTATCGAGGAACCTAAGCAAAGACCAGTGTAAAAATATTAGGAAACGATATACAGGAAAGAAGCTCGATCTTTTGCTAAGAAAAGGCATATATCCTTATGACTACGTCGATTCATTTACTACCTTTAATGAAACCGAACTACCACCAAAATCCGCTTTCTATTCTAAGCTAAATGATTCGAATATTAGCGATGAAGACTACGAGCATGCACAAACGGTATGGAAAGAATTTGGATGCAAAACATTCAGAGAATATCACGATTTATACAACGTTTCGGATGTTCTGCTACTTGCTGATGTTTTCGAAAACTTTAGAGATGTGTGTATGAAGAACTATACGCTTGACCCTGCATGGTATTTTACATCTCCTGGCTTAGCCTGGGATGCCGCTTTAAAATTGACAGGCGTGAAATTAGAGTTATTGAGTGATTACAATATGATTCTGATGATTAAGCAAGGGATGAGAGGAGGAGTAAGCACAATATCAAATCGATACGGGAAAGCGAATAATAAATATATGAACGATTTCAACAGTAACGAAAATTCTACATTTATCACTTACCTGGATGCGAATAATCTATATGGATGGGCTATGATCAAACCTTTACCTACTCACGGGTTCAAATGGATGAATAAAGCTGATTTAAAAAATTGGAGAAGTATTCCATGCATATTGGAAGTTGATTTGGAATATCCTAAAGAGTTACACGACCTGCATAACGATTTTCCGTTAGCCCCCGAAAGCATTGAGATTGACAAAGTCAAAAAGTTAATTCCAAACTTAAACGATAAAAAGAAGTATGTGCTGCACTACGATAATCTGAAGCTGTACGAGAGCTTAGGTCTGAAAATAACAAAAGTGCACAGAGGCATACTATTCGAGGAAAGCGATTGGTTGAAAAAGTATATCGATTTAAATACAGCTCTTAGAACGAAAGCTACTAATGACTTTGAGAAAGACTTTTTCAAATTAATGAATAACAGTGTCTTTGGAAAAACTTGTGAGAACATTGAAAATCGTGTTGATATAAAGTTAGTGTGTCAGGAGGAGAAGGCTATTGAACTAGCCGCTAAACCTAATTACGAGAGATGTACTATTTTCGATGAAAATCTAATAGCCGTTCACATGAAAAAAACTAAATTGTACTATAATAAACCTATCTATCTTGGCATGTGTATATTAGATTTGAGTAAAACGTTGATGTATGATTTTCATTACAATTACATCAAGACTAAATACGGAAATAGAGCTAAATTATTATTTACTGATACAGATTCTTTGACATACGAAATTAAAACTGAAGACTTTTACTCAGATATCGCAGGCGATATTAAGGCTCGATTCGATACGAGTGAATACCCGAGAGATCATCCATCTGGTATTGAGATTGGAGTAAATAAAAAAGTTATTGGAATGTTCAAGGATGAAACTAGTGGGAAACAGATAAAAGAATTTATCGGGTTGCGAGCAAAGTTGTATTCTTATAAGATGGCTGCTGGAGATGAGCACAAGAAATGTAAAGGTATTAAGAAGAATGTTGTCCAGAAAACTATTACTCACGAAGATTATAGAAACTGCTTATTTACTAAAAAAGAACAACAACGAACGATGAATGTTATTAGATCTTATCATCACGATATTTATACGGAAGAAATTAATAAAGTTGCATTATCTGCAGATGATGACAAACGGGTAATAATGATAGATGGTATTCATACACTAGCATATGGTCACTACTCGTTGAAAATTTTTAATTAATGTTTATATTAAATAAATGAGCGTCAAACAAATCAATGTTTGTGGAGTAGTGCTACCGAATATTGCTTTATCGAATGTGGATCTAATCGAAGCGGTTAAGAAACTAAACATCAATAATTTCAAAGGAGTATTTCTCAGAGACGAGTTGCCGAAGAAACCTGGATGGAATGAGTGTGGTATTCTTAATCTAGATGATTCTAATGGGGCGGGCTCGCACTGGTGCGCTTTCTTAAAGAGCGGTAATGAGAAAATATATTTCGATAGTTACGGCCTTCCTCCCTCTCTGGAACTGATAAACTATTTACGCCGTCCAGTGCTATATAACAGCGAACGCATACAGCCGGATAACGAAGTGTTTTGTGGCCATTTATGTTTGTACGTCTTAAAGAAGACGATGAACGATGGAATGAATTTTCAAGAAGTTATAAACGGCTTGCATTAAAAATTATTATATATATAAAATGCCCGTCGATAAATTTGGTCACACCGCTGCTGGAGGAACATCACGAAGAGTAATCGCTGGAGGTGTAACTCTTAGTCAAATAAATGCTAATTTTCTTCGATGTGATGGAGCAAATCTGCCGACTGGAAATTTAAAAATGAATGGACATGTGATAAAAGGTCTCCCAGTAACGAATACTTCGACAGCCGGAATGGATGAAGCTTTAAGTAGGGGACAAGCCATTGATTTGATAACGAATCACAACGATTCTCCGTCTAACGATAATCATTTGACGAATAAGAAATACGTTGATGCTTCGAAGGTGTCTAAGGCAGGTGATACAATGGTTGGCGACTTGTTCTTAAACGTTGGCTCCGATCGTCTGCGTTCAATGGGTTGTAAGGACTTGAGAGGAGAAAATAAAGAATTCACTATTTTCTTAGGTAGTATACGAAATAAACTACAATGTTCGTTAAACAATCCTATTACATTACAGTCGACGGATGGATTTCTATGCAAAATAGGCGTAGAAAATATAATGAGAATCGGTAGAGCGTCTAACGATCGAAAAATCGACGTTTATCAAAATATCCTAATGAATAGTAATAATATCAACGATTTAAGCGATCCTCTTTCAGCTCAAGATGCCGCTACAAAGAATTACGTTGATAAATCTCTGAAAAAGTGCCACGTTGGATATATTCCTCCCTTGGAAGCTGATGAAAGTGTGACAGGATTCGTTGCTAGTGCCGGTTTTTGTTTTTCCGGAAGCAAAGCCTACCATGCTTTCACTAATCTTACCGATGATGTGAACGCAGCTTGGATTCCAGGTAAAGGTGTGTTCACTTGGTTACAAATTAAATGTCCTGAGCCAGTTAAAATTTGGAGAATTGCGTTTAAAAGCGAATATATAGATGATTTAATTTTAACCGCTAGCAATGATGGAGCAGTGTTTGTACCCATATCATCACGTCTTTCTTCAACTACTTCAGAGGCTGTTCTGACATTTTATGATATTATTATGCCTATGGATGCGTATCAATATTATAGAGTTGCAGTAGTGACAAAGGATAATGATCCTACAGGAGGGATTCAGGTAATGCAATTATATGTATACGATGACTAATCTGCATTAAAAATTATTATATATAAAATGCCCGTCGATAAATTTGGCCACACCGATGTTGGTTCATCACAAAGAGTAATCGCTGGAGGTGTTACTCTTAGTCAAATAAATGCCAGTTTCCTCCGATTGGATGGGGTAAATCCGGCGACTGGAAATCTAAAAATGGGTGGTCACAAAATTAAAGGACTGCCCACAACGAAGCCTTTGACAGCAGGAATGGATGAGGCCTTAAGTTGGGGTCAAGCCATTGATTTGATAACGAATCACGACGATTCTCCGTCCAACGATAATCATTTGACGAATAAGAAATACGTTGATGAACAAGTTACATTGAAGGTGTCTAAAACTGGTGATACCATGACTGGTGATCTAATCTTAAACGTTGGCTCCGATCGTCTGCGTTCAATGGGTTGTAAGGACTTGAGAGGAGAAAATAAAGAATTCACTATTTTCTTAGGTAGTATACGAAATAAACTACAATGTTCGTTAAACAATCCTATTACATTACAATCGATGGATGGATTTCGTTTTAGAATAAACAATGAAATCATGTTAGAGATGGTTAAGTCACTCGATGGCACTCCTCCGTCTAAAATAAATGTGTATAAGTCCATCTTTATGCATGATGCTTACATTACAGGACTACACGAACCCAACAGCGCCAGCGATGCAGCTACGAAGCAGTATGTAGATTCTATCTCAATCGGTCCCGCGCTTAGCATTCATTCTTTAACTTGGCAATTCTTAATCGCTAAAACTCACACAAGAGTTACTTTCGATAGTGTAAGATTCAAAACCGATGGTGTTATAAGTGCGGGAATGACCCGTTTCACTCCCGGTAAAGCCGGATACTATTTCGTTTCGACGTACATAGAATTTGGTAACAGTAGTACCGCTCCTGGTAACGTCTACCTGTATAGAAATGGGGCGAATTACATGCAAATTGCGGGCGGAGGGGGAACGGGAGCTGCGTTTAACAATTCAACCGGTAGTTGCATAATTTTCGTAGCCAATACCGATTTTCTCGAGATATTCGCTTATTCGCACATCGCACTAAATATATTAGCTAGAGACTTTTCGGTAGTATTCTTACGACCTTAATTTCCTTGCTGATCGAAATAATAAAAGGAGATGGATGAGAGATGTGAGGAGGAATCAGTAAAAAAAAATAAAAGGCGCTAGATGAGAAGAGGAGGAATCAAGGGGAAATAATAAAATACCTCTTGGTTGACAGTCCAGCGCGCTAACCACTGTACTACCGAGCACCCCCCTCAGGAAATAATAAAAGACATCCAAGTTGTTAACCCTATACTGGTCGACAGTCTAGCTCGCTAACCACTGTACTACCGAGCACCCCCCTCAGGAAATAATAAAAGACATCCAAGTTGTTAACCCTATACTACTCTCAGGCCATATAATACGATTGCAAACGAGTATCGATGAGTGTGAGTATTACTATGTCCTGTTCTCTAATTAAGAAAGGTCAACGCTGGCATGGATGGGGTCAATGTGTTGTCATCGAGTTTGCAGTCTGCAGTTCTGGAAGAATTTGAATCAGAGATTTTTCTGGTGAGCAAACATGTCTTCTGTGTCTGATCTTTGCTGTTGCGTCTGACTTTATATAATGTTTGGCTGCATGCATTTTGGTTTCTGCGCAACGTTCTGCCAGGCATTATGCATGCAAGCGTTGTCTCTCTGACTGCAGTCTTTCTCAGTTCTTCACTTCCATCCGGCTGCTTAAATAGAATCGTCTTCCGCTACTCCTTTCCTTCAAATATGCGGTATTTAATATATATAATTATATATACATATATATACATATATACATATATATATACTTATATAGGCCTGTATTCTTCGTCCCTTCTGGATCTATATAGATAACCACAAAATAATATAACGCTCAATGTTGTTACTCACTGCCATCATTGTTTACGACTTACGAGGTCTATTCAGGAAATAAATTGAATTGTTTGTCTATATGTGCACTTGTTATAGCGCCCCTTCAAGCTCTCACTACTCAGAGGCGCTCCCGATGCAGAGCGGACACTGCATCGGAGTTTCACGCCGAAGCGCTGAGCAATTGTAAGTGAAGGACTTGCCCAAGGTCCTTACGCGGGGAGGTGGATTCGAACCTCGGACCTTCCGGCTCCAAGGCAACGACGCCACCACTAGACCACCGCGCCCCACAATTGTGTTTAATATTATGGTTCCACGACAACTGGTCTACCGACAAGTCGGCGACAACTCGTCTACCGACAACTCGTCTCCGGACAATTGGTCTAACGACAACTGGTTTACAGACGAATAGCATTGATGAAATAGCAGCTGGATTTGCGAAAATGGGTTTTTAGCTTAACTGGAAGCTGGATTTACGATTTTCATTCGTTTTGATTATTCCAACATGCACCGGGTCATTGCACCCATTTCTACTTAAAATCTAAAAAATACCTTCATCCAGCTTCTTTTTCTCGCCTGTTATTTTAGATATACAAATATCCTCATCCAGCTTCCATTACTAAAGCGGTTTTCCTATCAATCCAGCTTCTATTTGAGATCTAGAAATACCTTCATCCGTTATTTTCACACCTTCATGCGTTATTTTCGTCAATCCAGCTTCTATTTCACCTGTAAAAGAACCATCAACGAGATTCCATTTCTCTTGCGTTTTTTTCAGCAATCCAACCTCCACTTCATTTCTGAAAACTGTCATCCAGCTTCCATTTCTCAAGCGCTGGATCAGTTGTCAGTAGACGAGTTGTCGGTAGACGACTTGTCGTGACACCGTTTATTACAATGGTCATCATTATTAATTTCATTAAATCAAGTGCGTTTCTGGCTCCGACAGAATGATAGCGCATTTTGTGACGTCTATCCCTATATAGGAATACTAGCTGAACCCGGCCACGCGTTGCTGTGGCTGAAAAGACGCTCCCCCTCCCCCTCCCCCTCCCTTTCCCCCTTCCCTTCTCCTCCCCTCCCCTTCTCCTCCTCCTCGCTCCCCCTCCCCTTTCTCCCCCTCCCTCCCTCCCCCTCCCTCCACCTCCCCCTCCCCCTCCGCCTCCCTCCTCCGCCCCTCCCCTCCCCTTCCCCTTCCCCCTCGACCTCCACCTCCCCTCCCCCTCCGCTCCCTCCCCACCGTCTTCGTCTCCGTTCCTTTCCTCCGTCACGACGTGAAGGCCACTTTGGGGAAAGGCCTCCCCTCCCCTACCCCTCCCCCTCGACCTCCACCTCCCCCTCCGCTCCCTCCCCACCGTCTTCGTCCCGCTCCCTCCTCTCCTTTCCTTCGTCACGCCGTGAAGGCCGCTTTGGGGAAGGCCGCGAATCGCTTATGACGTCACAGGACGCGACATCATTCATGTTTCGTCTGCTGTGTTTGGAGACAGCGTTTAGCCGTGTGGGACGTGTTGAATTTGTAAATGGCGGACGAACGGATTGCAAAGTTCACTTTTTGAGGAAACGATTGCGTTTTTGGGGTGAAAAAATCTTAAGACACGGTGCTATTTGAATGGAAGGTTTTGGTAAATTTTCACAACAATCGGTGCGTAGCTTTCGGCGTGGTGTTAACAGGAACTATTGGAAAGTTTCATTTTTATATATATAGATAGGAGGATAGGAGGCAGTGGAGAGCTATAGTCCATGCATATGACCAACCGTCGCGCAGCGACGTCGGTGATAGACACGACATGACATCCCTATATAATTATATGCACGCTTGACTCTATTGTCTATTTTTCTACCATTACTTCCTATATACAATGTCATGTATACATGTGTAGGATAATATATATAGGAAACACACGCCGATGTATGCTTATGCATGTGCAGCGTTCACTTGACTATATGTATAACAAACAAAATAGAAATGTATATTCTTTATTAGACTATAGGCTATCAGCAAAAGTACAGTATAATTATAGCTTACCAAATGCATAAGAGTCGACAACAAGTTATTAATCATAATTGTATATTTCATTTTCATAATGAAAGTTCTTTTGAAATCAATCCAAATTGTATGCTATTACATTCTCATATACAGGTATGATGAAAGTTCTCTTGAAATTAATCAAACGTCTCATAATGAAAGTTTCTTGGAATCTAATATAAAATAGTATTACATTCTCATAATGAAAGCTGCGTTTCCCGATGTGAAGAGCTGCACGGGAAGGACTATAAGTATTGTATTGTATTGTATTGTATTGTATTGTATTGTATTGTATTGTATCTATAAATTTATAAAGCGCCTCTCACAGTGCACACCAATCAGAGGCGCAGTACTAAGTAAGTAGTCTAAGTAATGAAAGTTCTCTTGGCAAAGGCGTCAGCTCTAACGTATAAGGTCACGAGGTCTGGATCACGTGTTGTTGGGGTGATCTTACAAGGAAGACAAGGGGGATGAGGAAGAGGAAGAGGAAGAGGAGGAGGCCATGGAGTAGGTCTAATATAGGATACAGTGGTGGAAAAGAGCAACTTCAACTGCAAGTGGAGTAGTGTCCTTCAAAAAAGAAATGTCCGCCGGTATAGGAAACCTGGCAAACTCAGGCTATATTATCCGGGACCAAATGACGACACTAAACCTATCCCTAACCCTCACCGACCCTCACGACGCCTAACCTGACCCTAACCGACCCTCACGACGAATAACACATAATATAACACATATAACACATAACACATAAAATAATATATAACACAAATTAACAACACATAACATATAATTATTTTGAAGATGATTCGGAAGAATTGTCTTGATAGGCTATGCTAGTGACATCTATAGACTACCAAACCCTCGGGCTACCAAGCTTTTTTTGTAACACTGACTACCAAGGGGGGGTGGTTACCACCCCCCCCTGGATTTTGGGTTTGGTTTGAGATATCATAACTTGTAATACACCAATGGATTCAGCATTCATTTCTGCACAAAATGGTATATTTAGGTTTAAAATATATGAAAGCACCCCGAAGTTATGAATTTTTTTACCGTAGGCACCCGTCGATTCCACAAAATGTATACTTTCGCATAAGCAAAATATTAGATTCTGTGTTTTTAACATAATTTATTTATTTAAAAATAGTTTACATATAATAAAGTCCAATATCCAACTATAAAAACTAGTAATAAGATAGTTTTAATTACAATAAAAGAAAAAAACATGTATTAGCTGCTGAAAAACGTTTACGCAGACTTATCGGTTTGCGTTGTAAAAAAAACCCAACATTTTCACACAATTAAATTTATTTTGCGCACTTCCGGTCATCAAATATCAAATTAATTAGTATAAAAAAATAGCCCTAAGTGCCCTCTATAGAATGGCATAATTTATTTCTCTTGAAAAATTAATTATGAATAATTTTTAATAGGAAAAACATGAAAATTTTATAAAAATAAAACACCTTTTTATATATTTTAATTTATTTTGAGCACTTCCGGTTGTCAAAAGACAACTCCGTTACCACCACAATGTAGCCCCACATTCCCTCTACAGAATGGTGTAATTTGTGTCTCTTCATGTCAAAGGACGGATAAGATATAGCCGATAATCTAAGGGGAGGTGGTATCCACCCCCCTGGTGCCTCGGGTATATCGGGTATAACTTTTGAATGGTATGGTATATCATCACACATTTTAGCTCAAAATGTGCGCAAATGAATCCTCTACAGCTACCTAAAACGTCAAAATTTTATTCCAAACGAAAAAAGTTTTATTTGGGAAAAACTTAGGGGGGGTGGTTACAACCCCCCTGGTAGCCCGAGGGTTAAACTGCATTCAGCTGATAGCAATGATACACATTATTATTTATGTATATTATTAGGCCTACATATATTTTTATAGCTTTTTTAAGGTTTGTACAGACATGTTTGACTATTCTTAGAGTCTGTGGCATGTGATTAGCCGCCTCAAATTCCTTCAGCACATCTTCTACATAATGAGCACCCAGTCTCCGCTAATGCATTCTTAGGCTGATAGAGACGCGACTTAAACAGGCAAGATGTCGGTTCACATAAGATTAGCCTATATACAGTCTAGTCTATATTTTAAAACAACCATTCTATTATGGTTAAGCCGGGCCCTAACAGAACTGTCTTATTGTGCGCGGATGAGGTCGGCCCAAGCAAACGCCGCAGAAATGAGTATTATAATAATATTATTATTAGGCTATAGCAGCACTTCGTATGGCGGTAGAAAGTAACATTAACATTACAGGTTGTGACATACAGTCACTGATGTAACATTCAGAAGCCCTGCATGGTGGCGATGCATAATATAGATGCGTTGGTTTTTTTTATAGCGTTGAAGATTTCCCCTGATAGTATAATTATCACCGAAGAATGCTTTGATCATTGATAGTTTTAGAGTTGTGTAGACCATAATTATATGAAGTAAACGGAGTGTGAATAATTCAACGTTGTAGCCATTTCCGACCGACGCTGTTCATCTTATAACCGAGAGATCACTGCATGGGCCAAGATCTACCCTGAGGGCAAAATATTATTATTATATTATACAAGAGCCCAAGATCAATTGACACACGAACCTTGACAATAGCTTTTCCTAGAGCCGATGGTACTACGTGATTATTTTCACGCAGAAGATGTTTTTGAAGCGTTCGCCCGTTGGCTTGTTGGAAAGAAAGAAAAACACAATTCTCCCCAACTGACGTAAGAGATAGACTATATATAGGTCTATATTATGTTTTCACCTGCACTTGTCCTTCTCTATTGGTTCAGGTTTTTCTCTCGCTAGACATGCATTTCATCTAACCTTTTGGCTCCTGCTTATATATACAGGTCTATTATAGTTCTACCTCACACTGGCTCAGAATGTATTTCGATAAAGATAATTGTCGCAGTGTTTCTCGTTCCTGTCAATCTTTTCTCCCCCATGTAATGTGTTATTTTCCTACTTTAACAACCGTTGTTTCGTTCATGACATTGACTTGGTATAGAAGAGCCCCGTAGGTCTATGTCAAATGGAAAGACACAGATATAAATGGCGTTAGTTTAAGGTTTGGATTCAGAATAAATGCGCAAAGGCTAAAACAATTTCCAACTGAAAACAACATAATAAAAAGCAGTATAGGGCCTATAATTATGCATGCTAGAATGGGTAGAAAGAAGTTGAAGCAAGCTCGTGTATACTGGGGGGAGGTTTAATTGCGGAATTTGGCCAACGTAGGCCTACAAAGGACATAAATTGTAGAACTATATATATATATAGCTAAGCATTAGCGATGTTTGAAAGACTGAGATGCGATACGGGAGGACATGAAACAACTCAAACTGAAAAACGAAGGCACCAATGACAGAGGAAATGGAAGAGGAGGATCCGAGTGGCTGACCCCTCAGTCGAGAGGGCTTAATTCAAGCCTGAAGGAAAAGAAAAAAGATTGAGTAGGCTTAGTTTATTTGTTGTGGAAGACGAACAGTATAATCGGCAAGAGCAAAACTGAAACTGTACTTAAGGTATATAGGCCTAACTTATATAAGTCACTCTGGTGCTGAACTGTGAACCTCAGTGTTGATACCTAGGCTATACAAAAAGGAAGACGAATTATTATATTGTTAGTCCTAATTCTAGTTAGATATCAGTAGCATGGCCAAGAAGATGGGCGCAGGGGACAATCGGACGAGACAGGACTCTTAATGAAGTAATAAAGACTATATATAACTATATATATATATATATATAACCTAATGAAGTAATGAAGCAATGAAGGACTTGAGACAGAGAGAAACACTGGCATATAGATAAGATCAGAAACAAGACTGACATAGTCTGGCCGTGTGCTTGTATAACAATATTATGGACGACGAGGAATTACCAGCAAGGGCATTGTATTGCCATGCACGTGGCGAAATACTTTTGATATTTCTTTACTTGGTGCGGAGTCGAGGAATACAATCCAATTAAGTCTTTTCATGAGTTTGCGTGAGACACGATCTCAGAAAAGATGTGAACATGAGAATGAAGTCTCTTCAGATCCGATGTCAGCGACAGAAAGAAATGAATGAATTAATACCGTAAACATCTCATGGTCGGCACGCACCAGACGAAAGAGAAGAGAAAAGTAGATATTTCCTACTAACTCTTGCTCCCTATAGGCCCTATATTACATGTATAGGCTATGCGAGATCAGCCGGTCCCCCACTCTTACCAATCGGATTGGATTGCACTGTAAAGACTCTAACTATATAACCTAATGAAGTAATGAAGCAATGAAGGACTTGAGACAGAGAGAAACACTGGCATATAGATAAGATCAGAAAACAAGACTGACGGTCCACTAAAAATAGTCATCACATTAAAAGTACGGAAATTGCTATGTTTCTCGGAAATTTTAAGGAAGAGATCAGAAAGACCGTCATGCAGAAAAAATTGACCGCCGGACAAAGAGTGTCGTTGGTGATTATTGCCTCAGCGTTTGCCGTCTGTACATTTTGCTGCGAGACAAGTGGATTCATAAATATTCTGTCTGACTTCACAGAGATCAGTGACGAATACATTTTGCCGATTTGTTCCATATATATATATTATATATTTATATTATATATATATATATAATATATATATAATTATCTCAGTCGACATTACATCCTTGAGACTGCCAAGCACACAGTGCATACCTTTATAATTATAAAACAATGATCCCTGCAACTGCATAGTAGCAAAGTCAAGTATGCTTGTAACTGTCATAAGGACGGCATCGAGGTTCACATTCAACGTGTCTTGAAGGCGACGGTAGACTGAAATACTTACACTATCTCTATAGCAGGCCCTACTATATAAGTTTGTGGGGCGCGGTGGTCTAGTGGTGGCGTCATTGCCTTGGAGCCGGAAGGTCCGAGGTTCGAAACCACCTCCCCGCGTAAGGACCTTGGGCAAGTCCTTCACTTACAATTGCTCAGCGCTTCGGCGTGAAACTCCGATGCAGTGTCCGCTCTGCATCGGGAGCGCCTCTGAGTAGAGAGCTTGAAGGGGCGCTATAACAAGTGCACATACATACATACTTAAAGCTAGTTTTTGTATACTGTTATTTCAGAGATTCAAAATCTCGGGCTAGCACGGTCCGTCCACGGGGACCTACATGTAAATGACGTGACGTCGTGGCGACACTAAGCATCTTCGATATAATGGCAGTGTCGTTAAATATGTAACAACACATTTTGTATAGGCTACTGAGGCGCAAATCGGCATGGGGTTTGTCATAAATGGTTTGTTTAGAAGATGTTTATGTGAAGCAACCATACTGCAGGTAACTAGACAAATGTAAATTAATCGATCAGTCCTTTCTGCTGTGAAATGCTCGAACCCATACCGTTTCAGGCTTAGCGATGCGTAGTGGAGGTCTAAGGCTAACGAATTTTGTGCCCCACTGTGCACCGTTCGCATGCAGTATTCGCTTGCATTCACTGCGTTTGTTAGGTCTACCGCACAGCCGTTCACGTTTCGATGAAGGCAATTACGACTGTATAATATACGAGCGTGTCTTCCTTCGTCTGCGCACGTTTACAGTGCACTGCAGGTAGCAATTGCAGCTAATTTAAAGGTAGTCTGATGCACTTCCTGGCAGCGGCACTCGCACTCAAAAATCAATATAAACATACTGTACGTGTTCCAATTGTCTGCAGTGCCACCGTGCCATCTTTGTTATCGATGCCCACGGCACTGATGTTGTTATTAGGCTAATTGTTAGGCCTATAGCCTACATAAGGTAAATATATAATGTATATACACTATAGAAATGTATGAAATTATGTAATTATGGAGTCATTAATGCACAATTATGTGCAACTATGCATATATAAATATATAAAAATAAAATTGCACGTAGCCTACGCACATACATACAAACAATGTATGCATATATACATGCAAGATAAGTTGACCCAATTCCTTGGTATGGGCTCAATTCAATTATTGTTGTCTATATTCACTCGATTCTATAGATGCATCTCAAATATTGTGGCTGTCTTGCTGCATCAAGATCTAAACAAGAAACCATATGTTGGGGTAATTTGAACTTCGTCGTCTTCTTCTTCTTCATCATCCTCGTCTTCGTCTTCTGCCTAATTCTTCTTCTTCTTCTTCGTCTTCTTCTTCTTATTCTTCTTCTTCGTCTTCTGCTTTTTCGTCTTATTTTTGTTGTTTCTGTTCTTGCTGCTGTTATTGTTCTTCTTCCTCTCCTTCTTCCTCTTCTTCTTATTCTTCTTTTTCTTTTTCTCCTTCTTCCTTCCGTCTCCCTCTTCCTCCTCCTCTTCTTCTTCTTGTCCTTGCTCTTTGACTTGTTGTTGTTGCTGACGGTGCATGCAAATATCTTATACACGGTGTCCCAATTGAACTGATACCCTTTTTGTTTTGGCGATATACTTGTCAATTGTAAATGAAACTCAATAAAAGTTCAGCTCTTGTAAGAGGGGTAAATTATCAATGTCTCCTGAACGCCTTACTTTCTAAATTAATAAATATTTCCCTCATATTTCCGTCATTTCCATGTTAGGGGACAACAATAAAAATGGTTTTCAGCAAAGATGATTTGAGTTCAACAAAATATTTAATAGAAGAAAATCATTACGGTGCCAAATGGTTTTAAAGGAATTTTCTAACAGAAACTGGCCCATCGCAGCCTTATGAAACTCGCATACGTGACGTTGACCAGTGACCACTTCAAACAGCGAAATGTTAAAGAATGGAATCGTTTTGATCAAAGGGATTGGTGACAATGCAATCAATGAATGACGAAAGCGCATTAGAGCATGCATTCGAGCTAATGGAGGACATTTTGAACATCAGCTTTGAAGAACAGCGCTAACACTAATTTCCTATCTTTTACATGTTGGAAACTTAAAATTTTCGTTGCCCAAATTTGAGCGTGCATAACTTCGGACTCTGTTTGTAGAATCAGATAATATTTTCAGGAAACATTGATAATTTATCCCTCTTATATTCTCTGAAATTTTAGAGAGTTTCATTTAGAATTGACTAGTATATCGCCAAAACAAAAAGGGTATCAGTTCAATAATTGGAACACCGAGTATATATCTGATAAAGAGATCACTCGGCTGAAGTTCACCTCTTTTTATCATCAGGTCGGTTCTGCTTTAAGAATCTATACACGTAATAATTATGATAATCAGTTCCTTTTTAGACTCTGCAATACTGCAGCAGTTTCTGCTCACATAATTATTACAAGACTGTAAGCTTATGATTCTTTTGGTCAAAACTGCCCCTTCTGTGTGGCTGGAGATAAACATGTAGATCCAAGTAGACAAGAAGCTCTTTCATGCAGAAAGCACAGTTCCTTGGCCACTGCATCCATCAGCTCTTGCCACCTCTTCGTGAGGACAAGACAATATTTCACATGCAAGAGAGGACACTTTATTCATGCTGCCTCTCGTTAAATAAAATTTGTTTTAAAACTGCTTCGTCAACAAAAATGCATTTTCATTCACATGTATGCATGAGTGACCTTACCATCTACTTTTTAATTTCGTAGCCTATTTTTTGTATAAATGCATGCAATAGTTTTATGCAATGTAGCGCATGTGCATTTGTCAGATAAAAATAAAGGCTACATGCATTGTATAGGCCTACTACTGATACAAATAAAGGCTATACTTAGCCTACTACTCACTTACCTCAGCTGCCACGAAAGTTCCTTTTTTCAATTCGATGCTGGCGTTCAAATCGAATGCACAGAGGCAGAATAATAATTATTGTCTTTTATGCTAGTATAATGCTACCTCGTCTTGGTTCAAAGGAACAATTATTATCTCTATTCCTCATTCGTGCTCAGATTTATTCATTCGCTGTAAGTAATAACAAATAGATTTATATAGGTTCTAGCGTAAAATATATTAATAGTGTAAAAGCATCAAACCCGCCACAAGCAGTGAGCTGCAGAAAAATGACAAGATCCAGGGATAAAGTTTGAAAGAGGTCTAATTTAAACCACGTCCGTCATCGTGCACATTATGCTGCTGCTGCTGATGAGGCTGAAGGTGATGGTGACCTTTATCATCATCATCATCATCATCATCATCATCATCATCATCATCATCATCATCATCATCATCATCATCATCATCACCATCATCATCATCATCATCATCATCATCATCATCATCATCATCATCATCATCATCATCATCATCATCATCATCATCATCATCATCGTCATCATCGTCGTCGTCATCATCATCATCATCGCCTTCTTCGTCGTCATCACCACTACCACCATCATTATCGTCATCATTATCGTCGTCGTCGTCATCACCGCCACCATCATTGTCATCATCATCATAGTCGTTGTCGTCGCCATTATCATTCTCATTATCATTCTCATCATTATCATCATCACCATCATCGCAATTAGCATTATTACAATTTGTAACAAAAGTATGAAAGCAATGTAATTAGGCTACAAATAGACATTCTGATGTTTCATGGTCGGTGAGAAAAATGGTTAAACCTTTCCTGGAAAACGATTCACGAGGTCTTTTTATGACTCACACTTACGAGCCTATACTGATTTGAAGAATCACAACAAGAATATTAAGGATTTGCTTAATATCACTGGTTAAACGTGCTGGCTGAACATGACTGGCTGAACATGATTGACTGAAGCCGCTGAACACGACTTTTGCCGAGCAATCTAAATCGCAAACCGGAGGCGGTGGAGTGATATGCGGTAAAGTAGGCTAATCCCTCAGATACTGATCAGACGCAGCTCTGTGGAGAGACCTGTATAAAAAGTAAACAGATCTTAATTTCAATCAGGCAACCAGCGTAGAACATCACAAAGTAGCGGCGTCACGTGATCACATATCCTCCGACTACACAGAAAACGTGAATGGCTATAAGCATGATTGGTCATAGTGCCCTTCATGGCTTGCACAGCCTACGCAACGATATTCTCAATTAAGCCGTCAGATCCTTCTGAAGTCTACGATGAGATGCAATATTTAAAAGAAATTCTATCTCGCTGGGTTTGTAATTTCTTCAACAGAATCTTATATGTTTGTCGTCTGTATACGCAGTCTTTCCTTTGATGCCCACGTTATCGGGCTTAGCCAGTTCTCTAATAGCTCATCGAGGAACAAAGTTGCTTACAGACCGGTGCGATGCGTTGAATGCATACACGTGCCTTTGATGATGGAAGGCCATCGGGAGAAGCTAGCTATTATTATATGCCGCATGATACGGCGTAATTAATTTGACTCATTTTTCGTTTCCGTGGTTTTTAAATTATGCTTCCAATGGTAAGTTTATACTAGTAGTAGGCTTATTTATTATTTATAATATTAGGCCTAGGCCTATTCTTATTGATGCTATTACCAATATTATTATTATTATTATTATTATTATTATTATTCTTCTTCTTCTTCTTATTATTAGTAGATGTAATATTTGCCCTCTGGATGTCTTTTATTATTTCCTGAGGGGGGTGCTCGGTAGTACAGTGGTTAGCGCGCTGGACTGTCAACCAAGAGGTCTTTTATTATTTTCCTGAATCCTCACATCTCTCATCTAGCTCCTTTTATTATTTTTCTAATTCCTCCTAACATCTCTCATCATTTCAACTCTAATCATCACTCACCTCTAGCTCATTTTAGTTATTTAACGAGATAGATAGATAGATAGATAGATAGATAGAGAGATAGATAGAGAGATAGATAGGTAGATAGATAGATAGATAGAGAGATAGAAAGATAGATATATAGATAGATAGACAGATAGATGGACAGACAGATAGATAGATAGATAGATAGATAGATAGATAGATAGATAGACAGACAGATAGATAGATAGATAGATAGACAGATAGATAGATAGATGGATAGATAGATGGATAGATAGATGATAGATGGATGGATAGATGATACATAGATGGATAGGCCAACAAAGACCAGACAAAGGTATTGATTTACACAACAATAACACCTGTAGCAAACCTAACAAGCCGAATGTAGGCGTATAGGCCTACCGTAAGGAAATCAATAATTTTTTTTCTTCAGCAGGTGTCTTTGTTCGCTCGCCCTACACGTCATGCAACAGCTGTTGTTCGCATCATGTAGCTGTCTTAGCAGCAGTAGCCATCTAACGTCGTCTAGATGAAGCGTGTTCGCTTAACAAAGCATTAGTAATCTTTCTGATTTGAGATCTTGTCTGTTAGCTACGTGTACTTGTGCTGTAAGCTTATAACAGAATGGAGGAACTCCGTGATCTGCTCATATTAATCGGGACAAAATCTAAAGAAGTAATAGATAGAGCACTTATTAAGAGATCTTTAACAGTCGCTAAAAGAACGAAATTAACGGAAGAATTACAGGAAATAGCAACCTGTATCGAAAAACCAAAGAAAAGAAAACGTCAGACTAAAACACCTCGTGACACCAATCAACCGCCTGCTGACAATCAACCGTCTGCTGACAATCTACCACCTACGGCTGCTACCGATCCACCACCTCCATCTGCTGTCAATGAACCGATTCCGTGTGGTAGTAAGACTCCATCTAACATTCAACCCGTTGAATCTCCAACTCCACCCGGTCGCCAGCGAGATTACTACAATTCGGACAAATTCGAAGAAAAGATTCTACCACAGATACGGAAAAGAATCGCGGAATACGAAAGACGGTCTGAAGCCCTAGAGTGGAATTTCGATCTGAATTGTCTAGAAGAAATTAAAAATTTAAAGGGGGGTAGTCTAGCATCTATTAAACAGCTTCACAAACAACTTGTAGACAGAGACGAAACAGCATTGAATCTGGTTCTAATCATCGCCTACCACAGAGGATTGTGTTATTTAGCTGCACGTGAGTACATTCCACCTGACATATCTCTTAGCAAATGGTTTCCTCAAGAATTCGGATTGCCCTATATAACAGTTCACCGCTACTGCCTATATTCAACACTTATCCAAAGCTATCCCGGGTTAATCTGTTGTGGCCTATCTTTTACCCAAATCACGAAGCACCACAACAGAATCAAAGCCCTACTCAACATCGACGATGACCTTGGCAAGAAATTAAAAGCACGAGTCGATATCTGTGCGCAAAACAAGCCAGTTAACATCATACCTGTAAAAATGCAGGAGGTATTCCAAGATGAATTACATCTTAATGTAGATCCAGATTTCTGTTATGACATTGATGCAGATTACTTCCCGGATGTCATCGACAAGAGTGTACTAGCCAATGAAGGAATTCACACGTTTTTCAGCTGTTTGTCGGAAGTCGAAAACGACGATTTTTACACTTCTCCAATGGATGTCGAAGAAGAAGCGTAAAATCTTCTTATGCAGGTGTTCATATGACCTACTTTCGATATCATGCATGAGACTTCCGATTGTGTAGGACTTGTAGCGCGTGACGCTGGTGATTATAATAATTTATTTCGTCGCGAAGCAGGTCGCATCTATTTAGCACCGCGCGCATGCGTGCTTCATGACCGACTTTCCCTATCATCGATGATAGCAAGCTGCGAATGTACACTGTACACATTGTACAGTAGAACTTGTTATTACACCGTGCTAAGTGATCTGCGAATGTTATTGCAACGTGCTGCGTGACCGACTTTCGCTATCCTCGATGATAGCAAGCTGCGAATGTACAGTAGAACTTGTTATTACACCGTGCTTAGTCATCTGCGAATGTTATTACAACGTGCTTCATGACCGACTTTCCCTATCATCGATGATAGCAAGCTGCAAATGTACAGTAGAACTTGTGAACTGCAAACGAATGTTATTACAGCATGCTACTTTCGGTATCATCATCAGTGATACTAAGCTGTAGTAGGCTACAGTAGAACTTGTTATTAATTCGTGATCTGTGAATTTACAGTAGAACTTGTTTTTAAAGCATGCTAACTGATCTGCGAATCTTATTACAGCATAGGTGGAAACCTGGATTAACAGTTGGAGGGATGAAGGACGAAGGAGTGGTTGAAGGGAAGAAAATTTTCCACCACCAAAAAAGTTGATGACCAAAATTTTTTTAATTATTATTATTATTTTTATTTTTTTTTAATAATTTTTTTTTTTTTTTTTAAATTTTTTTTTTTTTTTTTTTTTTTTTTTTTTGTCAAGAAATTTTTTTTTGTTTTTGACCGCCCCAAAAAAGTTAACGACCTTTTTTTTTAGTCAGCGTGCTTCATGACCGACTTTCTGCGAATGTACATTAGAACTTGTTATTACAGCGTGTTGTTATTCATAGAGAAGTAATGATTGCACAAGGGCTGTAGTAGTAAATCAGTTTGCTAATAGTAGTAGTAAATCAGTTAAATTCGTATTAATTCACAATGATATCAAATCCTTATTGTCAATCCATGAATTGAAAGAATCATCATAGCCTAACCATTTAACCAAAGACCGATTTCCTCTTTTTCTTATAATCTTCTCTATTTTAAATGTATCTTGCGTTGTCGATTGTAACTCGGCTTCATAAAATGTCCCTTGTATTTGTTCTCCATTATAATCTGATATTTTATAGGTTATAGGGTCTGTGTATTGAATGTGTGTTATAGTAAAAATTTCCTGTGTCCACCTTTGAGTGAAACCTTTCTCGAATGTCTTTTTCTTCTTAGAAATTCTTACTTTATCTCCTACTGAAAATGTAGGTTTAACAGTTTCAGGTACAGCGTCCCCATATAGATTCATCCACACAACCCATTCGTTTGCTTTGATACTCGCTTTAACAGGAGTCATTTTTATGGAAGAATGTCTTGTGTTGTTGTATAAATTAACCATATTATCTAAAACATCGATATATCTCTGAGTTGAGTTTGCTGTAAAATATTTAAACATCTTCTCTTTTACTGTTCTATTAAATCTTTCTACGATACAAGATTTCTCTTCATTCTCAGTTGAGTACAACTGCATACCTAATGATTTTACCTGTTTATTATAGAATTCTGTTCCCTTATCGACCCAAAGTTTTTCACCCCTTCTTTTGCTCGTATTAAATATTTTAACGAAAGCATCTGCCACAGATTCTCCGCGCTTATCTTTTAACGGCTGAATAAATGCATACTTGGAAAATATATCGATGACGCTTAACAAATATTTCACACCAGAATTAAATTTAGCATAAGCCTGCATGTCAATCAAGTCAGCCGCCCAAACTTTGTCCACTCCCTGAACATAAACAACTCGCTTCCTGAACTTCCTGACTATAGGTTTATGTAATTCGTCAGCAAGCTGGTCTGTCCATCTCAGAGCTTTTTTTCAATCCCATTCCAAAATGGGTTTTCGTTGATAAAATTGGTTTAACTATAGATCGTTCAACTCGTTCGCGGAACGAAGGATTAGGTATATTATTTAATTCATCTATCATAGCTCTGTCAGCGACGTTTCTCCCTGCTGTATCAGTATGTTTAGCATAAGCTAGGTCATGACGATAGGCTGCTGCATCAACTCTATCTACTGGTTTACTCCAATCTTTTGGTGTTCCATCAGGATTCAATCTCAAATCCAATCGAGTTCCTGGACCTGTGAAAGAATGTCCTGGAAGATGCATTTCACCCGGGTACTTTGCCCATGGAAGTTTAATATTAGAAGTAGCAGAATTGAGAGCTGAGACCAAATCACCACCTTGTACAGTAGTAGACATTTTAGTAAACTGAGTTTTTCTAGCGCCACAATCAACGCATACACATCTAAGCATAGGTCTGCCATTTTTACTGACGACTCGTTGAATATCTTGGGATTGAGTTTGTCGCTTACATTTTACGCAATACGAGCTGTGCTCCATTTTAATATAATATAATTAAAATGGAAGTCCAAGACCTATCGTGGAATGAAGATACATATAAACGCTTCAACAGTCCTCTCTTACCAAGAAGCATCAGAGGTTTGATCGTCGGTAAGTCTCAATGCGGCAAGACAATATTACTACTTAATTTATTACTGAGACCTGGTTGGTTAGACTACGATAACCTGCAGATCTTCGGTAAATCACTTTTCCAACCAGAATACAAGATACTAAAGAAAGCATTCGAAGAGAAATTACCAAAGGAAGCAATTATAAGACTTTTTGATAATCGCGATGAGATAATGAAATTAAATGTATCACCGACTGCTGTTGTCGAGGAGATGTCTAAAAACATGGGGGAAAAATCGGATATAGACTGCAAGTTCTTTGAAACCTCTGAAGATGTTCCAGATCCACGAGACTTAAGTCGAGATAAGAAGAATCTCATGATTTTTGATGATTTACAGTTAGAGCGACAAAATAAATGCGAATCGTATTATATAAGAGGTAGGCATAGTAATGTAGACTGCTTTTACCTAGCACAAAATTATTTCAAGCTGCCCAGACAAACTATCAGGGAGAATGCCAATTTTATATGTCTATTCCCTCAAGACCTCAAAAATATTAATCATATATACAGCGATCATATAGGTGTAGATGATATGACTATTGAAGATTTTCGAAAACTATGCAAAACTGCGTGGGATGAAACGCATGGTTTTGTGGTTATAGACCTTACTAGTAAAACAAATAAGGGTAGGTATAGAAGTGGATTAGATACATTTTACATTAAATAAAAGCAATAATAAAATGATAACAAAATTTAAGATTTTATATTCTAGGTTTAAAAATAACTATCTAAAATGGAAACCCTTCTTGACGAGATTTTATCTAATACTGAAACGATTGCACGCAACACAGAGGCTAAAGAATCCTTTTGCATTTTGTTGAGCGAAAGGAACACACGAATTCGAACGAAATTTGATCCACTAATCGAACTGGACAAAAGTAAAAAATATGAAATGGCCCTTGTTAATCTTGAAACGTACTACAGTTTTCCTAATATAGACGAAACAAATAATAAATTCGTATATTCGTCAGATAACGGTGTAACGTGGAAAGATTTAGACATTCCAACCGGTTGCTATGAAATCGATGACTTAAACGAATACATACAGAGAATTTTAAAGGAAGAAGGTCATGGTCAATGTATAAAGTTGCGACCAAATAACAATACTTTGAAGGCTGTTTTGGAAATTGATGAGAACTATAAAATTGATTTTAGAGTACCAAATTCAATTAGTACCGTTCTAGGATTTCAGAGTCGTGTATACTCCGAAGGATATAACGAATCCGAGCACATAGTCGAAGTAAACAGCGTGAATAGTTTACGAGTTACGAGTGATATAATAGGATCATCGTATGCTAACGGAACTACGGAGAACATAATTTATTCTTTCTTTCCATCGGTCGGGCCTGGTTACAAGATAATCGAATCTCCTCATAATCTGGTTTATCTTCCAATAACGCTATACTCTATTTCATCGATGGAAACAAAACTAATAGACCAAAATGGAAAACTAATTAATGTAAGAGGTGAAGAATTGTCGATACGATTTCACATAAGAGAGGTTTAATTTAAAGTTTATATTTAATATAAGATGAGCGCTTACGCTAAGGTCAAAGTTAATATTTCTGAAGGGCAAAAAGAGAAGATTAAGCGAGCTGTTCAAGTAGGAACTGGAGTGAGTATAAGACTTTCTCATGGAGACATAACTGGTGAGCATGTATTAGCTCTAAACCAGAGGCAAATTAACAAGTTAACTAAAGCGTATCAGAATGGAACTGGTTTGACAATTAAAATGGGTAAAAAGCAATTAGAAGACAATGCGAGAGTCGAAGGCGGATTTATTGGCGCTATTCTACCGTTCTTAGCAACAGCCGGAAAGTTTCTACTGTCTAGTGTTCTTCCGAGTTTAGCCACAGGAGCCTTAACAGGATTGGGTTCTGCAGCTGGTTCCAAAATTGTTGACAAAATAAGTGGATCTTCGATCTCACACCCGATAAGTGGATCTTCGATCTCACAAAGTGGATCTGGAGTGCTCTACGTTAAGAAAGGAGGAATATGCTGTAAGATAGTGCCTGCTGGGGAAGGTCTTTTTCTATCTCCGTGGAAAAAGGGTAGTTCGATATCGGGTTCTGGTCTGTTTATGAAAAGAGGAGCAGGATATATCAGCGGTGAAGGTCTTATATTGGGTCCCAATTCACCATTTAAAAATATTCCTATTCTTGGAATGTTACTTTAAAAAACCACTTATATAAATGTCTGGATACGGTCACCCAATACACAAATTTATCACCAAACGGAAGCCTCGTGTGAGTCCGATAATTTGGATGCCTAAAGTGGTCACTCACGCTCCTGCAAGACAACGAGCAGGCGATAGATATGAGATTTTTGCTCAGCAAGCGATAACGATTGAACCAAAGACAAATATTACAGTAGAAGTAGGCCTTGGAGTCCGAATGACCAGTGGAATGTGTCTAGTCTCTCTTAGACAGAAGTTGAAACAACTCAGACTGAGTCTTCAAGATGGTACTGTCCTAGAGGACGCAGAGGATATAATAATTACAATTCAAAACAACTCAGATTCACCAGTTACTATAAATGAAAAAGACTCAATTTGTTATGTTAATTACTACGATGCATAAATTGTACGTTTTATGTTTACGTTTTATGTTTACGTTTTATGTCTACGTTTTACGTTACGTTTTAAACATTATACTTATAATAAAAAATGTCACTACTGAAAATTAGTGATCCTGCAAAAAGAGATTTTATTATCGAAGAGTTTTTAAAAACGAAAAAAAATATTAAACAAAACTTTCTCTCTGAGAGAATAGATGATCTTGGACTTCAACGAGAATTAACGAAAATCTACAAACCAATAGTCGACTCTCAATCAGCAATTTCAAAAGAACAAAACGCTTTGCTGTCGACAATAAAAGATAACTCTGCAGCAACATCACTCGCTCTAAAATCACTTCCAGATTCGTTGAAAACTATTCAATTTCCCCAGTATCCGTCTATAGAGGCGTACGACGACGATGACCCAGTAGAAGACATTAGAAGGTTAGAATTAGGAAATATTGCAGTTGAATACCTTAAAAAATATGCTTCTGATAAAAGACTTGTGGATACAACATTCGGATTAAGATCAAGAGATGGAAAATTCTACATCGGTGACAGCGAAGCCTCAATTCAAGGAAATGATATTACAGTTGGAACCACAACTTATCAAGGAACTCCAGGATTATGGGAATTGTTAACGTTAGCTAGTCCAAACAGTTCAATTTATGATAATCGTGATCTCGAAGAATACGCCGAGATTCTAACTAAAACGAATGCCCTGAGTCAGCCAAATAAACCAAACAAACCTAAATCGTCTAGAAGTGTAAAATATGCAAAGATAATAAAACCCATATGGGACGATTACATGAAGTTAAGAGGTAAAACAGGAAGCGGAATAATTACCATTCCTTCAGATCCTAACGAATTAGTAAAACAATTAGAGTTGCGAATATATAGCTACAAAGCGGGAAATACGGGTGTAAGAAATGAAATTGTAGGTATGACGGATGAGTTACTAAGACAAGGAGTGATAACCAAAGATGAATATAAAAAATTGATGATCTAATTTAAAAATTGATGATCTAATTAAAAATTGATGATATAGAAATGCTGGTCGTTGCGAGAAGAAGTTATAAAAAAGTACACGTAGTCGGTGGAGCAGGAATATTCGATTCCATTGCAGGATTTCTCAAGAGGCTACTGACATCGAATGCAGCCAAACAAATTGCGAGCACAGCAGTCAAAGAGATTGGGGGTGTTGCTAAGGATAAGGCGATCGACGTTGGAAAACGATTACTCAATAAGATACTTCCACCAACCACCGTTCAGCAGCCGATAACTCAGGAAACTAAAGTCATTCTAGCTAGATTACTAGGATCGAATCCAGAAATGACGGGAGGAGCTATTAGAATTCAAGATCTAGTAAAACGCTTAAACGGAGGTGGTTTGAAAATGGCTTAAGTTTAAATTTATTTTGCTTAAGTTTATTTTCTTATTTAGGTGTAAAAATTTATTTTCTTATTTTAAAATATATGTATAATAAAATGCAATCCGATATTCTAAGATTCACAGAGCAACCATTGATCGATGAAGGTATAGAGCGATACGAATGGCACGAGTACGAACCTGTAGCGAGAACTAACCTTAACAGTTCTGGTGAAATAAGAATAAATATTGAATTACAGGACTTATATAGTCACCCAGCAGAGTCATATCTGCAATTCGAAGGAAGACTAATTAAAGCTGACGACACCGCATACGTTAATGCCGATTTAGTCGCTCTTACGAATAATGGGCTTATGTATCTATTCAGTCAAATATCCTATCAGTTATCTAATCAAGAAATCGAAACGCTATTTCATCCGGGTCAAGCTACAACGATGCTCGGTTTACTTACGTATCCAAACGATTTTCAGCTGACTCAAGGCTTAAATCAGCTGTGGTATAAAGACACTGGAGCGACTGCTGTTATTGCGGACAACCCCGGATTTGCCACTAGACAAAGCTTTCTCATTCGCAAACCAAACACTAAAGGAATGTTCAGCTTTATTGTTCCGTTGAAGCATATTTTCGGGTTTTGCGATGATTACGACAAGATTATTTATGGCTTCAAACAGACGCTGACTTTAGTTCGTAAAGCGGACGATGATGCCATATTCCGAGATAACGCTGCAGCTGCTGGAAAAGTTGCGATAAACAAAATTTCATGGTTTATTCCGCACGTTATTCCTTCCGATATGGAACGAATGCAGTTGTATAAGACGATTGAATCGAAATTAACGTTACCAGTTGCGTATAGAGCTCGTCAATGCGACACGATAACAGTTCCTCAGTCGACAAGTTTCAGTTGGCGTCTGAGCGTAAAAACATCACCGGAGAAACCTAGATATATCATCGTAGGATTTCAGACGGACCGTAGCGGTAATCAGGAAAGTAATCCGTCGCTATTTAATCACTGCGATCTCAAGAACATTTATGTGATGATGAACCAGGAAAGATATCCAGCTGTCGACCATAACCTGTCGTTTCCTAATCAACAATTCTCCAGAGCGTACAGAGACGCGTCCTCCTTTAGTCAAAAATTCTATGGTATGGATAAGTTGATCACGCAAGGAAATATAACACCTGTAGATTATAAAGAATTATATCCGCTGTTCGTGTTCGATGTAAGCAAACAATCCGAGCGTTTGAAATCGTCAGTCGTTGATATTCAGATTAAGGCTCTTTTCAATGCAGCAGTGCCAGCCGACACCGAAGCGTATGCTGTCGTAATTTCAGATAGGTTGCTGCAGTTCCAATCGGATGGACAGAAAATGAGTGTAGTGTATGGAAAATTGATTTAAAGAATACTTATATATTATGAAGCTACCAGAGCTTAGAATGTTGGCCAAGCATAACAATGTTACAGGCACTTCACATCTCAACAAACCTCAAATGATAGCTGTATTGATTGAAAAGAATATTCTTCCGACGGACTACAAGTCTGTGTCATATCGACATGACACGTTGAGTAGTATCAGGAAACAACCGAGAAGAGTAGATATTATAGATCGAGAGACTGGCGTTGTTACCTCGTATCCATCGATGTATAAAGCTGCTAAGGCGTACGGTCAGAGTGCTGGCATAATAGCTTATCATAACGGAAATGTCTGGAGAGATAGATACGAAATTAAAGTGTATGAGAGATAGAATGATATGAAATTAAAGTGTATGAGAGATAGAATGATATGAAATTAAAGTGTTCGATAATGTATTAATATTTTTGCGTGGTAAAAATAAAATGGATTTAAAGAAAAGTAGTTTAAGAAACATGAACCATGTTGAACACTTGCTCGACTCATCGGTTCCTGACATTAAGGTTCCTACGCTTACACCCACACCTGGTAAGTACAAACCAGTAGCGCCTAAGAGAAAATACAAAAATAGGGTTAGAGCTAAAATAAATGATTTTGCGGATTGGCTACTTAGTTATGTGCCCGAACAAGCAGAGGTTAATGAAAAACTAGAATCATTGAAGTCAACTGTTTCTAGGATATTTGATAAAATTAAAATTAGAGAAACGGCGTCGGCTATTAAAGGATTCACCAAGCAATATAGAATAGATGGAACTAATGGAATGGACGCCTCGTCGTTTCTTGATTTCGTCAGACCGCAGGTAGTTAATCTGTTGTCGAGTAATCGCCAGACAAAGACTAATTTGGTTCTTACTTGTACTATGAAACGAATAGATATGAAATCTGGAATAGTGACTTCTGAGGATATACCATTCGTTTCCAGGGCAGAAGTTATTTTAGAAGCAACCGACTTGAATGAAATATACAGCAGAAAAAAGGATAAAATCATGGAGTCTATTGCTAGTTTTCAGATGCAAGGAAGTAATTGGAGATTTAAAGCTGTTGTAAAATTAGATATAAATACAGTAAAATATACCCCCTTGAGAGGTAGTTCTTACATTCCACTTCCCAGCTTCTTAGCTAATAAAAAGGCTATTATTAACATGAAAAACGACGACGAAGAATGTTTCAAATGGTGTATCACTAGAGCTTTGAATCCGGTTGTGAAAAATCCGGAAAAAATAAAGAAAGCTTTGAAAGAACAATCGAAAAAACTTAATTGGAGTGGTATTGAGTTTCCGGTAGCGACTGATGCTAATGTGATAGGTAAATTTGAGAGAAATAATAATATTAGTGTTAATATATTTGGTTACGAAAAACATGTCTATCCGCTTTATCTGTCTAACTGTGAAAGCGATATTTGTGTAGATCTATTGCTTATTTCCAACGGAGAACGGAAACATTATTGCTGGATAAAGAATTTTAACCGATTGATGACGTTCCGAACAGCAAATTCGCATTATTCAGCGCACTATTGTAAAAGGTGTATGAATGGTTTCACAACGACAGAAGCGCTTAACAACCATAATGAGTACTGCAAACACCATAACGCACAAAAAATATAAATGCCAGAAAAAGGAACTATGTTAAGTTTTAAAAATTATAACAATTCTATGAGGGTTCCGTTTATAGTCTACGCAGATTTTGAGTCTTTTGTGAAGCCAATAGACACTTGTCAACCAAATCCAGAGTTGTCGTACACTAATAAGTATCAAAAGCATACTCCTAGCTCCTTTTGTTACCACATAAAATGTTTCGACGATAGTGTATATTCTCAAGATCCTGTGACGTTTACGGCTGAAAGCGAAGATGATGATGTTGGTCAAATATTTGTAGATAAACTAGAAGAGAATATAAAACAAATATATAATCAATTTAAATTCCCTAAGAAGATGATATTTACAGAAGAGGACAAGAAGTGTTTTGATGGAGCTACTATATGCCATATCTGTGAAAAAACGTTGGGCGAAGACCGAGTGAGAGATCACTGTCATCTTAGCGGTAAATTTAGAGGGGCTGCTCATAACATTTGTAATTTAGACTATAAAGTCCCCAAGTTTTTCCCTGTAGTGTTTCATAATCTTTCCGGGTACGATTGTCATCTGTTCATTAAGAAACTGAGAGGTAATAATGGAGAGAAAATTAATTGCATACCTAATAACGAGGAAAAGTATATATCTTTTAGCAGAGAGGTCGTTGTTGATAAGTTTGTAAATAAAGAGGGAAAAGAGATTACCGTCAAGCGACAACTGCGTTTTATCGACAGTTTTAAATTTATGGCTTCTAGTCTTGATGCTTTATCGAGGAACCTAAGCAAAGACCAGTGTAAAAATATTGGGAAACGATATACTGGAAAGAAGCTCGATCTTTTGCTGAGAAAAGGCATATATCCTTATGACTACGTCGATTCATTTACTACCTTTAATGAAACCGAACTACCACCAAAATCCGCTTTCTATTCTAAGCTAAATGATTCGAATATTAGCGATGAAGACTACGAGCATGCAAAAACGGTATGGAAGGAATTTGGATGCAAAACATTCAGAGAATATCACGATTTATACAACGTTTCGGATGTTCTGTTACTTGCCGATGTTTTCGAAAACTTTAGAGATGTGTGTATGAAGAACTATACGCTTGACCCTGCATGGTATTTTACATCTCCTGGTTTAGCCTGGGATGCCGCTTTAAAATTGACAGGACCTGGTGTGAAATTGGAGTTATTGAATGATTACGATATGATTCTGATGCTTAGGCAAGGGATGAGAGGAGGAGTGAGCACAATATCAAATCGTTACGGGAAAGCGAATAATAAATATATGAGCGATTTCAATAGTAACGAAAATTCTACATTTATTACTTACCTGGATGCGAATAATCTATATGGATGGGCTATGATCAAAAATTTACCTACTCACGGGTTCAAATGGATGAACGAAGATGAATTAAAAAATTGGAGAAGTATTCCATGCATATTGGAAGTTGATTTGGAATATCCTAAAGAGTTACACGACCTGCATAACGATTTTCCGTTAGCCCCCGAAAGCATTGAGATTAACAAAGTCAAAAAGTTAATTCCAAACTTAAACGATAAAAAGAAGTATGTGCTGCACTACGATAATCTGAAGCTGTATGAGAGCTTGGGTTTGAAAATAACAAAGGTGCATAGAGGTGTACTATTCGAAGAAAGTGATTGGTTGAAAAAGTATATCGATTTAAATACAGCTCTTAGAACGAAAGCTACTAATGACTTTGAAAAAGACTTTTTCAAATTAATGAATAACAGTGTCTTTGGAAAAACTTGTGAGAACATTGAAAATCGTGTTGATGTAGAGTTAGTGTGTCAAGAGCAGGAGGCTATTAAACTAGCCGCAAAACCTAATTACGAGAGTTGTACTATTTTCGATGAAAATCTAATAGCGGTTCACAAGAAAAGAACTAAATTGTACTATAATAAGCCTATCTATCTTGGTATGTGTATATTAGACTTGAGCAAAACGTTGATGTATGAATTTCATTACAATTACATCAAGGATAAATACGGAAATAGAGCTAAATTATTATTTACTGATACAGATTCTTTGACATACGAAATTAAAACTGAAGACTTTTACTCAGATATCGCAGAAGATATTAAGGCTCGATTCGACACGAGTGAATACCCGAGAGATCATCCATCTGGTATTGAGGTTGGAGTAAATAAAAAAGTTATTGGAATGTTCAAGGATGAAACTAGTGGGAAACAGATAAAAGAATTTATCGGGTTGCGAGCAAAGTTGTATTCTTATAAGATGGCTGCTGGAGATGAGCACAAGAAATGTAAAGGTATTAAGAAGAATGTTGTCCAGAAAACTATTACTCACGAAGATTATAGAGACTGCTTATTTACTAAAAAAGAACAACAACGAACGATGAATGTTATTAGATCTTATCATCACGATATTTATACGGAAGAAATTAATAAAGTTGCATTATCTGCAGATGACGACAAACGGGTAATAATGGATGATGGATTTCATACTTTGGCATATGGTCACTACTCGTTGAAAATTTTTAATTAATGTTTATATTAAATAAATGAGCGTCAAACAAATCGATGTTTGTGGAGTAGTGCTACCGAATATTGCTTTATCGAATGTGGATCTAATCGAATCTGCTGGGAAGATGAGGATTCACAATTTCAGGGGAGTTTTTCAAAGAGATGAGCTACCGAAGAAACCTAGACGGAATGAATGTGGAATATTGAATCTAGATGATTCTATGGGTACTGGCTCACACTGGGTCGCTTTCTTAAAGAGCGGTAATGAGAAAATATATTTCGATAGTTACGGCCTTCCTCCCCCTCTGGAACTGATAAAGTATTTACGCCGTCCAGTGTTATATAACAGCGAGCGAATACAACCCGATAACGAAGTATTTTGTGGTCATTTGTGTCTGTATGTGACGAAGATGGTGGGTGATGGAATGAATTTTCAAGAAGTTATAAACGGCTTGCATTAAAAATTATTATATATAAATATATATATAAAATGCCTGTCGATAAATTTGGTCACACCGCTGCTGGAGGAACATCACGAAGAGTAATCGCTGGAGGTGTTACTCTTAGCCAAGTAAATGCTAATTTTCTTCGATTGGATGGGACAAATCTGCCGACTGGAAATTTAAAAATGAATGGACATGTGATAAAAGGTCTCCCAGTAACGAATACTTCGACAGCTGGAATGGATGAAGCTTTAAGTAGGGGACAAGCCATTGATTTGATAACGAATCACAACGATTCTCCGTCTAACGATAATCATTTGACGAATAAGAAATACGTTGATGAACAAGTTACATTGAAGGTGTCTAAGACTGGTGATACAATGACTGGCGACTTGTTCTTAAACGTTGGCTCCGATCGTCTGCGTTCAATGGGTTGTAAGGACTTGAGAGGAGAAAATAAAGAATTCACTATTTTCTTAGGTAGTATACGAAATAAACTACAATGTTCGTTAAACAATCCTATTACATTACAGTCGACGGATGGATTTCTATGCAAAATAGGCGTAGAAAATATAATGAGAATCGGTAGAGCGCCTAACGATCGAAAAATCGACGTTTATCAAAATATCCTAATGAATAGTAATAATATCAACGATTTAAGCGATCCTCTTTCAGCTCAAGATGCCGCTACAAAAAATTACGTCGATAAATCTCTGAAAAAGTGTCGTGTTGGGTATATTCCTCCCTTGGAAGCTGATGTAAGTGTGACAGGATTCGTTGCTAGTGCCAGTTCTTGTTTTTCCGGAAGCAAAGTCTACCAAGCTTTCACTAATCTCACTGACGATGTTAACGCAGCTTGGATTCCAGGTGAAGGTATGTTTACTTGGTTACAAATTAAATGTCCTGAGCCAGTTAAAATTTGGAGAATTGCGTTTAAAAGCGAATATATAGGACATTTAATTGTAGAAGCTAGCAATGATGGAGCAGTGTTTGTATCCCTAACATTACGTCTTCCTTCAACTACTTCAGAGGCTGTTCCGACATTTTATGATATTATCAGATCTACGGATGCGTATCAATATTATAAAGTTACAGTACTGGCAATGGGAGCTAATCCTCTACGAGGGATTCAGGTTATGCAATTATATGTATACGATGACTAATCTACATTAAAAATTATTATTATATATAAAATGCCTGTCGATAAATTTGGTCACACCGATGTTGGTTCATCGCAAAGAGTAATCGCTGGAGGTGTTACTCTTAGTCAAATAAATGAGAGTTTTCTTCGATTGGATGGAGCAAATCCAGTGACTGGAAATTTAAAAATGGGTGGTCATAAAATTAAAGGACTACCTACAACGAACACTTCGACTGCCGGAATGGATGAAGCTTTAAGTAGGGGGCAAGCCATTGATTTGATAACGAATCACAACGATTCTCCGTCCAACGATAATCATTTGACGAATAAGAAATACGTTGATGAACAAGTTACATTGAAGGTGTCTAAGACTGGTGATACAATGACTGGTGATCTATTCTTAAACGTTGGCTCCGATCGTCTGCGTTCAATGGGTTGTAAGGACTTGAGAGGAGAAAATAAAGAATTCACTATTTTCTTAGGCAGTATACGAAATAAACTACAATGTTCGTTAAACAATCCTATTACATTACAATCGATGGATGGATTTCGTTTTAGAATAAACAATGAAATCATGTTAGAGATGGTTAAGTCACTCGATGGCACTCCTCCGTCTAAAATAAATGTGTATAAGTCCATCTTTATGCATGATGCTTACATTACAGGGCTACACGAACCCAACAGCGCCAGCGATGCAGCTACGAAGCAGTATGTAGATTCTATCTCAATCGGTCCCGCGCTTAGCATTCATTCTTTAACTTGGCAATTCTTAATCGCTAAAACTCACACAAGAGTTACTTTCGATAGTGTAAGATTCAAAACCGATGGTGTTATAAGTGCGGGAATGACCCGTTTCACTCCCGGTAAAGCCGGATACTATTTCGTTTCGACGTACATAGAATTTGGTAACAGTAGTACCGCTCCTGGTAACGTCTACCTGTATAGAAATGGGGCGAATTACATGCAAATTGCGGGCGGAGGGGGAACGGGAGCTGCGTTTAACAATTCAACCGGTAGTTGCATAATTTTCGTAGCCAATACCGATTTTCTCGAGATATTTGCTTATTCACACATCGCACTAAATATATTAGCTAGAGACTTTTCGGTAGTATTCTTACGACCTTAATTTCCTTGCTGATCGAAATAATAAAAGGAGATGGATGAGAGATGTGAGGAGGAATCAGTAAAAAAAAATAAAAGGCGCTAGATGAGAAGAGGAGGAATCAGGAAAATAATAAAAGACCTCTTGGTTGACAGTCCAGCGCGCTAACCACTGTACTACCGAGCACCCCCCTCAGGAAATAATAAAAGACATCCAGAGGGCAAATATTACATCTACTATTATTATTATTATTATTATTATTATTATTATTATTATTATTAATACATCATACAATTATGTTATATTTTAGCTCTAAGCCCTATGATTGTTTACGCTGTGTCCTGCAGGTAAAGACCTCTTATGTATGGTAACGCGAAAACAACTAGCTTTTCAATTGGCCAACAATTTTGAGAATGATATTAGAAAATGGCGTTTAGCAAAAAAGACACAACTGCGGTAATATTCTAACAGAAGAACAAAATTTATTACAAATCAAAAGTTCATCCAATAATAATATTATTATTTCCGGACAAGGGTTGGACATTACGCGTTAAAATTGAGCTTCAAAGAGGAATTGATTTTTTTCTAGTCTAACAGGATCGTCAGCGCGTGCATGGCGTTTAAAACTACGCGGAAACGCGATAATGTCAAACTGGTGCAAGAGAATGTTTTAAGTTTAGAAGATGAGTCACAGACGCTTCTAACTTGCACATGATCAAACGATATGAGTAATCGCTCGAAATATTTTGTTTAAAAAACTTTTCGTGCTGCATCATGCATGAAATTGTCTTTTAATGTTCACAGAATCGTCGAGCGAGGTTCGGTTAGGCTATTCTAGCAGAAGCCATGCAGTGCATGTTCAGTCGATCGTGCCTCGGCCAAGTCGAGTCGATCGAAATATAATTGACTCGATCGACTGGCAAAATGTAATTCGAGTTGATCGTTAGTATGCCAAGTTGAGTCGATCGTTGTATCATCGACTCGACTCGACTCCGAGATATTTTAGGTTTAGCCTACACTTTAAATCTACTATTTTTGCAGTTAGATCTATGCCTTAATATGCTCACATGATTATAGTCTAATGACGTAGCCTACTTCCGCGATAAAATCGCAATCCACACATTCGCAGATAATGAAGCTCTTAGCCGCAGGCGCCTTTGGCCAAGGGACTAAGTAATTCGTCGATAGGTCGTCGAGTCGACGACGTCAATCTAGTGACTTCTAGTCGGTCGTTGACCGACTCAAGTCGATCGTGGCACTCGACTTAATCGACTGTGGCGTATGCTAAGCGTTTTGTATAGACACCTCGCTGTAAAATTGCTTCCCTGCAAATTACATGGCAAATTTTATGGCGCACGAACGAGAAGTTGTTGGTCATCGCAACACAAAAAAGCGGTAAAAAAATCAAAATGATCGTCTGCTTGCTCTGTCGACGGCGGAACTCTCAAGAAAATCATCTCAGCTGATCATTTTGCTTCGTGCTGTTTGACATTTAATCCGTCAGTCATGATTTCTGTTGTTGTGCCAGACTTTGATGAAACGGAAATACATTTAATAGAACCAGATGTGTAAATAAGAGGAGCTTATAACCGGTTGTTTGCTGTTGGAAAATTTGCAGCCTCTTGTCCGGGAATAATCGGGTTGTTTGCCCTTTGAACAAGATGATGCTCCAGCTCACCGAGCTCGTGAAACTGTTTAAATGCTTACAAAGGAGACTGCGTGTAGGCTATATTTCGTAGTAGGCTAGATCTAAATAATATCATTGTGATTATATAATAGTAAATAATATCACGGTATATAATTATAAGTCGTGTGACCTATAGACCTAATACAATCATGCAAAGAGCAACAAATAACTATTCGGCCTATTCCTCGTCAATGTTTGCTGGGAGAAAAGTGATTTCTGTGGTCAACTCTCCCCTGAAGATTGCCGCCGAAAGATATTCTAAGCTCATAGACTGCATTGTACAAGTTTGTGTGTATGTAAGCTTATTAGTCGTCGACTGAACTAACGTATGGAAAGGTCGGCCGCGTGCGTTGACATAGCCAGCAAAATACCTGACGGAGAGACAATTAGTTTGCACCTGGTGTGACAGACAATTCATCAACACACGAGCCAGACACGACTCGTTGAGAGACTGGTAACAAAATGAATAGTCTTCTGCACCCAAAACCGAGATTCAGTCTCAACGCAAACCTACCACAAGCTCGGAGATTGAATTTTCATGTACAGACGTCTTACAAAGAAATCGGCGCATTTTAGTCCCAACACCATGAGCCGGTTGTATATGGGCGTCTATTTAATTTAGACCTAGCCTACATGTAGTCTACGTGTCTATGACCATCCAAGCCATATAATATTATTAGGCTACGTATGTACTGAGGGGTAGGCCTAATAGGATTTAGGCGATTTTGCGTCAGAAGAATAGGTGGCGAAATCGTGCAAAAGTGGAAGAACAGTTGATTTTGGTGTAAGTACGCCTGACATGTTGTAGAATAGAACTAGGTGTCGACACTGTCGACCAATGCTGAAAATTCAAATCTGTTGCATAGGCCAATTTTAATATATTTTGTACGGTGAGGGTAATAGGTGCATGAAATTGCGTATATTCAACACTGAATACTGAGATGTAGGCTTATACAGTATAGGCTAGGGTGACCATACGTCCCGGTTTTCCGGGACATGTCCCGGTTTTTTGTGGTGCGTCCCGGTGTCCCGACGACTTTAGCAAAAGGGCAAAATTGTCCCGGTTTTTGACAAGGAGGAAACTGATCTTGAAAACGTCAGTTTTACGTAAATCACAGAACAAAGTGTAAGCTCATAATTATTGTAAACCCCAAAAATTGTTTTGAAAGAGTTGTCAATTTATATGGAACACTAAGTTATATTACATCTATAGGCTAGTGAGTTGAGCTAGGCTCTAATATATTTAAATAATTATAAAAGTATAACGAGAAAGTTTTTTGCAATGGGGACATTCAATTTCAATGGCGGTGCCAGATCTATATATCGACTTCGGCAGTTCGCGCCAGGGTCACAATGGGAGTTTGACCGCTAACGACAGCACAGAAATAGAGCAACTTCTTTCGACAACTTAAAATGTAGACCTAATGTAATGTGGAAATGCAATGTGGAAAATCAAAAAATTGGGATGATGAGGTGCACATTCCCTATACACACCCAAACCCCATTCCTACCCCGCTAAAAGCTTTGACGCTCCTTTGCGCCCCCAGAAACCTTAAACCTTCATATGGGCTATAGATTACCAATGTGCGCCAATTGAAACAGAGTTCTCAATTATAAGAGTAAGCTTAGGCCTACTGCACTAAGTGCACTAGAGTAGGTTGTATTTATAATTTTCTACACTATACACTGAAGTCTATGCTCAGCATTTAAAATAACAGCCTATACAGGGCTAGGCCCATAGCCCAGTAGTCAAGGAATTATAGACCTACAAATGATGTTTTAAAAAAGCGTCCCGGTTTTTGATGGCTAGAAAATGGTCACCCTAGTATAGGCCTGCATCACTTCGTATATTGATGTTTCGTATATACGACAACAGCGAACCATTCTTAATTAATATTTTGCACCTGTAGGCCTAATCGAGATGTCAATCAAAGTCTGTTTGTTACCCGGAATGACTGACTAAATTTAGATCGCATCTGTCAGGTAGAAATTTTCAGATCAAAATGTTGGTAGTAGGCTATTCTCGTTTTAGCGTTCTAAATTATTCGCCCGTTGCAACATTATTATTTATCATCAATTCGACTTCTACTCTAGCATACAGGTAAGCCTTAATGATGACGAATAATTCTCTGTCGGAATGTTTGCTTAGAACGTTTGTTACAAGGTTTCATAACACTGATGATTCAATGTTCAGTTGCTCACGTACATTTACAGGTATTACCTACTACATGTATGTCCACGGTATATATAAATGTGTGTGTGTGTGTACAAACAAGCTAGTACACTATTATCACGTAGAGTAGAGCGGGACATAATGGTATACCGGGGTATAACGGGAAACTTCCTTATTGTCCATCTTACTTACTTTCAAAATACGAAAAATATTCGATCTGAAGTAAAGCGTATTAGAAGGTGAAAGACAAAAGCATTTACGATTTTGATGCGTCTAGCAGTTTTTATGATGAAAAGTTGATTTTTGCCCACTCCCATGTAAGGTACGTCCGTTATCCAAAAAATTGTATAGAAACAGTGGAAATATAGGCATCCATGTGTAGGGTTAGGCTATATATAAAGTCACATATTCCCACATGAAAATTTGTACGAGTTCAGTATTTTGTTTCAAAATGGCGGGCTTACAATTTTGTGGCAAATTGAGGCATAATGGGATACAGATATACCATTTTGCCCCTTGCTGTGATGCGAAAGCAATTTTTCTCCATATCTCTTATATTGTATTATATCATGGGTTCTAATTACCCCCTCACGTCTCAATCATTGTTTAGATTGCAAAACGAGCAATAATAAAAAAAATATGTGGCACTTTTTGGAAATTATAGAATATTGCATGTTATTGGCTCATATTGGGATAAGAATCCCATTTTACCCCGAGTGGTGGGGCATAACGAGATTTTGGGACCTGTTGGTAAAAAAATTGTATCTTCTATGTGGTTGATGCTTGCAGATTATTCTAGTCCATGTTGTACGTTATGACTGCACAATGTGAGTACAAAAAAGTCCTGATTTCTTATTAATTATATGATGAAAACTTCAAAATGCCCTAAGTATCCCGTTATGCCCCGCTCTCCCCTAGGCCTATACATGCGAAGTATGTACTATAAATTCAAGCTTGAAATGCCATTAAGCCTACTCATCACGCTGTAACTTTTCGAAAACCGTTAAAGAGGTATATTTTCCCTCCCTATATCCGACGAGAAGAAGTATTGAAAGGAGCGTCTAACTGTGCGACGCTGCTATTAGGAGGTATACGACTACGTTAGCCTATGTCTCGTTGGAATTTCAGATTCTCAGTCAAAAAAGACGCCATCGGACTTGTCTTTTCCTGAATCAACAGAGACTTTAAGTGACATCATTACAATTAGATTAACCCTCTCAGACTCAGAGTGCTATGAAAATGTGCACTTTTAGCAGCCACTTAAGATAATTCTGTTTTTCCCGTTAGACTTGGATATATAATAGACCTATAGCTTTCAAAAAATCAGTGGATATTAGGAAAGGACACAGCCGCAATATTTCTAGACAGCCGACAGCCATGGTAGAAAGAGTGAAGTTAAATGCCGGTAACACTATCACGAAACGCAGACGATCGAATAGATCTAGTCCGAAGAAATGTTTATAAGCTATACATAGAAGATTCTTCCGTAAGATGTTTGCGCTTGTTTATATAGCGGATTATAGCCCTATATTTTAATTTAGTGTTGAACGTGTTGATAATTATTTATAGTAGGCCTTATAATTGTTCGTTGGTGTTCGTGGATGCGAAATTCCGCAGTTCTGGAGCAGAGTCTGAGTCATGGGGATATAAAATCCTATCTCGTGAATTTCTTTTGCGACTCTCCCGTTTTCTTCCTGGCTGCAGTCGCGTGATTAATTAGACCTATATGAAGGTTTCCCCCGCTCACGAACCGTTTTCCTGAACAGGCGATATATAAATATCCGCTGGAAGAATTAAGTGATGTCTTAGAATTCTGTTTTCAATGGAATATTACATCAGTCTTTATCGTTAAAAGGAAATGCATTGATGGATTATTTCGACTGTTTTTCTCCTGATGCATGCGGAGTGATCTATTGTGCGGTCCTTATACGAAAACTTGGCCGATTATAATAATACGCCTTCAGAACCGCATGATAGACCCATTATTATTTAATGTTACTGCTACTTGAACTATATATATATAATTATATGTATATAATATATAACCTACGCTATATAATATATTATATATATATAATTACATATATAACCTACTCTTAACTTAAATTGCACTGTAATCGTAAAAAGCACATATTATATTACTTCTGCTGAAGAAAATAAGCTGAGGGGGATCAAGCTGCAGAGTGCAGATCTGATAACAAAAGACGACGATGAAACAGCAGATTGGCTTCAACCGCCGGGAAAGTGAAGGCGGCAGAGAAAAGCCATGTGCATGTAAGAAGCTGATGATGTCTCAGGTTGCATGACAGTCTGTTCAGAAGTGGAGGACCAAGCGGATGTGGAAGCAACCGACGATACATTGTGAAAGTGCTGCATGTATATATATATATATATACATGATATATATATATATATATAGCCCTAGGCCTATACTAAGGGACAGCCATGCAATAATGTTCTTGCAAAGTGAAGAGATACATTGCCAGAGACTGAATGATATAGCCTACTAATAATAAATGTTGTTGCTGTTGTTGAACGGTTCTGTTGAGAGAGACCACACCTGTTACAGTGTAAAGTTGTACGCTATGTAGTTGAAACAATTCACAAGAACGCAAATTACAGAAGACACGAATCTTAAGTAGCCTATACTGACAGAACAGACGACTTGCAAACACAAAGCACGTCCGCCATACGTACGGGACGCGATCTCGATACCTACATGTAGGTCTATCGCTCTCCATGCCAACGTGTTATCCAAATGACATGGCACTGAGGCAGCGTGTTATCCAATGATAATTAATTAATAGGTGTAGGCTATGTATAGGCCTAAATAATTATGCATAATTTTATATAACAGGCTTGCCTAATGTTAGGCCCAATATATAGGCCTATACACTGTGTCCCAATAAATCGGGCACCCTTTTTATAATGTGAATGAAACGGGCAAATATTAATCGATTTTCAAAATTTTAAAACTGTTTTTATCCTGAGATAATTATCCTACACTGATTCAAATATGAAGTTTTTGGCATGAATATTGACGCCACAATTACGTCATTTGCATCAGAGAATTCAAATGTTAACGCCCTTCTCTAACGATTTTTGTTGACATTTGGCTTCAATATGTAAATTAACGACGTCATTATGACGTAATTTTTTAGTGAGGGCCGTTCATAATTTACCTATTTGTAGATAATTATCTCATGATCAAGCCTGTTTTGAAATTTTGATAATCGATGAATATTTACCAGTTTTATTCACATTATAAAAAGGGTGCCCGATTTATTGGGACAGTGTATAGATATTACACTGTGTCCACGATAAAGTAGACCACACAATAAAGTGTCATAACTCGGTCAAAACGTTTAAGATTTGTCTGAAATTTTACACAAAACAACAGTGGCCATATCTACATGAGATCCAAAAGCCGATTAGAAATATTCGCGAGTTTGCCAAATTTATGAGCGTTTGAGATGCAGCACCAAAAAATGCAACTTTCCAACATGCAAAAGCTGAAAGGAAGTTAAATTCAGCTATAAATTTTGTTCAAAATGTTCTTTTTGTTCACGAACACATGACCGTAGACGTAGACGCCACTGTTTGATGGTCCGGTCGATGATCACCTGGTCAAACAGCTGCCACTCTTCAATCAGACGCGCCCTACGTTTATCGATGTCATGAATACGACCAAACTTTATCCTGGCGACTCGTTGCTCTCGTATTCAAATCTTAGTAGTAAAATCCGATTGAACGCACAGCAGCGTTTAAACCAGCTGATTCACCAGCACTACCCCCACCCCTAAGGAAACAGCGGTTCAACATCCTACAGAGCCCAAAAAGTATACTGTCTGGTTTATCGGTCGAGTATAAAAATGTATAAAAAACAGTATACTGTCTGGTTTATCGGTCAAGTATAAAAATGTTGCAGCAAAACATCTGTAATTATCCTTTAAAAGCACATCAACCAGACAGCCAGGTGTGCAATAATTTCAGAGGCACTTAGAAGGCGCTATATAAAGCATCCTAATGGACACATACGTGGCGCAAGATAAACTCTCTCTCTATAATTATAGAGACGACGGAAGCCGCACCGCTATTAGGCCTACATCTCGATACGGAGGCGACTGATATAGATATATATATATTATATACATTGCATTGCATTGCATTGCATTGCATTGCGACAGTGTTCGATCGACTGACTGAGATGAGACATCTCGATAACAAGGCACTAATCACGTGGCTAACCACCACGTCGTTAATGCTCTGAATTGCTGCCACAGCGGATAATTATCATCATCGTCGTCGTCGTCGTCATCATCATCATCATCATCATCATCATCATCACGTCCAAAATGTTCTGGATTGCTGGCAGAACGGATAATTAACATCATCGTCGTCGTCGCCACTGCCTTGTTTTCTAAGAGTTCTATTCTTATAAATTTATTTCTATGGTGTTAAGGGAACGCTGCATTAGGGCCCATGCATGCTGCACGACGAAGTCTAAAAATGCCCTGCGTCTGACTACTTTGAGCATTCAGTGTTTCATATTACTTTATATGTAGGCCTATAGTTGAGAAAAGGCATGGGAACAAGGGTCGCAATCGGGACATCAAGAGTGCAACAGAGAGAAGCTGTCAGAATGGTCAGAACATTTATGCTTTGGTGATTATGAGAAAACATCTGAAAGAGTTGATTTGAAACGGATGAGATTTGATTGGAGCAACAGAAAATTGATATGAAACTTGTATACAGAGGGAGAAAGTGCGAATAAGAATCTAGATGGAGGGTACTCACAACCCGGATAGGTGGGCAGAGCCTCAGAGGAGTGAGACAAGGATGTCGGCTGGCACCGTTGCTTTTCGATATCAACATCGAAGAGCTCATCATAGAAGCAGTAGAGGATCTGGAGGAGGGGATGAAGGTCAGAGGAAGATGGATCAGGGTAGTGAGGTTTGCGGATGAACAGGCAATGGTGGTGAGAAGACAGAGAAGCAAATAATTATAATTGGTAAACTGAACACAACATTGACTGAATACAGTATGCAAATAAACACCAAGAAGACGAAGATAATAAGGATAAGTATACACCCATGCAGGAGTGTGATTGCAACAGATGACAAATGCCACATGGAATTTTAAAAATGAGAACAGCACTAAAATAAATAGGCATTCTCAACGTGGAGAGAAATACTGAGAGGGAACACAAACACGAAACTGAAAAAGACGGACGATAAAGACACTTATTTGAAATTCAAATGCGGTACAGTGTATATAATTATGTCTCAGAGACATGGACTCTGAGAAAAGAGGATAATGCGAAATTATTGAAGACCTTCGAATGTGGACGCGGAGAAGACCGGAGAAAATAAGCTGGATGGAACTCAATAACAAAATGAAGAAGTAAAGTGATTGAAACGACTGAAAAAGAAAGCAGGCCTCTAAATATTTTTGTGTACTATTTTGTGCCTTACAAAAGATGCACACAATGAAAGAGTACGCTGTGTCCCAATAAATCTGGCACCCTTTCTATAATGTGAATAAAACTGGTAAATATTCGTCGATTGTCAAAATTTCAAAACTGTTTTTATCTTGAGATAATTATCTACAAATTGGTAATTTATGAACGGCCTCACTAAAAAATTACGTCATAATGACGTTGCTAATCTACATATCGAAACCAAATGTCAACAAAAATCGTTGTGTTCGGAACTTAACATTTGAGTTCTCTGATCCAAATGACGTAATTGTGACGTCAATATTCATGCCAGAAACTTCATATTTGAGTCAGTGTAAGATAATCATCTTAGGATAAAACTATTTTGAAATTTTGAAAATCGATTAACCCCTTTACCGGCTACCCCGAGCGGCACTCGGGCTGCGTTATCTTTCATTATATGGCTAGCCCGAGTGGGCCTCGGGCTGTACTTTCCAGGCCGACAGCTAATCGGCAAGCCCGAGTCTCTCTCGGGGAAAGATATATGGGTTTAGTATTCATTTATTCGCCAGGTGGAACTTATTTTTGGAATATTTATGTTGCACCTTTTTCCAAAATGGCGTCGAAGAGAGTATACAGCGCAAGTCAAGATCAGCAAACTCTCTTAGATAGCATATATTTTTTATATTTTATGTATAATATTTATGTATACATGTATATAGTAATATAATATAACATATAACATAATAATATAATATATAATATAATAAATAATATAATAATAATAAAAAAATATATAATAATAATATAATATAATAATATATAATAATAATAATAAAATATTATAAATATTATATTATAATATCATTATATAATAATATAATATACAAATGTATATAATATAACAATTTAATATATAATACATCTAATAATAATAATATATATAATTTATTTATATATCTTTTATACATAATATATTTTACATATTTTTCCCCAAAATAATTGGCCGCCATGGTGACAGACTAAAAAAATTTAATGGACGGTAAAGGGGTTAAGATTTACATGTTTTATTCACATTATAAAAAGGGTGCCCGATTATTGGGACACAGTGTAGAGAGACGCAGGACACGTGGGTGGAACACACACACTGTTAAAAAGGTCGTCGAAGGGAAAGCAGACTAGCAGAAGATCACGACAGACAGCAGCTGCAGAATGCTGGGCTGGAGGATGACAAGCGGATATGGAAAAGTCAACGACGAAGCCATGGCAAACATCGAGAGAAATGGCGACGTCGGACATTTGAACCAAGGAGGCAGGGAACCAGAATAAAAAGAATAGACAAGAGACGTCCTTGTAGTTCTTCTCCTCTTCCTCTCCTTCCTACACCACCACCTCCTCCTCCTGCTCTTCTTCCTTCTCCTTCTGCTCCTCTTTCGCCGGCGGATACCGTGCGACATGTGACCTAATAGGCCATCATGTTCGCATCACCGAAGGGAATACGAGAACCGAATAGAATCTAGCGAAGTAAGCTTATACAGGGATTCAGTTAATTAAATAAACAGAATCTGATATCTATGTCGACTGAAAAATAGTTGACAGAATTGGAAGTTAAACCAAAGTAATAAGACTAAGCGGTCTATAGATAAAACACGATCCATAAATTTCTGACTTGATCGAACATTAACCCTCGGGCTACCAAGCTTTTTTGTAACACTGACTACCAAGGGGGGGGGTGGTGGTTACCCCCCTGGATTTTGGGTTTGGTTTGAGATATCATAACTTGCAATACATCAATGGATTCAGCATTCATTTCTGCGCAAAATGGTATATAGGTTTAAAATATATGAAAGCACCCCGAAGTTATGAATTTTTTCCCGTGGGCACCCGTCGATTCCACAAAATGTATACTTTCGCATAAGCAAAATATTAGATTCTGTGTGTTTTTAACATAATTTATTTTAAAATAGTTTAATAAAGTCCAATATCCAACTATAAAAACTATTAATAAGTTAGTTTTAATTACATTAAAAAGAAAAAAAATGTATTAGCTGCTGAAAAACCTTTACGCAGACTTAGCCTATCGGTTTGCGTTGTAAAAAAATCCAACGTTTTCACACATTTAAATTTATTTTGAGCACTTCCGGTCATCAAAATTAATGTCAAATTAGTTAGTATAAAAAATAGCCCTAAATGCCCTCTATAGAATGGCATAATTTATTTCTCTTGAAAGAAATAAATTATGAATAATTTTTAATGGGAAAAACATGAAAATGTTATGAAAATAAAACACCTTTATATATATTTTAATTTATTTTGAGCACTTCCGGTTGTCAAAAGACAACTCAGTGAGCATGGAAATGTAGCCCCACATTCTCTCTACAGAATGGTGTAATTTGTGTCTCTTCATGTCAAAGGACGGATAAGAAACAGCCAATAATCTAAGGGGTGGTATCCACCCCCCTGGTGCCTCGGATATATCGGGTATAACTTTTGAATGGTATGGTATATCATCACACATTTTAGCTGACAATGTGTGCAAATGAATCCTCTACAGCTACCTAAAACGTCAAAATTTTATCCCAAGCGAAACAAGTTTGATTTGGGAAAAACCTAGGGGGGGGGGGGTGGATGCCACCCCCCTGGTAGCCCGAGGGTGAATACGGAACAAGTTTCTTGGTCTTGGTGCACTGTTCAAGATTAGCCTAGTGTAAGAGCTCAACGGCTACCGTACTGTTGCAAAAGTAAAGTGCACTCTAAGTCGAAGGTCGCAAGACTATGAATTTTTTATAAGTATAGGCCTATATAAATAAAATAATATGAAATAATATATATATATATTACATATAATATATATTATATAGGCTATAGTAAACGCAGAGCGACGCAACACCAAAGATAATATTAGGGCGCTATACACTCGTGTATTAATAGACTCTACCCATGGAATGAGAGACGGATATCAGATGGCGCATGCTTATTAAAAACATTTAATTGCATCGTGATAGGCATGGATAAAAGAAACTGACACCGTCGCCATTTTTATGGCTTCTCTGCCATCGATGGGTTGAGAGAATTGACCTAGAAGTACCAAACAGATAACGACCTTGTAGTTCCACTTAATGTGATAGCCTGCATGAGCTTCTGCTTAAATGCAATATAAAATCCAGAAAGGATGCTCGGAGCTTCACAATTTGCCTTTATTCGGTTACCGAATTCGCGGTCCTATAATTATACACCGTGATTCAAAAAAAGTAAGCCAAATTGTTTTTCATATATCTCTGATGCCTGATAACATATCATGCTAACATTTTCCAAATATTTAGAGAATTGGACCAAGAATATGATTCCAAAATTTCATGAGATAAAGTTGAACGGATAAAAAGATATGAATCTTTAAACTTCATATGCCGAAATTGCCGTTTACAAGCAATTTTCTGTCAGATTCAGTAAAATGTAAGTCAAACTTTTTCTCAAATCTCTAATGCCTGATGATCAATCATTCTAAAATTTTCCAGATATGTAGATAATTGAACTAGCAATATGACCCCAACAGTATGATTTGATTATTTAATTAAATAAGATGCTCAAAATGTCATCCTCCAGCTTGCACGCAAGCCTTGAGGCGCTGGCGCCATTAGGCAACAGCATCGTCGATTATCCTCTGGCCATCTCACACTTCCAACAAGCGTTGCTTCAGGTCGTTTATATCATGGATTGTTGTTTGGTAGACTTGGTCTTTCATTATGCACGCTCCACACTTTATATTCCGTAAAATTTTACTCCAGGATCACTGAAGACCAAAATTGAGAACTATCAGGCATCAAAACTGCAGCGAACACCGTGCATAACAGATTTGTTGAAAACTGAAATTTTCGGAGATGAAGTTTAAATATTCATATCTTTCTATCCGTTCAAATTTATTACATGATATTTTGGAATCCTATTCTAGGTTCAATTCTCTAAATATCTGGAAACTCTTAGTGTGATTAATTATCAGGCATTGGAGATATAATAAAAAGTTTAGCTTACTTTTTTTTATTGAATCTGACAAAAAGTTGCTTGTAAACGGCAATTTCGGCATATGAAGTTTAAAGATTCATATCTTTTTATCCGTTCAAATTTATCGCATGAAATTTTCAAATCATATTCTTCGTCCAATTCTCTAAATATTTGGAAATTTTTAGCGTGATATGTTATCATGCATTAGAGATATATGAAAAATAATTTGGCTTACTTTTTTTGAATCACGGTGTAGAAGTCTAGTACTGTAAGTTCTACTCTGCAACTGAAAAGTGAAAAAGTCAACATTAGGCTACATTGCGTCTGAACTAAACGTTGTTTATGAAGAGTTTAAAATAATTCAAGTACCATATATGGGGTGAAAAGCCTTCTGACAGAAGAGTCGTCAATCGATCAATCAATAAATCAATCAGTCAAACAATCAAATTATTAGCCAATTATTGTCTTCCGTGGTAAGTACAATAAATTTGTGCTTCCGTTTCAGAGCTTAGTAAGCTATAGGTCTTCGCTTGAAAATAAACTATAGGTCTAAATAGTGCATAACATGCCTGCATCTCGGAGTTCAATTTAATTTTCAAATTTTTTTTATTGTACATAGGCCTATATAGGCCTATATGTAAGTGCAGTTAAAGGTTTTTATTTTATTTTTATTTTTACATAATTATGAGCAACTGCAGTTTAGCGAACAATTTTAAGCTAAGCGGCAGGAAATTTTAAAAAATAGGGAAACAAAGTGCTCAGATTGACAGAGCGCTGTTAACTATAAAATTGTTGAGCACTTCTCTTATACAGAGTATAGAGAAGAAAGAATAGGCGAATGTTGGCTGGCAAAGACATCAGATGAACGCTGTCTTAGCAACGGGGGCCCCGCTAGATTGAGGAGCGCATCACACGGTCGTTGTCTCATCAACAGGGTCGTCAGTTCTCTTGCTGGCGGGCAATTCGATCGTCACGACGTCTAGAGAGTTTTTTCTGCGCCAGGGCAGAAGAGCGACGAGGTGGCCACGAAACGACCGATCGAAGATGACGAGAACAAGGAATGTCGTCGCCATTCGACTGTACCAGACGATCATCAGAGTCTTCTGCTGGATGTACATCGACAGCTGAGTCCCGTTTCCGGATCCCTGCACGAGATTCGAGATGACGACGTACGTCTCGAACGAATGCGCCGGAAGGTTGAACGCGAGAAAAAGTAGTCCCACGACCAACGGAACTACAGTCTGATCGGCAAAACTATTAAATCCGGTGACAGCAGCTGCCGATGTTTTCTTCCTGTCGTGGTTCGTCTCCGGTTCGATCCTTCTCCGAGAGGGGCGCCTCTCTTCGCGCATGCGCTGATAGCGACCGACGGCGAAGGATCTGATGAGTCTGAAGCCGATGGCGATGTTGATGAGAAGGATCGCTGAGTACGGAACAAAGACGTTGATAAGCAGATCGATTTTCGAGAGGACTTTCATCGCCGATTGAAAGCGACGCAGCTTAACGCAGACTTTTAAGCCGTGATTGATTCTGACGGCCCCCGAAATGATGCTCATGTTCAGGTAGATGGGCACGGCGAGCCAGAGCAACGCAAGGCAGACGACCTTGGCTCTCGCGCTGGTCGTTAGGACGTCTCGTTTGGCGGGAAAGAAGACGTAGAGAAATCGATCGACTGAGAGCGCCACGGCGTACCAGAGCGACAGGAATGCCGAGATCGAGCTGAGGCAGGTGATCGCCTGGCACCATCCGTCACCGTTGTACAGTCGGACGCCGAACACCATCTCAAGCCAGACGGCGAACAGGCTGAGTAGGAATATGCTGTCGGTGATAGTCAGTCCAACGACGTAAGGCCAGTACTTGTGGCTGCCACGACATGTGCGACTGGACAGCAGGAGGGCGGCTGTCAGCAGGTTGGACGCCACTCCGTAACAGACGAGCACCGGAATATAATAGGTGTCCAAATCAACGCCGACTTTCGCAAGGTGGGCGAATCGTTGGCTGAGGTTGGCCGATTGAGTGATGTTTCTTCCAAGGAGATTGAAGAAGTACTTCATTGTAGCGGCAAAACACGAGATGCTGTTCTCTAAGGACGTTTCAGTCGGTCGTCTTGATGAAACCTTAATTGAGAAAACACAGTCAACATTTGTCATATTTAGTATTGTTATTGCTATTGTTATAATTATTATTATCACTCTAATTGCAATTGCTCTATATATTGGTATTTCTTTTTCTGCTATAATTATTGCTATAATGTCGTTGCTATTATTACCAGTAAGCCTATTATTATAATTATTATCATCAATGTTATTATTCCCTACTACATGTATATGCTACGTCTACTACTATTACTACTACTACTACTACTACTACTACTACTACTACTACTACTACTACTACTACTACTACTACTACTACTACTACTACTACTGCTGCTGCTGCTGCTGCTGCTGCTGCTGCTGCTGCTGTAGCTGCTGCTGCTGCTGCTGCTGCTACTACTACTACTACTACTACTACTACTACTATTACTTGAATTGTATGGGTCTGTGATTATTGACATTCCAAGAAGAGTTAGAAGACAGCGATTTGTGGTCATTTGAAAATGTTGACCAAGACTATTTTGATGTACAAATAATAATATTTTTCTTGATTAGTCGGAACACAATCTTTTTGCTGCTTCCAGCGAAGCGAATATACAAAGGCAGGCGCGAAGCGAGCCGAGAACAATCCAATCGGAAACCTGATGATGCTGTTTTCTTGAGTTTCCGAAACTGTCGACATACTGCTGTCTGGTTATAATCAGACGTCTTTAAGCCTGACACGAACGTTCATGGACGCGTATTGTCACCACAGTTGCTGTTGCCTGATCAGATAATAATATTATGTAGTGCTGCATTTAGTGGGAAACTGTTTGAAGCGGTTGAAGCCCTAGTCACGAACAGCTTCACCGAATCTTTGGATCTCGCCTTTTCTTCGCATCAATTCACAAAAATTACACGCTGGTTAAAGCGTCAATAATAATTTACTGTCAATAATTAATTGTGAATCCATCTTATCTGCTATGTCCAAATTTCGACCTGAATGCCAGACAAGGAGTGGGAGTGAATTCAAAGAATTGTCTCATCGTCAGAAATTTTGGCCGACAGAAAGATGAAAAATTTGGTGGGCGACTCTGCCATTCGTCCGCCCAAAAATCTTGCGTCCATCCTTTGGCCACTCGTTCGTCCCCAGCTAGTTGTAGACCAAGTCTCCGCTTATGTACTCACCTCAAAATTTACCAGTACAGTCCTGATCATTCTTGATTTCGTTGGTAGGCCTATAGACATTATTTTGAATTTCTTTAACGGCTATTGGAAATTAGAGACAAGCCTATAGACTTTACAGATCGAGTTTGTTAGCTAGAGAGAGTCATTCATTTCAATGTGCAATTAGACTCATTTGTTTTTCTATAAATTTATTTTTATTTGTGTGATTAAACATGACCCCGACTCATAGAGATAATCAAGTATTAGGCCTGAGGAATATTTTGTTATGGTCAAATCAAGAATTAGCCTACATTCAGTTTCTTCTCATGAACATAACAAATAAAATATAACACTGCTATTAATGTGCTGTATTTTGGAACAATACAAATCTTACGAGATTCGTATAATCGATACGTTTTTTTATATTTAGAATATGGGACACCTAGCTCAGCCATCATCTGTTTCGCTTAGGATTAACAATGCCAGGCTGGGTCTCAGCATGTGCGAGAGTGGAGACATCGTAGCAGACAATAACTCACCACTATTCCTCTACTTCAAGGTGGATGGTGAATCAATGGCCGCATTCACTCTTCCACGTGGATTGTTAATTAATGGCCACGCAGTATTAGACCTACTCGGTTTACTCGTCGGTGCTGTAGGCCTATCAGTGATGCGTTCACTGCTTTAGCTCTGCGTTATGCCCAATGGGAATGCATTAGAGCAGCGTCACCAATGGAGTGTCACATTTCTCAAAGGACCTTGTACACACTCACTTGTCAAGCCGCATATTATATATGCAGACGACATTGTTAAGGGATATTCTAGTGCTGCAGGTAGGTTATTGGCCTCTCTGTCAGAGAATCAATACGCACGTTTGGGATAAGTCAGTGTAGTTATTCAATGACTGCTGTTGTAGCAGTAAAAAATAGATCAAGACAAAAGACTCAAGACTTATTGAATAACTTATACGTTAATAAGACCAAATACAAGGATAATAAGAACAAGTAAATTGGCAATTCTAGCAATACCAGATTCAGCCCAGTCCATCATTAATTACACACACACACACACACACACACACACATACACACACACACACACACACACTCACACACACATTATAGTCTAAATCAACTCAATTTGTTGATTTGTGTATCGTTCTAAAGAAAAATACAATGGTAAATTAACAATAAGTAAAGATCAAGACTCGAGACTAATTATAATTATTTATTGATATGTAAATCGTCAACTCAAGAATATAATTTTACCATAATTTTCACTTCAGTCCATTGTTAATTTTATTTTAATGTATACTTCAATCATTGTCCAATGCCCATAAAATATTATAATAACACACAGTAATAATTGATGGAGCAATGGTCGACCCGAAGGCAACCCAATGTTGTTATCGTTAACGAGAACTAAAACTAACACCTTTGTAGCGGTTAACGAAAACTTTAAAACGTTTCATTTAACCAAGACTAAAGCGACTAACGATCACGAATTCACGATATAAAACCGAAAACTCACGGAACTGGTCAAAAACGAAAACTGACAGTAAAATAGCGACGAAAACCTGACGTCTAAAGATATCCAATGTCTATTTGTACATATGAGCAAAAATGGATCTTTCGTAAATAACGTTATTCAGCTATTTGCTCGTTAATTTTCCAATCTTTTGAGTATAGGCATAGGAACGAATAGCTATAATTAAAAATGAAGAAACTAAAACTATTATAAGTCTACAAGAAGTGTCTGTTTCTAATAACTAACTCTAAAACTTGGCGGAAAGACTTTGCAGTAAATCTTAATATTGTAATCGTCGTAATCGTAATCGTAATCGAAATATCCAAACTTCTAACGCGCCACTCAAAAGTCAAGCGCTGGGCACCAGCTTATTCATGAGCACTGCGTTGAAGCAAAAGGGCTGTCCGTAAGCGTAGCCTAAGACCTAAGGGAGGGCCGAGTCCGGTTACCACTCAATCAGAGAAGCGGAGCAGCTACTAGGGAGGGGGGGTTGTTGTCTTCTGGGTCGGGAATAGGAAGATCTAGGATGAGATGACACAGGCCCACAGGGTAATTATTCTTGAAGAGGTGCGACTTCAATTATAATCTGATGACGCTGCAATCAACGCATTGAAGACGCAATTTGACACGGAAAAAACGCATCACGTCACTCAGGAGAGGTGTGACGTGTTCTTGCACTCTTTCCCTACACGCACATTACACAAATATATACATGTAAGCCGTACGACTCAGTTCTGTAGCTTATAGTAATTGACTGAAGCTCATCAAGAAGATATGTACAATTGTACATGTACAATTGTACATGTACAATTGTACATGCATGCATGCATGGCCCGCCAGAAAGCGAACTGCTGCTTGCAGAATATGACCGGCGACACCAAAAACAAAGCACTATAATTAGACTGAGCTGACGGAAGCGACAGTCCGCGTCCGACCATCCGTCCCACGGGCATGTATGTATTTATATGTGCATGTATGCATGCGTATTTGCCTGGCCCTATGATCCCATATGCGCAAAGAATTTTCGTCAGTAAAGTTTTCATACCTAATAATAGGTCTACTATTAAATGTGGGATCAAAGGGCCAAAAATAAACTTATTATTTCCACTGCTCATATGACTGTCGGTCGTAAAACGTACAAAACAATAAACTGAGGAGCAGAAAATTTAACAAGCAATTCAGAATTTCATATGTGCCTTCTGTCCTACTATACTATATAAGGATATCGTAATTATGCGATAATGCGACCCTTTAAATTAATAAATTTTTTATATCTATCTAACGCTCTTATGATTAATTATGTATATTCTTTGAATGAAAGAAGAAATGTGGGACCAAATTTCGGATGGGCGTCATGTGGGAGGCGAAAACTCAGTCGACAAAGTGAATGGAACACCGATCAATGGCACTCATGAGAGTGTGCTAAATAGATGAGACGCTTAGAAAGGTAGAGTCTAATCATTATTCCAGAAACATCTCATTGAATATATAAAGTATAATAAAATGCAGAAAAGCTTCATTGCGTTCTTTAAGCTTGAAACTGGCTTTAAGTTTAATGTCGTTGTCAGGTTTTTGCTTTCAGCCGCGCTGTCTGTGCAATTGGACCCTTTTGTCATTATCCGTCTGATACTTAGGAAGCGACAAGTGATCCCTTTGCTCGGCCTATGTCACATTTTTTATCTGTCAAATTTAACAAAACTATAGGCCTATGCATATTTGCTGCACGTTCATCAAAAAGCTAATCTCAATTAATTGTTAATCATTTATATCCAACATGCATCAGCCTTTTGATGAAGCTATCATTTGATTGGTAAGTTAATTTTCGTCTGAAGTTGATTAATTTCTACCTTTGTATATGCACAGTTCACTCGAGTCATGGAGCTCTCTCTCTCTCTCTCTCTCTCTCTCTCTCTCTCTCTCTCTCTCTCTCTCTCTCTCTCTCTCTCTCTCTCTCAAAATTTTTTCAGTTTCTTATTAATATTGGAGGGTATAGCTCAATTCTAGGAAAATCTCTCTTTCTATTACTGGAAACTCTTCTGTAGAGCTACAGATTGAATTTTTCGTGATTATTATTTGTCTTTTGTCTTCTCTTTCATGTTCAGTGTAGAGATTTATGTCCAATAGTTTACTGACACCAAACGGATTTATTGTTGAGTAATTAAAGAGAAGCTTAGCTATTGCCACAAGAAAGCAATCTGAAATAATTAAGAAACCGTATAGGCACTGACTGGATATAATATATTAATATGATATTATATAGACAGGTGTTGTTGATTAATTGTGGGTTTAAAGCTGAGCAACTTATGACTGGAACTGAAAGCCCTGCTAGAGCCGCAAAGAGGTTACGGTTGGTTAAGCTTGTGCGCATTCGGATGTCGTACTACGTAGGCTAAACGTAACCTGAGTCAAAATTCATTCCCCCCCAGAGTAGGCTATATGGCAGTAATTGCAAGTGAAAGACTAGTCAATTTTATGTCTACGATAGAGTGGTGTCACGAGTCTCACGACAAATGGTTCACGGATAGCAGAACTCATCGCTCACGGACAAATGGCACACGACATAAGCTTAGGTTCCATAGACTTTATAAAAACTAGTTGCTCTTTAAGTAGAAGTGGATTGATGAAAAGAATTCCTGTTGAAACAGAAGCTGCAGGGACCGGTGAAATATTTTTCTGAACAAATAGAAGAGGTATAGACGAGAGGAATTTTTGCTGAAATAGAAGTTGGATTGATGACAAGAAATCTCTGTCCTTGAATCATGTGTTGTTGAACCACTTCTCCGTGAACCATTTGCCGTGGAACCGATACGGTTTGCCTGCATGGTCGACCAAGTCAAGTCGGTTCTAACATGGTTGGTTCTCAAACGTTAATATCTCGTTACGGTTAAGGGATAAACAGTTGACACCAGTAGCCTACAAGACTGGTTCGTATAGGGATTCGTATAGAAATTCAGCAGTCTATGATCAATATCGTACGGCCATCGCGTGACTTTGTAGATCAAGGTCACTTCATCTGTTTTGGTTAACCGTTTGCCTCTCGGGAACTTAAGCTATAGGCACATAATTATTGTGATTCAAGTGGCCTAAATTGTCTTGTGGAAGACTATGCTAATCAAATCACATTGAATGTAAAGGTGATAAAATTATCACAAACCAACTGATACATTATTTTGATTTAGATTTTAGACCATGGACTGCATGCGATTATAGCAAAGTGAAAGGATTTCTCCGGATATTAATTCATTCATTCATTTCAGACATTTTATATAGCGCCTCTTCAAGAGTATATAGGCCTACCCAGAAGCGCTCCCGACCCAACCACGGCTAAAGAGAACGATATGTTGTAACAGAAGAATCTATACTAGACATTGCGATCATCTTTCTAAGAGACATGCGGCTTTGAATAGGCTATAATAGTAAATTTGGAACGTCGCTGCGACTAAAGTCACACCACGTTATCCCTGGAACTCAGAATTTTGACAGTGTGACAGACATGTGTGGTCGAAAATCAGTTTGAAAATCTTGATCACTTTCACACATTTACGTTTGGGAAATATATAAATAGTTACTTCAAAGTGGGGAAGGAATTTCATGTCACGTGTTTTACAAGCAGGCATAATTGCCAACAGGTATGAAATATACGATGCATCATGCATCGCAATCTGGAAAAGTTTTACCTCAAGAGCGATTTTTTATGCAATTTTAAAAACGGGAAGAAATATTTGACATTCAATACTTGAAAATTCCACGAAACTAGATATTGCCTGCAAAATATATTCTATTTTAAGAAATTACTTTTGCTTGACGTCGTATGAAGAAAAGAGCGAAGCCAAGCAAAGAAGGATGGAATAAATGACAATATAGGCTAATTGGAGGAAATAAGTCAAGCTGAATTGCGCGACAGTAGCCTATGCCTATAAAAATATAATTAAGCATGGAGCTATTTACACAGAACCCATTTGTTACCCATTCTCATCGGCGGAGTTTATCAGTTTATCAGGGGCTAGAGGGGGGGGGGAACTAGCCCCTCCAAGAAGACCCAGTTTCAACTTTTTAACCATAAAAATGGTATTCTTTTAGGTGTTAGCCCCCCCCTAAGAAGGCCAGACTCGGGGTTAGCCCCCCCGTTAGCCCCCCTAAAAACGAAACCAAACTCCGCCCATGCCCATTCTGTTGGTTCGTTTGACAATTATTGCTGCACACAGAAGATGTCAGATTGTGTTTGGATTTATTAAGAAGTGACTTTGAAGTGTGATATCTTGCGGGCAAGTTGATTGATCGAGGTGTCTGCATGATGGCATGGCATGCCAGTCGTGATTATAACTAAAGGTTCGTGTTGAAGCCTCTACAATTATTGTGTGGATCATCGATATGGCTGCATGGTGTGTTCTGTTCAGACTGCTGATGGTTGTGACAATGTTGTAATATGCAGATTTGACAGGAAAAGCTTTTTTTAGTTTTGAAGGAAGCGGATGTCAAAGGAGGGTGAGTTGACTGGCATCGCGTGCAAAGGACGTCAGTTGAGAGTAATCCGTTAAGATCTGGTGCTAAATACATGTAATATATAACAGAAATGATAATTGTAAGTATATTTATTGAGGTCTTATAACACTCTTATCAGCACTGAAAAAATGTAGCAATTTTTTATGATGATAGCTTAAAATGCCACCATTGCAATGTGGAAATTAATACCTTCCCCATACGCCCCCGGAATATCGTTTGCCCTTCCTCTCCCATCAGACACCGTCATCCTCCACCCCGGAGGAGAAGGACTAGATGAAACACCGGTGGCTATTATCGAAAGGGCAGAAAGGCATAGCAGCATTTTGACTGTAGCGTGTCTTTATTATGATGTGCCTACCAATCACACGGCTTCATAATTGAAAATTGAAAATGGATTAGACGTCAACGCCAGACTGGCAGTCGCATAGTGCTAAAAGCTGGACAGATTTCTAAAAAAAACATTGCTGTTCGGTTTTTCGGTCTTCTTTCTGCCACCGCTGCCTCTCCCTGAAGTGTGTGTGTGTGCGTGTCAAAATTCAATCTTATATTTAAACTGCACAATAGATTGCACAATGCACAGTCTTCGTCTAATTATGTTCTGAGCGCATTAACCGCCCGCTCATGCACTGATTCCTAGCGACAAACGAACTGCAATCCAAAGACCGGTCTTAGGTATACAATATGCAGTTTCAGCTTAACAGTTTTCATTAGCGACGCTCTCCTCCTCCTCTTTATCCCTTTTGTTGTTTCTTCCCGGAAAGTAGACGTCAGCAGAGAATTTCTTCAATCTAAAGACGAATTGTTGTTGCGTCAGTTTACCTGCTGCCACTTGAGAATCATCTCGAAAGGACCATGGGCGCCCGCAGAAATTTTTGCAGGAGGGGGCAAAACACGATTGTCAACGTTAATTGTTTTTAGCAGGAAGTAAAAAAATGCAAAGCGAGCAGTTAAGAACATGCATGGGTATTTCTCACAGATGTTTCTTGATGTAAATTTCTCAGTTTCACTTTAAAAAATTTTTTTATTATAAATTGTTTCTTTCTGCAAGGAAATTTGTTTAAAAAATCGAAAAGTATTAGTTAAAAGTAGGCTTTTTAATTCTCTAATGTGAAGAAATTTGTTATAAACCCCAAAAGTAGTAGTGAGAAAAATAGGTTTCAAATTTTCAGGGGGTAGGGCAAGTGCCCCCTTGCCCCTATGTGCGGGCGCCCATGGAAAGGACGATAATTATAATTATCAGCAGCTGACAATCATCTCGTGATGATTAATAGCCTATATATAATCGATGCTCAGATCTTTTATGTGATTTGCACTTATTATGCAGTCGAATTACCATAGCGCTATAATAATTATTATGTTTGGATCGAAACGAGTAAAATATAATATGTATACGTTGTGTGATTGAGTGTGTGCAGAAAAAACGCCGCCATTGCTCGTATACGCTACTCTGTCAGTGTCAGTCCCAAGCCTGAACAAAGGAGACTGGCGACACTGATCATCTTTGATAGGACACAATGCCGTTAAACAGTATCAAACTTTGAGTGTGTGTGCGTGCGTGTGTGTACGCATGCGTGTGTGTGTGTTTGTGTGTGTTTGTGTACGCATGCGTGTGTGTTTGTGTGTGTGTTTGTGTGTGTTTGTGTATGTATATGTAGACCTTTGAACAACGTAATCTTAATCTCGACATGGCTGAGCGAGTAGAGAAACAGAAACACATGGAACAGACTTAATCAGCCTACTGTAGGCAACGTCAGAACTGTCATTAGGCCGAGATCGAGAGGCCATGCAAGCAGACAGTCAGTCAGTCAGTCAGTCAGTCAGTCAGTCAGTCAGTCAGTCAGTCAGTCAGTCAGTCAGTCAGTCAGTCAGTCAGTCAGTCAGTCAGTCAGTCAGTCAGTCAGTCAGTCAGTCAGTCAGTCAGACGGTTGCTGTGGATAATGCTTAGAAGAGGAGTGGCGAGAGAGATGTAAGAGGAATGTAGCCTATACTGTGATGCAAGTCTTAGAAATTTCTTAGCGCCACAAAAAGCCTCGTTACTGAGACAGACAGAGACAGAGACAGACAGACAGAGACAGACAGAGACAGACAGAGACAGACAGAGACAGAAAGAGACAGACAGAGACAGACAGAGACGAAATGTTACGGCTATTGAGCCATTCCTAAAAATCTAGTGACGAGGTGATGGAAGCGCGGAGAAGTGCATTGGCGAAAGAGGATTGAGCGGAGTGAGTGGTAGGATCGTGAATAATTGACGAAGATAGGTTGGGGGCCTAGGAGGATTTCAGAGTGCTGTCCAGAGGTACATGTAAGTTGGTACAGAGTTTCGCAGTCTATTCGTTTCATTAAAACCATTGGGGAATTTTAAATAGAGAAGACATTCGGCGGGGAATTTTAAATAGAGAAGACATTCGGCGGGGAATTTTAAATAGAGAAGACATTCGGCGGGGAATTTTAAATAGAGAAGACATTCGGCGGGGAATTTTAAATAGAGAAGACATTCGGCGCTGTTTGAAGATTTTTAATGAATGGTCGAGTAAGAGCGGTACGGTAAGGATAGTGCTACGGATATAGCCTGACAGCATTCTACCACTTAATTTTTTTTAAGAATTTTTGGATAGTGTCTATCTATGGAGAATGAATTGTAGTAGCACAGTCTAGTGACTCTAGTTAAGATGAACAATAAATGGAATATCTAATGGAGCAGAAATAGAATATTATTTTCAATAACTATAATAGTATAGGTGAAGAAATGGAGAGAGTGTCATCATGGACTCGTGGTAACGATCTTCAGCTCACAATTGCTCAGCGCTTCGGCGTGAAACTCCGATGCAGTGTCCGCTCTGCATTCGGGAGCGCCTCTGAGTGCATATACAAACATGGACTCGTGGCAACGATCTTCAGCTCAACCATGCATGGTCTAAATCGACGGAGATGGTATAATGGCTGCTCGTCAGGAGTCTGCTAACCTGCCGCCATGGCAACGTCTCCATGCAAGCAGGCGTACAGCGAGTGACCTTCCTGAACATCTTAGGAATCAGTTATAACTGAACATCTTCAAGAATCAAGGTTGCATACTGATGAAATAATTCTATAGGGACCATTCTCAGGTTTTTGTTATGTCCCTAGAATTCTAAGGCCCAGGGTCTACTTACTCGGGCCCTCCGTAATAATATTATTATGGTCGTTGGAGCGACTCCAGTTGCAAGGATCCTCTACGCGGTTCCTGCGTGGTGAGGGGAGGGTATGGGTCTGCGTGGAGAAATTCCTTGCTGGAATGCAAAGATCGGGTTAACCTTATACCGCCGTGAGACCCACGTGCAACGGCTGTGATGGTTGCTGACGCCGATCCAGTACTAGCTGGTACGGTTATAGTTGTACGATGGGACTCGTGCGCTCCGTTCGGATTTTTCTCCAACGAATATCCGCTGACCTTCGACCTTGACCGTATACAACTTTCAATTACCGCTTAGAGATGACAAAAATTTCATCCTTAGCATCGATTTTATTTATGAGTCTAATAGGTTGGTTGCCCCCACTGATCATCCTAATTATCGGTCCTTGCCAAAACAGTGGTTCATTCATAATTATGTATTGATCTAATTTGCAACTGGTATTGCTGTTTTCCGTAATCTGCAACCCAGTGATTAATAATTATTTGTCAATAAGTAGCCAGTATTCTAATGTTACTATTATCTCAGGCCTATGTGGTTAGGAAAACAGACAATAATTATGGCCTATTAATGAGGATCGAGGTGGAAACAGTGTGCTCTATAAGTGAATACAGTGATAGGTGCTGGAGTTTGGGTGTAGGTTTCCTGCGTGTAAACGATAAATCTGGAAGAGACTTAGCCTACCGGATGGAGTGCTGAAGTGGTCTTTGGAGGCAATAAGTCAGAATAGACGATTAACTAACACAGTGCAAGTGCTCATAATATGTACAGCTGCCTCAGTGCGAGGAGTGCAGTGGATATTTGGCTGTAGAAGTTATATTGGACACGAAGCAGTGTGGCAGCAATACAGCGTAGGATGAGAAAAAAAAGAGCAAATACGGCCGCGTATAATATTATTATGTTTGGCAATGGATTGCGGAATTGACGTTGGATAGATCTTGTTCACGTTGCATGACCGACCGTCCTCCGTAATTATTATCAGCTGCAGTTGTATGACTATGACTGCTGACTGTTCTGTATGAAGAACACATGTATGAAAAGCAAAATGTTGGCTTCTTGCATGGGAAGCTGCTGCTTCGACAAAAAATGATAACAGCTTAAAAAGAACCAAGATTTATAAAATTATACTATACTTAAGGGAATGACTTGTAATGAAGACGTATACGCGCATACACTAATTAATTAATGTGCTCAAGAAAAAATCACGGCGTGACTGAATTTGAGTACCGTGAGTTCAGTGTCATCAACCTGAAAGGCATTTGAGGGTCTACAGTCTAGTATCGCAATGAGTATAAGCCTATTGATGTTCGCTATTTTTATTTTCTTAGCCTCGGCATATGAGAGTGGATCGACAGTCCTGTTCCCTGCTGTCTCCGTCTCTTTTTACCTTAAGTGCACAATGCACATTCAGTGTAGCCTACGCCTATTTACCTTATGTCCTAGGTCCATATAATAGTTTTTTTTATTCATTTCAACTCTAAACATTATCCATTTCGCCTCTGAGTAAAGATCTTGAAGTGGCGCTATATAAATTTATGTGATTGATTCACCTTAGCCGTCCGTCGGTCTGCCTGCCTGACTCTTCGGATCTTGACCAGATGCTTACCGGGGTATCGATTTTGTTTTGATTAAGCGCCTGTGATTATGTAATAGAGTCTAGGCTATATAATTTTTCAGTTAATCAGAAATCTTGAAATATCTTCTTCCAGAAGGAGATTTCAATTCAGCTGAGCAAAATGATATCTATCATACCGAGTTTTTAAATATTCCGATCTTCTGTTTTACTGTAGGCCTACAGCACTCTAAATTCTCTAATCGTGATACGTAGGCCTACAGCCTGAGTTACAAGCCACCTTAGCCACCAGTCTAGAAACAGGCTATAGGAGTATAGGGCCTGACGCTGTGGCGCATAGACCTTTCTGCTTCCACGTGAAATTCCGTAGAGCTTGATATGAGGATATAACAGCTCTACAACGCAGCCAGAGCGCTGATTGATTAAGACTACCGGTACATATATAGGCCTAATAACGTCCTTGTTGAAGGAAACAATTATTAATCACGTCCGCATGCAATGCCATGCATAGGCGTACAAAGCTGCAGACCAATGTTCTCACGCTTTCCTTTCAGTCCGAACGAAATTAAATGGAAGTCCTGACAAGCCGCAGACAAGCTTTGAATTTCCTTTATTGAAAAGCTGGCCGTCTAATTAAACACGAACATTTCTCGATTGGCAAGCATTGGCAAACACGAACATTTTCACCATTGGCAAATGCAGTCCTATGTACGTATAGGCCTTTCCAGATGTCTAAGTCTTTTTTTTATCTGGAGGGGGAGTCGAGATTAAAGGAGGGACGAACGACCGTCTGACGGTCAACCGCCGTGCAGAGTTTCGAAATGGGGGATGTGTCTCCTCCCAACCTAAATTTCTTTGAATTTGCACATTGCTATAATTATAGACTAGGCCTATTAGATCTATTTCAGTGCTTGTAAGAGTGGTCTAAGATTTCAATAAACATCAAATGCCATCCAATCTGAGATGAGTTTGATGTATATGGCCTACACATTACACAGCAGCAGCACTCTGCTTCAATTTAGCGATTCGCAACGGTTCGCAGGAGAAGAAGAAAAGCTCTGTATGTTGTCACACTTGTGTGTGGCATTTGTCGATGGAGCGTGTGCTTCTATAATCCTTTCCATATCGGCTGTATAGTCTAACAGTACGAATATTGGGCAATATAGGCCTAAGGACCGAGCATTGATTCTTGTGGCACGCCGCAGATGACCAGCCTAGATGACACCTTCTTTCCTCCAAAAGTATTCAAATGAACGGACTGGCTTGTTGCTGGTTACCAACACTGCCATTGCAAAACTGATTAGTGTCGCCCTCCTCCATTATCCAGGCTTGAGACTGACACTGCCAGAGTACAAATAGTGGCGGAGTTTAAATGAACGGATTGCGTGCGCCCTTTTAATTATTTTATTCGGTCGAATTCAAACCACATGAGCGCTCTCTCCTTGATATTAAACGAACGTGACAGCTTCTGTTTGTGACATGTTTCTGTTATTATGCTAGACCGGATAGGCACTGTATTAGTTTTCTCATTCTTTTATTCCACAGTTTCCTAATATAGCCTACGTTGAAAGCAGCGTGCGTTTGTCGCATGATTACGTTTTCATGACAATTTATTGCTTCTCATATAAATATTCACTAGCTGCAGGGAGTACCCGGTTTTCCCGGAAATTTTAGAATTCGAACCGTTCCCGGCCAATCCGCTACTTCCCCACCCTCACTTCGCCCCACTACCTCCCTTCCTCCCTTTCTCCCTTCCTCCATTCCTCTCTTCCTCCCATCCTCCATCCTCCCTTCCTTCGTCCCTCACCATGGGCGGAGTTTGGTTTTCGTTCTTAGGGGGGCTAACCCCGAATCTGGGCCTTATTGGGAGGGACTAACCCCGAAAAAGGATACCATTTTCATGGCAAAAATTTGAATCTGGGCCTTCTTGGAGGGGCTTAGCCCCCCTAGCCCCTGATAAACTCCGCCAATGTCCCTCACTTCCTCTCGCGTTCAAGTGAATAAACAACCTAACGCAATAGGACAACAACACTTAGCACTAGGCCTACTGCTAAATCTTCTGTGTCTATATTCCGCGGACAGACCAATTTTCCTGGTGGACCAATTATAGGTCTACGTTGCGATTAAAAAGGTCCTTATTATTACGTCCATTATCTTGGTCTACGTACATTCGCAAAGAGAACATAGATAGATGTAGGCCTATTAAAAAATATCGGGAAGAAACTTATTTTTAAGTAAACGTGTTGCTGATTCTTTTCGACTTACCACAGAGATCGTCGTAGTAAATTTCCTGTAGCAGCAGCAGCAGTGGTAGCAGTGGTAGCAGTGGTAGCAGTAGCTGGAGTCGGTGCTTGTCTAGCCTTGTAGACCTACGAATGTCTCAAAGCGCTGACGTGCACTGAGTCCGTCGCAGAATTACACTTAAATGGAATCGGCTCAACAACGGCGAATGCGTCAATGCCGTTGCTGCAGCTGCAGCTGCGATGGTTCCTGCTGCCGCTGCTGCTGCGGTTGCTGCTGATGCTGACAATGATGTTGAAGACGACTGGTACAGGAGGATAGACGGACGAGAACCGTCATTTCTGACCTGCAGGTCTCGATGCATATAACTTCGTTTCATGCACACGGAGACAAGCGATCACTATTCACCACTGCTTCGAACATCGATGGTCTAATAATACTCTAATAATGGTCTATATAGATAAGCATTGTAGGCCCTACATGTAGCCTACAGACGGGATTCGCATAATTATATTCGATAAACTTATTTATGAGGTGTCCTATCGTGTAATAAAGACGGATGTAGGCCGACTCAACTGACGTCTGTCTCGTTGCATAGTCGATATGTGGGACTATTATTATTAATGATGATAATGATGATGATGATGATGATGATGATGATGATGATGATGACGACGACGACCGTCATTAATGTGCTGAGTTTCATGAAGGACCTGGCCCTTGGGGCGATTCCTAACTCAAAGTTATAGATAATAATTATCCTAAAGAAACTTGCAAGTTGCAACCACAATTCCACTCTTCGAAGGTAACAGCAACAATTAATCAGCACCTCATCCCCGCTGCCTGCAATGCATCTTTACTCGGCAAGAGTATGACGATTGACGAGTGCCTATATTATACGAGTATATTAGCCTTCTAGTTGTACATCTTTCTGATAATAATAGTTATTATAGTAAAAAGCCTACAATCTTGCCTTGTATAAGAAATGTAATAACATGAAAATTCGGACTATTTCTGTTAGTCTCGGGCTATTATGCACACAAGGCCGCAGCAAAAATTTTATTTGGGGGGGAGGGGGGGGGGGTGCTTAGTGCTTACTCGACCGTGAGCAAGTCCACTATAGCAACCGAATCAACTGACTAATGGGTTTGGAGAGGCCTCGTGAGCTCGCATAGCGGATTCTGGACGTGTGAACGATGTGATACATTGCAGAATACGCACAGTAGTTCTCTCATTAAGTGCTATTGTAATTGCATCATTTAGTCTTCACACATTTTTTCCCGGCAGTGTTCAAACACCCAAAGCACCCCCTCCCACTGGCCTCCCAGATATATACGGCCTTGTAGACACAATATTCTTAGCGGTGAGTTATAACTATTTAGAACTACACAATTCTCTACATTTCTATATGCGTCTGTTTATTGAGTTTCATGTAAGCCTATGCCCATGCGCTGCGTATTGAAAAAATCCAGGCGTAACTATGTCTATTGTTATTTTGATGACGTCATTTTGCTCTAAATAACGTGACGTGTTTTTTTACTTCGATGGCGATTGTTCTTCGTTCTCGAAGATATTGACAACAGCAGTCACTGTGGCTAACGGTACACTGATAGAACAGAATAATAATGTATCTCCGCATATGCATTGCATTTTGGTGAGTAGGCCCTACGACAAGGCCTACGCTGAAATTTTTTCAGACATATAGATGGAGAAATAAGACTAAAGTGTCCAAATGTGTGTGATGTGTGTGTGTGTGTGTGTGTGTGTGTGTGTGTGTGTGTGTGTGTGTGTGTGTGTGTGTGTGTGTGATGAACATAGGCCTATCGCTATGCATTGTGCTGTTGCTACGCTAGCCTATAGCGTTTTATTCCACAAGACCTGACTAATAATATTGACTAGTTTCAAATGTAGGGCCTAACATTGTCTACCAATAAGAAACAATGGGGACTCGACACGCGTGAATATAACGCGTTCAAATGATGACTTTCAACACCGCAATAATTCACAGGTCTTTCTCATTCTCTACGAAATGATAAAAAAAATACGAAATTAATTAAGGCCTAATATAATGGTAACGAGTCATGCACATTTCGGCTCAAAACCGTTCAGTGAACGCTGTTCAACGAGCTTTTGTCCAACGAGCTTTTGCTCTATGGGCTTTTGTTCTATGAGCTTTGTTCAACGAGCTTTGTTCGATGAGCTTAATTGCTCAACGAGCATTGTTCGGCTGGCAACCTTGTGTTCTCCCGCCGCAAGACCCAGGATGGAATGTTCTTCGAACCTGAACACCATAATTTTATTATTGTGTTCGGCGGATCAGTACGAATCGCAGGCTGGCTATGCTGCAATGCAGTATGTACTATGTAACTGGCCTTACCATTAAATAATCGTATGACAACCAGCAGATATGTTGCGCGCCATATGATCGGGCAACTACGCATCAATGACGTCAGCCAAATCTTTCACACTCTTACGATTCCTACTTTATATAATTAGCTTCTAATTTCTGTCTATAGAATATATACGTTCACTGTCGTTCACCACTAGGCCTACCGGGTTATGGACACTATATATAGGCTATATATATATAATTATATATATATATAGCCTATATATAACAGCAAAGCAGCATGGTATAATCAGTGCTTAAAGTGCAGAAAAGGAAGTGCCTGGACGCTCGATCATCACTTCTCCAAGCTCTGCTGTCCAAATAAGTGGCAGGATTTGACAATAAGTGCCTGGATGCCGTCCATGAAAGTCCAGCCACACTTTAAGCCCTGATGCCTGATGATAATCATATGGGATTCGCATAGGCGTCAGACAGACATGACTCCACAAGGCATGGCTCCCTAGCTTCTGTTCAGGAAAACATTCAAGCAGTGCAAAAGTTCTGATATTGCAAAATTCTGGCAGGTCATAAGTCCTGGCAGGGTAAAATTCTGACATGGCAACAGTTCTGGCAGGAAAAAATTCTATGGATATTTATCCACATTGCCATATAGGCTAGGCCTACAACTAACAGTATAGGAATAATTATAATTAATTGTCGATTTGTTGTTTATCAAATGAAGCGTGAGCATTTGCGTAAACAATAGACCTATAATAGGCCTAGGCCAACCTAGCTGACTGTTATTTTATTTTCTGAACTTTTTACTTTCGAAATGCTACTCGAAAGAGGATTTAAATGCTTCATTAAGTCCCTGAGATTAGCCAATAAGATTTATGAGAGTTGCTTTCCAAAGGTCAAGAAGTGTTCGGTTTTATGGCTTCGCCCATCTGATCCTCTGACCAGCCAACCTTAACAGTCTTCACTGTATAATGTGTATAATAGCCTACTTTGAAAAAATACAGTGTGCATAGGCCTAGTTCAGCGCACAGAATTGAAAACATAGACTTTGAAAACAGCACTCGGTGTACCGCCCCCGTAGAGAAGTACCGTAGCCCTCTAGCGAATGACTGGTGACTAGCGACTTTGGTGAATTCTATAAAACTCATTGTGGCCATCTACCGAATCGACGGTTCGCTTGGTGTGGGGGAGTTTATTATGTGTTACTCTATCGAAGGTGGCAAGTAGGTAGCCTACTCTACACTTATTCATGGAGAGTGTGAGCACCTGCCTGCACTCAACACAAGTAATAAGTAAGTAATAGTTATTAGCATGACACAAATGCTCATAGGCTACTCTACAACAATAATGCATAGGCTACAGTAATGAAAAACAGCTCAATATGTCAATAGGAAACACCAATAAGCTAACAGATTTCTAAGTAATTCTAAGATCTAAATATAGGCCCACAGCTATAACTATGGCTCTAAAACTAACAGTAGAGGCCTTCTTCTTCTTTTTCATGGTCTCTCCTCCGTCAAGCGTACGCCAAGATGCAGGGCCGGATTAAGGCATGTTCAACATGTTCGGCGGAACAGGGGCCCCCACACTTTAGGGGGCCCCCACAAAATGCAAAAAATTTGGAACAAACGACTCTTTTCCCTAAAATTTCGCCAGATGACTAAAAAAAGTCATCAACTTTTTGGGCGGATGAAATGGTCTGATTTTCCCGAAAATTTTGCCGGATGACTAAAATAAAAAGGTCGTCAACTTTTTTGGCGGATGAAATAGTATGATTTTCCCGAAAATTTCGCCGGATGACTAAAAAAAAGACATTCTCCCGAGCAGGGCCCCCACAAAATTCTTCCGAACAGGGCCCCCACATTGCTTAATCCGGCCCTGCCAAGATGAGGCCTCAACATGCATATGCCATCTCCAACTTGCTCTGTCCGTGATTTTGTCCACCGCATCTCTCATATTCATGTTCTGCGCCATTAGATCATTAGTTTGCTTGGGACTAGTTGGGAGGTATTGGTTGCATTCCAGCATATAGGCGTAAAGTGAGTAGCCCAAAGAATAGTAAACTGTCATAAACTTACTGATGACAATTCAATAATATTGAACAACTACAAGTACCAGGTATAGGCCTACCATGAGTGACTGAACTGTTCAAGTGTTCATCCGTGCAGAGCAGTAGAGGTGCCAGACCAGCAGATCTTTGCAAAATGTAAAGCTTAAGCCTATCTTGTAATAATATTATATTACCAATAATTATATTTGGTATTCAGATAAGAACAAACTGTTTGAAACAAAGTGCATATGATTGATAATTATTTTAACAGAATGCAATGGGTCTACTTTTTAAAGTGGCATAGTTAAGTTCGAGTGGTGTATCTCTTTATCTGCGGTGGGTATCTAGGATCTGACCAAATAATTATAAGCACAGCTGCACAGGCCGCTACCACCACAATGGTATAGACCTGTCTTTCATCTGCACTGTGGAGTGTGGATCCTATCAGCACAATGGGAAAAACCTCCGTAAACCTATTTAGGCCTAAGTATGTGTTACTCATTATTGTGTGTAGTTTGTTTGACGCATTAACTGTTGCAAAAACGTTAAACAGCTGCTCACGTCTGTAAGACTGCTGTTAGTTGAGTATAGGCCTAGAGGGGCCCAAACACTACGGCTGGGAATAGATTTAGGCCTACTTAGACTAAAACTTGAAAAACTATGTAGGCCTAGGCTACATTATTGTTAGTAGGTCTAAACATTATCCCTATACATAAACACATTTTTTCTCGGCGAGCGTCACTCGGCTGCTCGTTCGTTTCCCCCTATAACTTCTGAACCAAGTCTCCGCCTATATGATTATGATTATGGGTTTATGGTGTCTTAAAACCGATGTCTTAAAGGATGACTTACGAGATTCGTCTCGCCCTTAAATTAGTTTCATCACTCTTCTCTGGCCTCTAATCTACCCCACTGACAGGGGTGGATCCAGGGGGCCAATCGGGCCATGGCCCCCCCATTTAGAAATGCCCATGTATCGTGCCTCCCCTCCATTCGGTTTGAGCAAAAAAGACATCAGCCTTTTACGGTATTTTTTCAGGACTTTTGAATGGACGATGTATGGAGAAATTGGTATTTTTCTGACTTTTCGATCGGATGACTAAAAAAGGGTCCTCAGATTTTTGACCATAGTGAAATTGGTGTTTTTCCACCCAAGGTAAAAAAAACTCGACATGTTAATAGGCCTAGTAACGAAACCCAAAACCTGCAGAGAAAACTGGATTGTCACTTCTTTGCTTGACAGTGACTTCCACAATCCACATTGGCCACAAAAGCGAAGTCGGGGTAGCCGGGGGGGGGGGGGGGGAGATTGTAGCACTCACGTCGTTCAACACCGTGGTGCACATTGCCCATCGTCAGATGATTATTCTCTCAGTTTCTTTGTTTTCTTTATCTCGCGAGTTGTTCAATGTGCACTGTTGGCCACCAGTCAAACTCAATGCATGTTCTGCTGAATGTATTCGCCCCATCTCGTCATTTGGTCAAAGTGTTTCTTCCGGCGAAATTAAGTTTCCTCTTCCAGCACCATGCACCATTCCACCTCCTCCACCTCTCCTTCTCCTCCTCCTCCTCCTCCTCCTCCTCCTCCTCCCCTCCTCTCATCCCTCTCCTTCTCTTTTTCCTACTTCTCCTCCTCCTCCTCCTCCTCCTTAATGCCGATTCGATCACATAATTATAAAGCCGACTCTTTGGAGTAACGTACATGATTGTATTCTTTCTGAACACCGAATGTTAGGACTAAAGGTAGGTCTAAATTCTAAAGGTCTATACTCCATAGAGTCGGCATGCGCACACGAGGAGTCGGCCTCGTCGGGAAACGCACACACCGGCACTAGCGTTGGCGGCGGAAGCGGTGGCGGCAGAGAAGCAGAGATATTGGAGATCATTTCGTCGGCCAGCAGCAGAACCGGTGAAGGTTGTCTGCGTGTGTTAAGAGCTTATAAATGTCATGCTCGATTCACGGCGGCGAACGAAATTAGACTATAGAGCGGCAGCGGTGAATTATCGGAACCGGATTGAAGGTGGATAGCATAGCCTAAAGGTAGCAAGCAAGAGAGCAGGATAGATAGACAGACAGCCTATAGACAGCATCAGAGACAGACAGCGAAAAAGAGCGACACACAGGCGAAGACGAAGAGACAGATATACATACACAAAAAGAAACACATAGAAAGAGAGAAAGACAGAGACAGACGTAAGACCATTGCTGTACTTTGCAATGGATTTGTGTATTTATTTAGTCGCAGTAAAGTGCGGAATTCTTCGGGTTTCGTTTGGATTATAACTGAATGTGTACGTCTTACTATACGCGCGGTAATTAAATCTACCTGTGGTCCTGATTGCAATTCGAGTAGCCTCGTCTTCTACATCTGGTTGACGCCTGAAACGAGTTACTCGTTTCTGAATGCAACCATGGGAAAAGACGCAGACCTAATTCAAGCTGTTAAAGCCGACGATCTTACAACCGTCCGAAAAATTCTGGGCAAGAGTTCAACTGCACATACAAAAAGTAAGTGTACGGAATATTGAGAGATACACAGATAGGCCTAACAGTTGAACAACAATAACACAAGTTTACAAGGTTTTTGTCTCCTTTATAATTTCTGGTGTACCACATAGATTTTGTGATGCTGATCACAGAAATAACTTCGAAATTTTCACAGCACGTAGGGTTTTTGAGATATGACCAGTTTTTATTTACAATAATAGAGAAATTTTAAAACATAGATATTTTGCAGAATCATTCAAACACAGGTTTTGTTTGACAGTAGCGTATGTTCTGTTTAGGTTAAAGTAATATTGTTGACTAAGTACTATAACAACTGCAACATGTAACAGAGACTGACATCATTAAAAGAGAGAAAACATATATATTCGGGTTGTCTCCATGACAACACGGCAACAATGAGTAAACAGTCTTTCTATGTAACATCAGATTCTGTGTCAAACAGCATTTCATTTCAGCAAAACTGTTGATTAAAAAGATTTAAATTTAACAAATTTTCTAAAATGTCACGCCAGTGTCGAAATAGCCGTGACACCTTTTGTTACACATGTGGTGAGTTCACTATGAAATCTCAGAAAAGGAGCATGACTGCACACGTTCAGAAGGCATAGGAGTTATACTTCGGATGCAAAATTGGTGACCAGGAGAAAACTTGGGCTCCTCATATATGTTGTACATCTTGCGCTACCAGTCTACGACTTTGGCTGAGTGGTGCGCGACCATCCATGCCGTTTGCCATCCCAATGATATGGAGGGAGCAGAAAGATCATGTAACTGATTGCTACTTCTGCCTGACAAATGTGTCAGGATACTCGACAAAGAACAGGAAGCTCATTGAGTACCCAAACCTCGAATTGGCAATGAGACCATGCAGTGCCCCACGACGAAAGTCTTCCAATTCCAAAAGCACCAGAGGTGTGGACACTAGAGGATGAGGATGAGGAGACAATGTTGGACGAGACGGTGCAGGTGGTAGCTGCTGCTGATCCAGACTTCGTGCCATCAACATCCAGTGAGCCTCATTTTATATCTCAGGCAGAGCTGAACGATCTGGTCACAGATTTGGGCTTATCAAAGAGTCAGGCAGAACTGCTGGGATCAAGGCTTCAATGGTGGAATCTGTTGTCATCGGGAACGAAAATTTCAGTATTTCGCAGTCGTCATGAAGATCTGACAAAATATTTCAGCTGGCAGTCTTACTTTTTGCTGTAACATCAATGGACTGTTTTGTGCTCTAGGATGTGACCATGACCCACCAGAATGGCGATTGTTTATTGACGCATCAATCTTAACTTTGAAGGCTGTTTTGCGGCACATCGGCAATGTCTACCCTTCCATACCTGTGGGACTGCATGTCCCACAGGTATGGAAGGGTAGACATTGCCGATGTGCAGCATGAGATTCATATGAAAGACACGTATGAGAACATGCAGCTGCTGCTGAACCATATTCAGTACTCGAAGTACAACTGGAATATATGTGGAGATTTAAAAGTAGTAGCACTTCTACTGGGACTGCAGCTTGGTTATGCCAGGTACTGTTGCTTTCTTTGTGAGTGGGACAGCAGAGCAAGAGATTCTCATTACATCAGAAAGGACTGGCCACCTCGCAAACAATTGGTTCCAGGGCAAAATAATGTTGAACACGACCCACGGCGTGGAATGCTTTCAAGAATGTAGTTTGTAACTTTCTTTGAAACCACAAGGCACCAAACTATGTCGAACAGGTTGAAAGTCTGCTTCAGGCATATAAATCAATGAAGTGCAACATGTCATTGAAGATACATTTTCTTCATTCCCAACTGAACCTTTTCCCAGCCAACCTCGGCGACGTTAGTGACGAACATGGTGAGAGGTTTCATCAAGAAATTGCGAAGATGGAGAAACCGTACCAGGGCAAGTGGAATCCGTCTATGCTGGGTGACTATTGTTAGACTCTCATTCGTGAAGCATCAGACAGTGATTACAAACGAAAATCCCAAGCAAAACATTTCTAAGTTAATTTCCTCTTGCTGACATTGCCATCATAGTGTGTGACGTTAATATAGGTAACTATGCTATATGCATAATCACATCTTTCTGGCAAACCCTACGTGCTACAGACATTCCAAATACATATTTGTGTTCAGCATGTTGCAATCTATTAGTTCCACCTGAAATTTAAGAGGAAACAAAATGTTATTATAGTAAGCCTATATTGAAAATGTAGGCCCCTATGCAATAAACGAGCATTTCAGTTAACATCTTGCATGCCGTTTTTCTCAAAAACCTTACGTGATACAAAAATTCTGAGAACACCATCGTGTTCAGCACATCAAATTCTATAGAAAGCAGTCAAATTTGTTTAGGATACAGAAAAAAAGTTAAAATTTGTTGTCCAGTGTAATTATAGAAGTTTGGTGTGTGTGTGTGTGTGTGTGTGTGTGTGTGTGTGTGTGTGTGTGACAATCAACGATTTATTAATTAGCCTAATAGATAATTATCTCAATGGTAGTAAGCCATTTGTTGTTGATTCCATGGATCAAGTTGAGTTGGAGATAATTAGTGTAGCATACGGCTACAACTCCTGCTGCTGCTGCAGCTGCTACTATTACTACTACTGCTATTGCCACTACTGTTGCTGCTGGTGCTGCTTCTACTGCTGCCACCACTACCACTACCACTGCCACTACTGCTATGCTAGAAACAGTTTTTGGATGCAGAGTTCAGAAGTCCAGCCAGATATCAGCATCAAATAACTTCAAAACCTAATCAAATCCCTTCTACTTTCTACAGCATCATACAATGATGCGCTGTGGCAGTGCATAGTGCATACACCGAAGGTATGGTAATTGATCAAATGGTCAATTCCAACTTGAGCAATGAGAAAGAGAAGCAAGGAATCTAAACAGGGTGGTGATCAATGATCATGCTGAATGTGAAAGTCTAATCCAGAACAGAAAGGTGCCAAGGAAACAGCTGAGTGAATAGATTTGCATTCCACACTAGATAAAGCACATTGTGAAATTGTACCTGTGCAGATCTTTTTCCTCTCTATTATAGGACTGCTGCTGTTCTGAATTGTACTGGAAATAGAAGCGTAGGCCCTATGTACTGGCAAATGTATGGTAGTTGTCCAGGATTAGAAGGATAACATTGATCATGCATCGTAATAATATGTGCGTTGAAAATATTATTACCTGTATTCACTGAGCAAATTGAATTATGCTGGATATATTATCGTATTATTTTGGCTATCTGAAATGAGAATCTGTGAAATGTGGAATTAAAATAATGACCTGACAGACCTGTATTTCTGTTGAAAATATGTCATGGTGAATATAATTATTATCACTTCTAGGCTACTTTTTCTCAGATGTTGTATGATCCATTGTATGAACACTTATTTGATAATATCTAATTGATAATTACCATAAAGACGATTGCCTTTGATCAGTATTATAAAATAATAATAATAATATAATAATAATAATAATAATAATAATAATATTAATAAATAAGCATCATGCACCTGGTAGGTGGTTAAATTGCTCATCCAAAGATGGCAGTTCTTCAAGTCTTTACAAATCTAAAACTGAAGTCTATATGGCGATTTTGTTATAACTGGTATATTTGCTATTTGCTATTCGGATAAACATGATAAACAAAATGTGTAAAAAAGGTATACATAGGGTCGATTATTGTAACAGAAACACATTTTAGGTGATGGGTTTTCTCTTAAATTTGAGTTGCTGTATCGCTGATCCGGTTGGATTCGGCTGAATTTAACCACTGCGTAACGTTGTTATCCAATTGAATGATAAATTAACATATTCTAAATAGCTGCTTTTGCTAATTTTAAAAAAAGTTTATCTTGAATGGTTTCCATTGTTTGCTGTCTCTTTGCATGATAAAAATATTCTTTACCTGTACACATTTCATATATGTCATGTCCCTTTTTGTCATTCTCAGCAATACTTTTCTTAATTAATTATCATCATGGGGTCATTATACTGGGCTCTTCCTAAAGGTTATGATCATTAGTGACTTTTTAGTGTGAGCTGAATATGTGAGACATTCTTTGTAGAATTGTTAGAGAAGTTTTAAAGTCAATCTTTGGAAGTTTTCATTTGGCAGCATAAAAAAGTTTTCATTTAGCTTGGCAGCATGAAGTAATTATATGCTTGGGAACTGTTATTCTGAATTGCATTGCAAGAGGCAACATGTGCTAGAACACATGTGCATTTTCCCTTCATTGTTTTTTCTGGGAGTGGCTGGAAGTTGGTGTGTGGGAATCAGTTGTAACCGCAGTTTGAAGATGGTTCCGGTTCTGGAAGATGAGAGCCGGATGATGGCTGGCCATGGATTTCCAATTAAGCCGTAGCAGGCAAGGGCACACTTTCACACGATCCCATCCTCTTCCTTCGTTGAGCTGGTGAAGCTGCTGACCCGAGTCTGGGATTCCATTACTAGGCCAGAAACATTTCTGTGCAGTGCCAGCGCCTGGTGGACTTCCATTAAGGGAGGAAACCAAGTCAGTAATTACGGATTGATGCTGATGGCAAAAGCACGTGATTTGCTAGCATCTGTGCTGCTGCTGCTGCTGAGCACTGCTGCCCTGTAGACCAATAGTTAGGGATGTCTGAGATTCATAAATTGCATTTCTCTCCCATATCTTTAAATAAATGCTTCAGGTATATAAATTTCAGTTATTTTCCTTATATTTGCAATAAATTCACGTAAATGAATTTTATTATTTTTATTGCTGCATTGGCTGTCATAATTATCTGGTAACTGGTGATGCCAGTGGCTGTATTCAAATGAGTCCATCTGACTTCTGATCAAAATAACAACACCATCGGGGATAAATATTATTAGACATTGACTGACTTGATACATCTTGAATTTTTTAAATATTGCTGAATTTAACATGAAAAAGGTTTATTTGTTTAATTTGAATGATCCATGTCTAAAGCATCAATGGTTTGAGAGAATTTGTCGTAGAGGTTAGTTTACATGAGAGTATATAATTCTTGTAGTTCGAAATCTTGTAGTTTAGTATTAGTTGAGCAGTGGTGTTTAGGCATGTGAGCTTATTAGGCTGTGATGCAGTTATGCTGCAGTTGTAACAGAACAGAAGTATTTTTACAGACATAGGCCTAGGTTTCTGCCGATGTCACCAGTAGTTCATCTTGAGTTAATGATCTGATGAGTACGAGTTTTGGTAAATGTGTAGGCCTAAGCTATCTAAGTACTTCTTCTTTTTCTCATTTTCCTTCCGGCTGGAATTAATCCCTCGCAGGCTAGGGGTCAACCACTCGGATCCGTTTTATCATGTGATCCGTTGAAAAAGTGAAGCAAGTGTTTCATAGGCCGGATGCCCTTCCTGACGCCCAACAGTGATTTCGGGAGTGACCCTAGCCTTTCAGGTTACCACCCACCCGCAAGGCAGCGGGGGCAACAGACATATTTGGAATGGCGGTCTGCACTCGCCATGTCACAGGGCCGTTATCGGGCCAATGCAGCTTTTTACAACAGTGAAACAGGCACCACCCATGTCTCACGCTGCGCCCTGTTAACTATCTACTGGCATGTTTAGTCAACAATGAAACATTCATGGTATGCATAGCCACGGTTTCATCCTTTCCTTATAGGAAAATGACCTTTGGCACTTCAGCATCAATGTTACTTATTACCTTAGCTTGCCATACCTTGCCTCTCTTTACGTAAGGTATGCTAATTTTATGCATGCATGTTTCTGGTGTGTGTGTGTGATTTGGGTGAATTGGCAATCTTTATTGTTACCCATTAAGTCGGACTTTATCATCAGAAGTTCTCCCTTTGAAGCCATTTGACATCTGATGATGATCCAATATATACATGTAGCATAGGCTAGCATTGTGGTGTGGGCGCTTGCAGCACATCTTGCAGCACAGGGATCAAACAACGCAAGAGCCACTTTCAGAGGAGGCTAAGGTCAAGTGGTAAAAGAAATATCTGCTGCAACTCATCATGGCATTCCTCCCTCCTTTCATCCTGCCAGCATCTTGAAATAAAAACTGCAGGGAAGATAATTTATATTTGATTTCCTCCAGAAAATCTGCCATCACCTCCTATATAACTGCATTAAAAGCAGACATAATTTAATGACCTTTCTCCAGGTGTAGCTATGACTCCTGGCAAGCCAGTGAAAATCCATTGGGTGCAGCAGCTTATCAGTTTATCGTTGGTTATCTTTGGGTATTTATTCTTTGGTTATTAGTGGAGGCCATCTGTCAGAGGTCGCGAAACCCATTTTATGTTTCATTTGAGATCAATGAAAGAACTAAAATCCAGTTTATTTTATGGATGTCACACAGTACAACGCTCTGCTTCAATCCAGATCTGCAGACTGAGTGCGATTATCTATCGTGTTGGTAATGTAAGCTAATTTAAAATGTGAATAATTTATTTGTTTTGCTTGAAAGTAAAAATTTCAGGCAGGAAAGTTATCAATCATATCATCTGTATAACAGATGACTGACAATAGTTGGTGGTGGTAAAGGTGTTGAGTGGTTTTGGCCAGTGGTGAGTGGTGACCCTATAATTATGGTTTAATTCTGACCTCATCAGATATAATGAACTGAAGTATCTTTTTGGCATGCTGTGAGATGGATATATGGCTGTTTGGTTGGAAGATGAATTTTTCTGAGAGTGTTAGATATAATTGGCAAAATCACAGTGTGCAGCTAGTTGTGTACCATACCAACAGTTACTATTAATTGAGAAGGACTAAAGGTCAGCACACTACAGTTAAGGAGCTGCCCCACTTTACTGGCCTGGGAAAGAATGTGGATTGGAATGAATCATTGACAGCACGTTATTGACGTTATGCTTTCATTGTATGACAATGTCCGCTGGCCATTCAAACCTGACATGCTTTCTCAAAGTCACACAACGCTTGTTTTTCTAAAAATCTATTCAAATTGGATGCAATTTACTCCTTTTGTTTACTGAACTGATAGGCATAAAACCATTGGAGAATTGCTAAAGCTTCACTTAATGCAGATTACCTATGCTATTAGTATTATCTTATCTGTTTTGAAGGCTTGTCTGCATGGGTGTTACAGTGTACAGAATTGAGGTTTTGTCAGATACATAAGAGAGACAGTGAGATCTTCATGCACAAGGAAAGGATGTAATGAGAGAGAAGTCTATATGTTGCTGGACTAGCTGTTTAAATGACATAGAAGAACACGAAGCAGAGTCAATGGAAAGGTCATGTAGTTATTTTTAAAACCTTGACCATATTCAGCACACAAGAGAAAAACATAATAATGATGTGTGTAATATCATCTGGTAGGCCTGCTGCTGTTTAGCTGCTAATAATAAGAATTATAATGGCAACAGTAGTAAGAATAGTTGTAGTTGTAGCAGCAGCAGTAGTTGGTAGTTGATAGTGATAGTACTCTTCATGATTGTAGTCATGGTCATAGTCAGAGTAGTAGTGATTGTGGTGGTAGTAATTATTCTCAATGTAAGTGTAAATGTTCCAAATATACCAGCACCACACAAAAAGGTGCGTCATGACCAGCTTATTCATTCAGAGGAAGTAGTCTTGTTGACATGAAACCTTACTTAAGGTTGGACATACATTATGCTATGACCAACTTAAGTTATTACACCATGCTTTATTAGAATAATAATAATATGCTTATTGCTTACTACTGGGTTGTTTTTTGCTTCACCTTATAAAGCCTGCAACCTTGAGCAAATAATTTTTTTTATCAAGGCTCTAAAAGCTGCTTTGGCTCATGAAGCGGCTTTTTAAATAAGCTTAGCAAACAAAAAAATTTAGACTTAAACTCTATATCATGCATAAATTGTATTTTTTTATGTTCTTGTTTTGATGCGACAGTTTGCGCTGTGTATTTACAAACTTTACTTCTGTATCCAGCATATTTGTCAAGCATTACCTGTGGTTCAAACAAATGTGCTAGTATTCATGTCATGTCATACAGTCATGTACCACCTGTTTTATTGTCTGAGAATGACTGATCCTTGAATCAGAACTCTTTTTCAGATGAAATAATTATGACTCAGGTAGTTTTTATAAATTGAAAACAAAGTTTTAAGAATGTTGCTATTGTTGATCGATTTGAGTCTTTGAAACTGGGTGAGACTGCTTTGTTGAGCTGGCAGACGCTGCTCTTGACTTAACCCTCTCGCCCCGATAGCCCCACAGCAAGCGGAACGCCCACCCGACGGCCCTGAGCATATATATTATACATTATATTATATATATTATAATATATATTATAATATATATATATTGTAATATATATAATATATATATATATATTATAGATATATATATATAATATGTAATATTATATATATATACACATATACATATAAATATATATATATATATATAATATAATAAGCCATAGTAATAATATACATATAATATATATATTATTACTATGGCTTATTATATATATATATATGTTATATATATTATATATATATTATATATATATATTATATATATATTATATATAAATACTATATATATATTATATATTTATATATTTATATTATATTATTATATATTATATACTATATATATTATATATTTTATATATATTATGTATATATATTATATATATATATTAGATACTATATATATTATATATATATATTATACATATATATATAATAATTATTATATATATTATATATATATAGTAAAACAAAAGCCAATATAATGGCATTAGGGGGATACGGTTTATATGTTGAAGCCTCTATAGCGGCTTCACGGGTATTTGTCAAAGACCACCAAGCCGCTATAGCGCCCATACGGGGTAAGAGGGTTAAGCATTGTTTTTTTTTAATTCTGCGCGGTCTCCTATTGTATAAATTACTTGTGAGTCATCATATGCTTTCGTGACATATACATAATCAGACATTATGTGCGCATACCTCCAAGGATATCTCTAGCAAATAACTATTATACTGAGGCTGCTAAGACTTCAGAACTCTTTGGCTAGTGCCATAACTAACATTTAATAACCCCTGTACTTAAATCTTTGCATTGGCATCCTGCTTAGCAAACAGTTAGTTTCAAATTGGATTAAGGATCATAGTTCATTTAAAAACTTGGAAGTTAGGCAGCCTTAAAATTAGTTCTTTTCCTCAGGCTTATCATTATTCTTTGAGATTGTCTGATTATCTAAATCAAGAACTGTTCTTATTTGATGGGCTTTCTATTGCTGGTCCTACTTTTTGGAGTTGTGTATATAAGCTTGTCGCTTTTTTAACCTGACTCATGTTGCAGAAAGGAGATAGACCTATGTATGAATGCTGCTGTGATATCTTACAAGTAAAAAAATCGTGGATATATTTTGTCAGCTTAATGACTAGTGCTAAGCACAGTTCTGATAGCAATGATATTTAGCTATCAACATAATTATTATATAGCCAAGTGCTTCGATTATGAATTGAGAAATTACTCAGTGGACTTCTGTATTATTGTAAATTCACTCTGGGAGCAAAGTGCCAGTTAGTCTGAAAGATACAAATTTCCCTTTGCTTGAAAATGCAGCCATCCATTTGGAGAAGTACCTTTGTGGGCCACACATGTTAGTGTGTATCCAGTTGCTTCTAAGCCTACCAGGGAAGATGGGTTTTTATTGCATGGGATTAGGTTTTGGAGCACTACAGAAATCTGGTGATTATTTATTTATTCATTCATTTCACACATTTATATAGCGCTTCTTCGATAGATTATGACTGAAGTATGATGAAGATGACAATTTTAATAGGTAAATCATATAATTATAAATTCCAGCATTCCTGACCAATAGGATTGTGGTATCCTAAATGAAAATTGCTGGATGTTTTCTCTGAATGTTGAATGTATTCAAGGTTTCATATTTCTTTCCAATTCATTCTGACTTGCTAAATCACTCTTGCATTCCAAAGTAGCAGCTCATCGGCGCTTCTCTTATTCTTTGCTCTCAAAAAACTATGGAAATCAGAATGCATCGTCAGGTTTCTTCTATGCCTAAGGTGTTATGCTATCATATTTCATTGCATTATGTACATGTAGATCTTACATGGCTCAACCTTTTAGTTATGGATAGAGTCAGCTTTATTACGGTAAGTGCATCCTTGTCTATTTTGCCAGTGTTACCAATGATAAAATTTGAGCATTCAACAATAAAGCAGTCTTTGTACAATAATTGAAATTCTTGAAATTATTGATGCTTTTTAGGTTGATTGCTGATTTTACCCTTTACTATTTGTGTAAAAAGATTATGATTGAAGGAGGATGTAAAATCCTAGTGACATGAATTGATTGCAACGTTTAATCTGATAATTGTGATTAATGGTGTCATAAGTTTAATTAAATTTTAATGCTGTCATTAAACAAGTAGCCGGAACTGTGAAGTGCTTGAGTGACTTTTGATCAGGTTTCACAGAGATTTTCTAATGACCTATGCCTTGGATAAAATAGAAGATAGCAATACTGTATAGATTACCTGTTACCACTAGTAATAATAATGATGAATATAGTGCTATATAATAAGTAAGCTTACCCGGTACATTTATTTGCAGTATTCAGTGTGACAACACTAGTTAAAAACAAAATCAGTGTCATCACAAATTCTCAGATCTGTTATCTGGCAACCTGGAAGAGTGTGAGTGGGGTCCAGTTTAGAATAGGCCACAGGGGCAATTCTGAAAGACCTTGCTTTCATTTCCTGTAAACTTCATTGTCTAACAGAGACAGCTATCATGGATCTTGATGCCTTTAAAATGAATGCAAGACCTGATGTTTGACTTACTTGAAGTTGCTTTAATAACTTTAGCAAACAACTTGAAACTTGTGATGTGTTTCCGAAACAGTTCTGCACTAGATTGATCACTAAACCTTTGAAGTCCATTACCAGAATTCCCATTCATGGCACCTTCAGGTTTCATGCTGGGATGATCAGCTGTCATTGGGGTAGGGGGAAAGGGATTGGGTTCCGAAAGGCCCTCGAATTATGCCCTGTGTTTTGAGTGATTATCAGTAACTCATGCCATATGTATACTTATAGTGCACTGTTGATACTCTAAACAGAAATATTCTAATCACAGTTCTAAAGAAAAAGAACGAAATAAAACAGTTTAATGTTTTGATAAGGTGCCACATGTACCTCTGGGCAAAGTGCACATTGCTAGAGGAATATACTTGAACTCTGGAAAGGCAGGATGTAGCACAGAGATTGAAAGTGTTTTTTTAAATGGAGAGCTAGTTGAGTCCGGTTTGTTTCAAAGAGATTTACAGTCAGTCAGAACAGTACAACATTCTGTGCATCTGTCTGCCTGTATCTTTAAATTAATGCTAACATTGTTAAACCCAGCCGATACTGCGAGACTCACAAGTTAAATCAAATTAATTTTGCACTGACTTTGTAAATCAGCATAAAACTATGAACCTGTAAACAATCAATCAGTCAGTTTAGTTTTTGTTCAATATCAAGCTGACAGGTCACAAAACTGTAACAAGCAACAGGTGGCAGAATTGCCTCTGCTCTGACAGTTTGTTATTAAAACAGAATTAGGTTTTTTGCACTGTAATTTTGGTATTGAAGGGGGTAACGAATGATGTATACGTTAGAGATGACGTATGTAGTAGATGTTTTAAACACGAGCTATAAAATTACAATCGCTCTTGATTTGGAGGATAATACAGCGTGGGCTTCCTCCATCTGAGCTCAGTGCAAACTTATACAGTTCGAAGGGTACACTGGGCGAGCCTGACCGAAATCAATATTCTGTTGCAAGATTGTTGATGTTGGATGTAAATAATATTACTGGAAGTGTAGTCACACGCTGTCATACCCACACGTGCATGCACACGTTTGAATGCATACACCATACGTACGTGCACGCATTTGAATGCATGCACCACACGTGCATGCAAGCGTTTGAATGCATACACCATACATACGTACATGTACGTGCACTGCTGGACAGATGAACTAACGAACAGAAGACGACTCCTCTGAGGATTAACGCAAGGGGTTTGTAACCAATACATATGGCTCTTCCTATTATTTTATGCCAGACCCTTCCTGTTTATACCATGACTCAGGTTGACTCTCTAATGCATCTGTAGATCTAAAATAGCTCTCAATACAGGAAGCTGTATTGAATGTCATCACAAAAATCCTGCTTCTTCAGGAGAGAATTATATTTAATCTTTCATGGACTAAGCAAATATTTCATCAACATGAAGATTCTTTTTCTCTTCCAGGTTCTATCAACAAGAATGAATGAGCGTTAATTGTTAAAGTACTGTGTATGTTCTTCTGGGAAGATCTGAGATTCTGAAGGAATGTCTTCAACTAGACTAACAAATATTTTCCAGGATCATGTAGTCTCCCTTTCAACCTACATGTATGCTCTTCCATTCTATGTCGTTCTCTCAATTACTTTAGTCGGAAGAATTGATTCATTTTTGCACAGAATATGATGCAGCGACCTTTTGCGTGACAACAACAGCGTGACGTTGGGGGGGAAGATAGTGAAGAAACTGGAATGGAAGTTCTTTAGCCCCCTAATGACAGGAGTGCAACAAAGTGACAGGGAAACAAATACTTGTCCTTAGAGTGTTAAGAGCTTCTTAACCAATTATTGCCAGCCAAGCACTTCCATTGATTAAGCTGACAGTAAAGAGACCCATACATTTATATTGCAATACTTAAGTAATACACTGTTGCACACAAATCCTTTATTATTTGCTGTCTGTACAGATATAGAAATTGTGATGATGTTAGTTTTAATGATTGCTCTCACATCTAACTGTGTTTTTTGCACTTCCAGTTGTTAGGCTATGTAATGCTTGGTGCTGGAGCTATAGTACCATTTGTTCTATAGCACAGAGGTTCTCAACCTTTTTTCGCACGCGACACACCTAAACGTGCAACCAAATTTCGCGACACACCATGCAATCGTCATGTGAATATCGTGAAAAATTTAATTTATCCTAAGCCAGCTTAGCCTATATATTTGAAATTGCTACAAATTTTAATGAATGAAATGTTGATATTGAATGCTCTCTAGTTTTTAATTATTTAAAAAATTCCAAATTCTACTAATCTTAATTTACGATTTTACGTCGTTTTATGACTATGCGTTAATATTGTTTAACCTAACAGTTAATGGGATTTTTGCTCCTGGATTTTCTTTAGATCATGGTAAGATGAGGATCCACAGGCTTTGTGAGTGCGACACCTAGCCTACAATTGCGCAGCAACCTAGCCAGATGTTCCTGGAGACTTTAAGCTTGGGTCCTTAACTCCTTACCCGCTAACAAGACTAACGACTGAAAATAGTCAATTAGGAGTTTCATATATAGGCCTAGCCTAGCCGTTTTAGATAACTGTTTTTGTATTTTAAAAAACAGCATAAATTATTATTCATAGTCCAAGCCTCTCTAATAGCTCAAGGTAAAACAAGAAAACATGGGATAGGGGTAGATAAACTCTACCGAAACTAAACGTCCTTCAAAACGTCGAGTTATTGTAACAGAAAACTTGAGAACGCATGTTTTCAGGTAATTTCTTAGTTATAAAACTTGGTCCATTGAGACTTTTGGATTCCTGGACTTTGTCCACCACTGTTATATGGTAAATTGTCACGCTCTGATTACGCAAACAGTTATAAGATAGCACATTCAACCATTCCGCATCATCCATTTTAGAATCGCAAAAATATCTGCTTCTTTATGATAATTTTCTCATTATTTTCGAAGGTTGGATAAAATTTTAATTCGCGACACATCAATTCTTCGCGACACACCAGCGACACACCATTTTTACGCGACACACCGGCGGCCGCTTCGCGACACACTAGTGTGTCGCGACACACCGGTTGAGAACCTCTGCTATAGCAGTTACAGTTCTATTTACAAATATAATTCATTTGTCACCTTCATTTGCCTGTGGCCAGTTGAACAGCTTTAGACAAGCATATGAGCCGCAGACCAGAGTATCTGAAAACCATATATACTTTAATTTGCCATTTGTAATTGCTCTTACTTTCAGTTACTGTAAGTGCTGTAAACTTCTTAGTAGCAGTAATTTAAAAGTGGTTGCTTGCTCACTGTCACATTGTATACAATACAGCTATTTGATTCAGCTAAAGTAGCCTGGGTGATAGGCTATTTGCCATGAGTCAGAACAGAGGTGGAGTGTCCACACCCCCCATTAATGGGTTAGACAAACTGTATTGTTTCATGAAGTGATCTGGTGATTTGAGGTCTGTGAAAAGAGAGGCCTTAGGCCTATATGATTGTGACCTGAC
>OX243813.1:19098821-19258481 GCA_945859605.1 Lumbricus rubellus
ATGATGGTGAAGAAATATGTACAGTCTGTAAATTTTGAGTAACAAAACGCTTCAGAACTTGCTATATAATATTTTGTAGTATGCGCTGAAGTAGCCTAATGCCCTGTAAAGATAACTGTAATGATTCTTCTTGAATTTATACACTAGAAGTTTAACAAGATGATCAATCTTATTGAACATTTGATACAGAAACATGATTTTAATGGACAACAGATGCTGCCCATGAAGTTCAAAATATGTGTTCTAATGTGTTGAGCATTAATTCTTTCTTTATGCATAAGCATTGAGCATTTATTTTCAGAAAATCTTGAGCAGAATGTAATAGATTTTGTTACCTGCTGTAAAAAAGTTGAGAGCAATGAACGGATTTTGAGCAAATTTAACTCCTACATTATGTTATGTAGAAATTCTCCTGCTGGTGTTTAACAAATGATTTATGCGACTTTTAGTCTAATTGACATTAGCATGCGCCGGTTTTTCTATGACGCACACATGTTTACTATTGAAATGCGGATTATATTTTCTCTGTATTTTTGCACTTTCTCTTTAGAGTCGAATGGTTCCACGAAGCAGTCCAACATTAATCAGCAGGATGCCGACGGGTGAGTGACTTTGATTGATCAATGATTACCGTACTATACTGGTTACCCTGCAGCCAGATGTCTAACGCTGGTTCCATGCAGATCTTCTACATTTCCTTGTGGTTCTAGATGCACGTGATATATTAACTCTTGGCTAAAAATAATCATTAGCTATTCACGTGGATACCGAGTAGGAACAGATGATTTTTGTGGGCAACAGATGAGTGTGAAATATATATTTGTAGTGGCACTTGTGGCCACAATAAATTGGTTCAACACTACAACTTTGCTGCATCAATGAAACAAATGAGTGCATGGAACTACTACTACTACGTGGGAAAAGAGCGAAACTGGTACTAATTAGATGCTTTAATGTACCTCTTTCTGGTCTCCAGCTGGGAAATACCCCTAAATAATTCTCAGACTACAGACTACAGCAAAAGCCGTTATCTGCAGATCTTCATCTTGCTCAATGAGTTCTGCTGATTGCTCTGATCTTTTTTGTTTCCAGGACTTGGTTTAGGATTCTTACCCAACTTACTGTGGTTGGTCCCTTCATTTGGAATGATCTTCCTCCTGCACTAAGTAAAGGGTTAAACTAATGACTCGTTTATTCTTCATCTGTCTCTCACGCTTTAAAGGCATTCCTATTTCCCCAGAGTGTTACGTTCTGAGAACATCTCTGAACTGTCATTTTGTGAAAAGTGCTATATGAATTTCTATATACAATACAATGCTGGTTGAATTGACACTGAGTGAGCCAGACCCATGCATAGGTTGGATATGATGGAAAATATAAGTGGAGGCTACATGTCTTGAATTAGAAATATTCTCAATAGTGAGCATCATTGATTTAGACATTATTAGTGATGTTGCACTGATACTACAGAAATCGAGTTATGTTAATCTAAGTCTAATATAAAGAGTTTGTTCAGTATAGAACTAGTTGGAATCTACGAATCAAATTGGTTGCTGCTGACTAAAACCAAGAGCAAAGCCGCAGCCATTAGTTGTGGATTGATCTACAAACCATTCTAGTGCAGGCTGCATAACTTGGATCATGTACTCGTAAAGGTGGAGATGTGGATATGTGAAGAACTTTTCAGTTCTGTCGTAAGCGATTGGTGTGATAACGTTATGGAAGCATTCTGTGTGGTGGAAAAAATGAGAAAACGTTTGCTGTGGCAGCTCATGTTCTGAAGGTATTGATCAGCTGTGTAGGCCTACCAAAAGCTATTTGCTACAGATTGCTTTTGCAGTATTAGCCTAAGGCATGACTATGATGTAGTTCCTTGAGTAATACAGGATAGGATCAACAGTATGGAGGGGGAGCATTACTACTACCTGGATAAAAGCTGGTGTTGCATGAGACAGTGAGTGATGCTGACATAAAGTCCATATTGAATGAAGGACTTCGGGGCATTTGAAACGCGTCCCAACATGGTCGGTGATGATGACCCGGCAGCAAGCACATTTTGCTTTTAAAATAAACAGGCCAGGAATCAAATGCATGAAAACGGCCTGAGAAATGCTCTTTTTCGTGTGTCACTTTTATTTGTTGATGGAGCAAAGTCACCCCGCAGAGTTAAGAGTCACTGATCAAGGGTTGGGGGATGTAACCTGAAAATATCTTAAACCACAGGAATCCCAGAGTTTATGGTCTTTGTCTGAGGGGCATCTGGACTCCTGCGCCCTCCGGCCATTTAGGCCGCTGGTTATAAGCATATTTTCTGTTTTATAGGAAGGAAGTCAAGTGCTGAAGCAGTGCTGTCCAGCGGTGGGCCACATGTGGCCCATGGACTGATTCTAAGTGGTCCGCCCTGTGAAATGTTCTGCAAATTTTGTCATTTTGAGGAAAAAAGAAAACTACTTGCATAGCCATTTGTTCATAAAGTCTAGGCTTATTATTTGACAGTGTAAGCACAAAATCCAGTTTCCACTACGCATTCATTATGATTATTCCAAGGTAAATTCTATTATACAGTTGATAATTTTCAATAAATCTTAATTATTGCTTCTAAGTTTATCAGTGTGGCCCTTGGCTTCAAGAATAGGTTTTTCTGTGACCAATGCTGTAAAAAGGTGGACATCACTGTTCTAAAGGATGAAGTTAATTCTAATAGGAGATTAACAGATTTAAAACCAGTCTCCTATAAATTGAACACAAGGAGTATTTTCATGGTGGTCGCATTTGCAGTTTCTGTGTTGTTAGCCAAAGCTTTGCTTACCTCGTTGTTGGCAGCCAGATCTTGTTGGCACCAGATGGAGTCAGTGAATGCATTGATGGGGCAGGAGAGAGAGAGAAAGAGAGACAGACAGACAGACAGACAGACAGACAGACAGACAGAGAGAGCAGGGTCTGCTTGATTGGTGAGCAGCCTAATTGCCCAGGGGAGAGGAGTACATGTGTCTAGTTTGGCAGGAAATTTAGTCGGCACAATTATTTCCAGTGATGAAGGAAAACTAATCTGCATGAGGGAATCCTGTGCTTACTACTTTACTTGGGTTGGCTGACCTGGCACAGGCTGGCAGTGAAAGAGCTCTGGAATCTACCAGAGGAGGAACTGAAGTCTAGCTCAGGAGTTGAAGTTTTGCTTGGGGATGAGAGAGTGGAAAATATTGAAAAGATCTATATTTCACGACCTTCCCAAGATGATTGATGGAGATTAAGCAAAATGCTCATTAATTGAACACTTGTTATTATAGCAAGATTGTAGATTAATAGTTTCAAAGAATGTGCAATTCATTGATGCCTTTACATTGGATATTTATGCTGATTCACTGAATTTAATGTAAAAAAACTGTGCATAGAGTTTTGATTACTTTAGCTAGCTTTTTTTTATAAAAGATGATATAATTAACTTAAGACTGTTCATGGCTAGATTAGGTGAGAAAAGCACAAATCATTTACCATAGGCTACTTATTTGGCACCTATTTCAACTGCAGTTTGTGGGCTGAACAATTTTCAGGTGTGGCACAAACATCTAAACCATTAACAAATGATAACATTGTCATTACAACTATCCTTTGCTCATGGTTTTGGATAAATGCGAATTTTTCACAGTGCATGTGAATTCGGGCCACAGAGACAGATGTTGAAAACATAATTATGCTTTAGCAGTTGGCTACAAAAAATGCTAACTCAAACCTCATCTGTTTATTACCTAATGTAGTTTCGCATATTCTATGCAGAATCGCAGGCGCCTCTAAAATGCGCCCAGCCCTGAATGAACAGAGAATTCAGTATTTAATCATCTGGTCTCTGGAGTTCTGGCTTTGTGACTGAACAGATAAACTTGATTACAATTTTTTATGCCAGACAGACAGCGTTTACTCCTCGGCTTGGCTGGGTTTTTTGTTGAACTTTGCTGGGAAGGTTGAAACGCGGCCTTTTGATAAATTCATTATGTCGGAAACAAAGTGGAAAATAATCGGTTTCCTTCAAGTGCTTGAGCTTGCTTTCTTTGTAGTCTGTTTGGACAGCGTGCTCTCCCTTGGGTTTAATTTCCAGCACATTGCTTTGGATTCTTTACCACATAATCTGGTTACTAGGTGTAACATTTTCCCACTTACTCATTCTTTACCATGGATAGTTAGATACTGGTTATCGGATTTAATAATATTTGCCCTGTGATTATTCTTTATCACAAAGAATGGTGATTAGATGTTAGAAATATTACCCAGTCATTTATTTATTTATTTATTTATTCCATTCTTCTCTTTGTATGTTTGTAAAGTAAACTTGTTATTTTTAGATTTTATAAGGGATTTTAATTATGTTTAACAAAGCTGATGTTTGGGCTTTCCTCCTTTCCCACAAATATGTTCAAAGTCTATCATGTCAGCAAATGAGCTTACCAGCAGTGATGGTAGTAATGGCTTTCTGAAGTCGCTCTATGATCGTGTAATGCCCAGTCATACTTCAACTGTAGGCTCTAATGTTATTAATGGAGATTATTTCCTTCCAGGCAGACCCGTTTCCTTATGTCGTCAAACTACACTTTCACCAATTTATGCCTTGTTTTCATGGATAGCAGTACCTTGTATTTCCTGATTTGGCTAAGAGTTTTGGACGAAGAGCATTGGTGCAATGTGCTATTGGAACTAAGATGGCTTGGTTCAAAGTGCACATCACACATAAATCCCTTAGGTTGTTATTAGTTTCACATTAGCTTTCAGTTTCTCCTTCTTCATATAACCATTAACAGATTCTTTGAGGGACCTTAATCATTAACTAGTTCGTTCTTATGGTGGGTGGGCATTTGAAGGGCTTCTTAGATATCTTTTCATCACCTAGGCCTTTTCTATATTAGACCTTAACCCTTTCTTTCTGATTGGGGGTGTAGTTGGTATAATTCATCAAAAAGTATTTTAGACAAGCTCTGCTATGATTTAACAGTGCCAGCTAATCATTGATTTGTAGTATGTACTATGTACCCTATATTGACTGTGATGTAAAGTTGTAAGTATGTGATCATGAACAATGTTCCTTTCTCTTGTACGGTATGTGGTTATTAACATGTTCTTTCTTAGGTAGGTTGTAATTAAAAGTTCCACCAAAAAGTGAAGTTTCAATAAGGTTAACGTTTGTCATATTAATCGTCTGGTCATTAACAGTGATTTTTCATGGTCTTTTTTCATTGACAGTTATTTTTAGTAGGATGTTTGCCGTGCAGGTTGTTTCTTGGGAGGTATTTATAAACGCAGGTAGGTGGCCCAAAAATATTACTAATATGGTTTTCAGCACAGTCTGGGTTTTACTTGGCTTGTTACCAAATGCCTTCCAAGCTTTGTTGAGCTCTGTTGAATGCTGTGGTCTAGGGTCTACGTTTCTCAGATGTCTACGCCAAATAACATATGTCTGTTTATCGTGCTTTTGCATCCCACATCTTCCTACAATTATCCCCTTGTTGCCGCTTTTTTCTCCAACCGTATATTTTTGCGTTTAGACTAGCAGCTCTGGTATGATTTAACAGTGCCAGCTGATCATTGATGTGAATAGTATTTTATGAGCTGCTAGTAATAGGCAATGTTGTATTTTACAGATTAACTGTTCTTCATCATGCAGCACTGGCTGGCAATCATAACCTGATGAAGCTGCTATTGGAACATGGGGCGCAGGTAGATGTCAGAGACAATAAAGGTAATTTCATGTTTTCCACTCTCAACAATTATTACGCCAGCAGCAATTTTGAATGTTTATATCATCAGAGTGATTCTCTCCGAAAGTGTCATTGAACCCATGTCCGATATAATTCTGCACTCAGTGATTGGTAAAGAATGGAGTGTTGTTTTTCCTCAATGCTCATGGACAATCATAGTATAGTATCCATTGTGTGCAGTCAAATCCTGCTTATTTACCAGTAACATCAGTGGCATGAAGAGCGGAACATCAAGTAGAAAGCCGGTTCTACTTGATGTTCTGCTCTTCATGGCCCATATTGTACTCAAGTGCTCTGACAATGGCTTGACCCATATTGTACTCAAGTGCCAGAGTGCTGAGGGTTAGTTAATGAAGTTATGGAATTTATCTGTAAGTCTTGGGGCGAATAATATATATATATATAATTTTATATATACATACATACATGAGTCACGCCTCTGCCATAATCTGAAAATGTCTTGCTTGTCTTGACAATTTCTCTTAGGGAACTTAGCCTATTTTTCTCTCTTTTGCAGTTTGAGAACTTTATCCCCATCTTGACTATATCATGGCATTTTGTTTTCTTCAGCAAGATTGTCTTATAATATATAATATATAGCATATTATGCTATAAATTAGGAGTCATATTATATGGTGCAGATCAAGAAACATGTGCCCTTATATCTATGCATTCCAATGGTATCAACTGTCAGAGCAAAATTTTGTGCGTATCATCTTCAGATTAAGAACAGCAATAACGGTATCAGTAGTGCTGCCAGGTAACAGCATAACAGAAATTTTTTTATGCATTAATGCATGTATATATATTCATGCTATATATGAATAATATATATGTATGAAAATGCCATCCAACGAACTCCCTTACGATGCATTACATGCAAGATCCAAAGGAAATAGCGCCAGCGATAGACCAAGACTGTTACTGGGTAGACAATAATATAAAGGAGGAAATAACAGGGATAGGAGTAACTACGAGGAAAGCAATTCACATGACAAATGGCCGAGGACAATGAAAATTACATTATTCAGGTTTATAGCCATTAAATGACTTGCATCAGGAATTGCTGATGGCGATGATGATGATGATGATGATGATGATGATGATGATGATGATGATGATGATGATGATGATGATGATGATGATGATGATGATGATGATGATGATGATGATGATGATGATGATGATGATGATGATGATGATGATGATGATGATGATGATGATGATGATGATGATGATGATGATGATGATGATGATGATGACAATGATAATGAAACATCTGCTTATGTTTGTTTAATTGTTATAGGTTTGAGGCCTTTGCACTATGGGGCCTGGTTGGGCAAGGAGAAGCCAGTGGAGCTGTTGCTCCAGTGCGGGTCAATGGTCAATGATCCTGCTCTTGATGGGGCCACTCCACTTCATCTGGCTTGTGAGCATGGCCATTCAGATGTGGTAAGAACAAATAAAAGATAAAATATCATATCACCCACAGGCAATTTGGGCATATATATAGGAAATTTTTTGGCCAACATCAGGTTCAGAATTCAATTAATCAAACAATCAATCAATCAGAATGTACAATGTATATAGTGCCCCTCAAGGTCTCTGCTCAGAGGTTCTTATTGCATGTTTTTGTTTCTTTTGCTTCTCATATAAAAATTTCTGTGCGTGCCTGATGCCTATAATTTTATTCTATCTGACTACACTGAGAACTCCATCATGAACCAATAGATCTGAGAACTAAAGAAGGAAATTATGGAGTTAATATTTGGGATTCAGTTGCATCATGAATCAGATGTGAAGGTCTGCCTAATAGATAAAGCAGCCAGCCAATGTGAATCAGAAAACTGGTTGATGATCCTCGTGTATGTAATACGATAGGGCACAAGGTATGACTGCTGGATTTAGTGATTTTGTTATCTATCTTGTTGGCATTGCTGACGCACGAGTAAAAAACCAACAGCATCCAGAGCAAGAGAAACAGATTCTGACGCACAAGTTACCGATTGAAGTATCTGGTCGGCCAGCAAACAAAGCTGATACTCAAATGCCAATTGGCAGAATAGACTCTAATGCTTACTGTAGTTGTATAATTTAGTAGCAATGCCTGAAGTATAAAATTTATGGATTGTGTTGAGAACATACATGAAATAAGACAGATTGCTTGTAATTTTTTTGTTTAAATTTGAAATAATTATAATTAATTTTGTGATGTAATTAATTTTTAATATCAAGCCAGTGTAGTCCAGGTTAATGGTGGCATTATTATTATTAGTAGCACCAGTGATAATGCAGACATAATTATGTCACATGAGCAGCAGAAAATGACAATGATCAGAGTGCTTTGTGGACTGCAATGAACAAGCCCAAATGGGGGGGGGGGCAAAAGCAACATGGCCGACTTAGCATCACTTGGAATAGAGTTGTATACGTGACTCTATTTCAGGATTTTGGAAACCCTGTAATTCAGCATTCAAGCAGCATGGATGGAGGTTAAGGACAAAACCGCATGATGTAAAAGCTTCTCGTTGGCTGTTTAGGTTCAGAAGTTGCTTGTGCACAAGGCTGATCCAGGTCTTACTAATCGCCAGCATGAAACACCTTTAGACCTGGCCTGTGAATTTGGTCGAAAACGGGTAAGAATCATCTCCATGCTGTGGAATTTATGCCATTTATGTTGCTACGAGAAAATTGGTTTGAGTATTATTATTTTGAACGATGTTGTCAGATTCATCACATTCGTATTTTTGTTTGGTGAAACTTCTAAGCAACCATCAATCAAAGTTGTTATGATTTTAGAGATGCTTACATGACTTATAATTATATGAATAAGGATATTATGAACAACTAATGAAAAACGAGATTTGGCCTTGAGACTCATTGCAGTCATTGCTACAGGGTTATTATGAGGTACACTGGTACAGCTTATGAAACGTTCTCATATAACTTTGTGAAGTAAGTTGGGTTCTGCAATTTCTATGACATTAGGCCTACCTTATGTCATAATTATGCTCTGTTACTGTATTTGTATGAAAGAAATTCAGGGAGATATATAAGTTCAGTTTATAGAAATGTCTTTCTCATGAAATAGCAGCAACAAGATTGGTTAATGCACTTCTCTAATCAGTCTGTTCACAGCCTGTGTGGGCGTTGTTGCCTTTTCCAAAGACAGACGTTTACTGTGCAGTATAAAAACCCTTGCATTTACCATTTCTACACTTTTATTTGCAAAGCATAAATTACATTTAGCACCAAAGGCTGAATTCTCTAGTAAACTGAGTCACTAGAACTGTTCTTATGTCTGTTGGAATATTAATGTTCTAAATCAACTCTTATCACTTCCATGTGGCTCATGGAAGTGATAAGAAGAGGTGAAGTTTTCCCGCTTTTCTCGACTGTTTTCGCAACAACTTTCTTTAAGGTGGTTGAACTGCTCTTATCGTGTGATTTATCGAATCGTCTTCGATCCGACTGTTCCGCAGATGTTCTTGAAAATGACAGAACGACTTGTCTGCATCTGGCCGCCAGAAATGGCCACGTCGACGTTCTCAAGTAGGTTTATTAGCAACTGATTAACCGCTTGCTTTGTTTCCTGGCATCGTTTTTATTTTTTCTTTGTATTCGCAAAGCAATTAAGTGAGTCATTGTTTGGCAGCTGCTTATAATATTTTGGTGTAAAAAGCAATTTCCGTCTGGCATTAAAAATTGTTGTTTTAAGAAATGATGGTGCATAATGGAGAACTTACGCATGACAACAATGGAATCCTAATATTGTAGAGGCATTGTTATTGCACATCTGGTTAGGCTTTGTTGTAGTTCAGCTGCTCTACTAAGTTATCTCTATTGAAGTGAAGCCTTATTGCAGTAGGCTATGTATGTAGAATTGTATATTGCATAAGCACTTGTTATAGTGCCCCTTCAAGAATATACTCAGAGGCACTCCTGACTACAATGCGGACACTGAATCGGAGTTTCATGCCGAAGCGCATGAGCAATTACAAGTGAAGGGCTTGCTCAAACCCGTAACCTTCCAGCTCCAAGGCACCAAACATACCTTTACACCACCGTGCCCCACAATATGATGCTACCATGATCAGATTCTGTCTGCAAGTTTTCCAGTAATAGTTTGGGTGGCTAAGTTCTGACAAAACACTGAATACAGCGGCTGTTGTAATTATAAGAACACATTCACAACATTCATGACTCAGTGCTCAGCATAACATGTTATTTTAGAAAACTTGCATCATTTACAGTATGTTCTTTAGTTTTTATCCTCATTTTAGTACTGTAATGAGGCTGCCGCTGTATGCTGCATTTGTGCTCTACTATAAAGGATCAACTGAACATGACTTGTGTTCATTTCCTGTTTTATCAATTGAAAAATAGGTTGCTGATTGAGTTTGGATTTAACATAAACAGACAAACAGCAAGTGGTACTTGTCTTCATGAAGCTGCCAAGTATGGCAAGACCGAAGTTGTTCGACTTCTTCTGTCTGTAAGTTTCAGACTTTGCAATTTTTTCCATCTATTTTCAGTGACCTTTTGCAATCTTGGTTTGTATCTTGGTTTAACATTCATACTCTTTTGGTAAAAAGAAGAGAGCAGCCTTTGCCATTTGGCAAAGTAACAGGATAATTTATTGATGCTATGCCCTGTGAATTATAGCCTACCGGTTGTTCTGCCTTCCAGCTTCCTGTTTGGATTCCCATATCTGCTAAAAAAAACTCTAGTAAATTGATTTGATCACGTAAACACCTTCAACATTCTGTTTCTGTGCGTGCCAGCTTTCTTTTCCGCCTTGCAATGTGTTTAATATTTATGAATTTTGTCGTAGCCCAACCTTTTATCACCTGACGCATTTCCTCCTAATGTTGGATCGCTGCTTACGACGTGCAGAAGTGACGAAGTATATGACTGGATTCATGGCATTTTCTGGTGTAGTATAAAAATATAGCAGATGCAAGTTTTATGTTACATCACATCGTGTAATTATTTTTTATCTGTAGGCGGTGTGTTTACGCACATATGATCAGCTGTGGATGATCAGAGGAAATTAAGGAGGGATGGAGGTTCAGGTAGGAGGAGGATGAAGGAGTGACTGGAAGAGAAGGGAAAGAGAGGCAGAGGAGGAGGAGGACGAGGATGAGAGGAGGAGAGGAGGAGGAGGAGGAGGAGAATGAAGGGTAGGAGAAGGAGGGACAGCTGAATTAATCATGAATTTATATAGTGTCATTTCCGGAGAAACTCCTCAATGGCGCTCTCTACCTGATATCACCAAACCACCGTCAAAGAGAATGATTTCCAGAATAGTTATTGCAGGAAGGGGCAGAGAAAGACCAGGAGGTTCATTACGGAGACTGCTAGGTAGCTTACTCCAGAAAGATGGACTGACCATGTAGTGAAGCTGTTATGCAGCACTGCTGTGGAAGTTCAATGTTACATACAGGTACAAGATGTGACTGAGAACTGTCTAGAACAATTGCAGAATGCTGAATATTTTGTCTCACAAACAACCACCAGTGGCATTACTGACTTATACAGTCCTTAGAAACGTTATTACATTGCATATTTAAAAAGGTCATTAGTACAAATGGAGACAAAAGATTGCTCTTGTTGTTTTACTCTCTGCTAGTGCGGAATTGATGTGAGTCGACTCAACTCGTATGAAGAGACGGCTCTGGAGATCGTTAACAAATTCACCGCATCAAGGGCCGCCAAAGAACTCAAACAGATGCTCAAAGGTGATCTCATCATTTTGTTTGCTTTAATTATGAAACATTGCCAATTTTACATATAATACAGCTCATCGAATATCATTCATTCATTCATTCATTCATTTCAAGAATCCATATAATACCTCTTCAAGAATCCACTCAGAGGCGCTCCTAGTCCAACCACGATCATAGAGATAGGTTTTAAGAAGCCCGTGAAACACTGACGAGTCAACAGGAGGTGACAGGGGTATCCCTAAAGGTTATCAGAAACTGTAATGGTGGTGGTTGTGGGTGGTGAATCTGGTGCAGACAAAATTACTTGCAGTGGTTAGGGGCATCCTAGAGGGACCTGGTGCAAGAATTAGACCACTGATGGGCGAATGTCAAAAGAAAGGTTAGTACCGGTGGCTATGGTAAATTGGTTGGCACTATGAATTGCAGTGTGATAATTTTATCTGTAGGTGGCATATTCGAGTGGACGATAGAGTGTATGGTGTTGGCTGTGGCAATGCTTTCTGTTGCTTTTGGTCTTATGCTAAAGCTTCCACTGTATATGCCACAATAACACGACTTGCTTGCTCAGCTTTTCTGCTTGCACTCACTAGGTGTCGTTGGTGTTGTGTAATAACATCATTTGATGCTGAGTGCCTTTCGCTTCTAGATTGACAAAATAATGTTGCACTGCTAGACAGTTTCTCCGAATGCAGGATTTTCTACCAGAAGGCCTCAGCATCACAGACTGATACATTTAGGTCATACAACACAATACATGCACCTGTTGGAGAATAAGGGAATATGTTGGCTCGTTTTCCAGGTGCAAAGGAAGTTGTGATTTTTAAGGGAATCAAAGACGGGCGTCAGCAATGTAACAGGGATTCAGTCTACTTATTCCGATAGCAAAATTTCAGTGCCTTTGATGGCATGTGTTGTTTTAGAGAAACAGTAGGGGACATTGTTAGTCCATCATTTCTTTTTAGTGCACTCATATTTTGACGAATATCCTCTGAGGCGTATAGCTGTGGTTTAAAGTATAGGCTATCTCTGCTAAGGTGCAGACACAATCTTAAACAAAACATCCTTTTCTTTTAATGGATTTAGAATGGATTTCTGCAGTGGCATAGCCAGGAATTGATGATAGGGGGGGTTTATGGCTTGGCCGGATATCCTTCCTGACACCAACCCAACAGTATTACAGTAAATGAAAAGGGAATAAAGTAACAAAGGGTATAAAGTAAGAAAATCAATTGTTACTGTAAACAATTGTTTTGTTTTTCTTATTTAAGTGGATAAATAAAAAGTCACTGGGAACCAAATGCTGCTCATAGTTAAAGATAGTTAAAGTGTTACGCTTACAATGACTGATGCATTATGGGAAATGGTGCTATAGAAGTCATATGATTAGGTTAGATTAGACTTGATTATTTTAATCTTTAATTTTTTCATCATTATATAAATGAATCATTGTCACAAGCTGCTACACATGCATATTGGGTAACAAGCACAACTTGGTGACAGGGCGGACTTTGCTATAATGGCATCACCCTTTTGGGTGGCAAATGTGGTTGTATCTGGAAAGAAAGAAAGACCATCACATGACGATGCTTTCTTTTTGTCCGTATTTTTACTAACTTGAGGAGTTGTTATGTTTTTCCATCGACAAAGACATGTTGATGTAGCGTGTCTCGCCACACGGTCTGGCGCTCACACGTTCTCTCGCTTGCAATATTATGCAGTGTAGGTGGATTGCATAAATGCATACAGACTATTTTGGTCCTCTTGTATTTTGTGGACCTTTGACTCTGGATATGGATAGCGACTGATCTATTGTTCCAGGCATTTCGATCTGTTATGCAGTTAAATGGTTTTATTGATTAGGTCTGTGTTTGGAAGCATATGAGATTTAAATGGCCCTGTACCTGCCAGTTCTGGTTTTGCTGGAATGCTTATGGCCATTCCAGAATTAATTGGGTCAGTGTTTCAGTCTAAGCTGTTCTTCTAGCCAAACACAATCTGATAAGCAGTAAGCTTATTTTAGCTTTATCTTTAAGTTGAATTTCTCTTTTTCATTGAACCTTCTTATTTAGACAGCAAAAAATCTTATTTGGGTTGCCTTGTTTGAGTACATTTACATTTATGCTTAATATTTGAGCACATTGTGTTGGAACACATAGTATGATGTGCTAAGTACTACTGTATGTCTTGTCATTGGAATATGTCACAAACAGTGCATAGGGGTCTATTTATAATTGACAGATTGCAGTTGCTCATGGGCTTTGCATGTGCTGTATAGCATGGAGACTCCAAATTCTTGTTTTCTTAAGGCATACACTTTGTTATTGATTAATGTACAGCTGCTCAGCACATTGAATGATGCTTGAATGATATGCCATCAACTACTTGTCATATACCATTACAAAGAGCGATTCAAAAGATACAAGACATCAGTGTATTAACATCACTCTGTTAACATCGCTGTATTATCATCAATGTCATTGCCATATGAACACGATGCAAATGACATTTATTTAAAGCAAGTTCTGAGAAGCACAGAAGAGAAGTGTGCAGCAATGACAGCAACGACGACAACCCTCAAAGAAATCCTGCTCACTATCAGATTATAGGTTTCAGCTTCGGACAATTGAGTAATCATCTAAGTCTGATAATTGTGTGAATGCCTGATTGACTGATTTATTGATTTGATTGTACGATGTTTCATTTTAGGACATTAATACAAATGTTATCTGTCTTGCCATATAGTCTTTGCAGAGACTGGTGTAGGTTATTCAGAAATTTAATCAAACTTGACCGGATTATGTTGCCAAAAGTTATAATTAATTTATGTTTCTCCAAACCGGCTTTTTGTGCTTCATCTATATAATTATCTTTTGCTTCTCATTATAATTATCTTTTAATAATAATAATTGACCATTTCCAGCTTCACTCAGCAAGTTTTCTTGCTTGGGCCAAAAGTAACATTTTGTTGATAGTGGCACAAGTATTAGGCATCTGGTGAAGAAATTGAGCTTTAAGTTTGATTTATTGACATCCAGCCGATGACGATAATTGAATATCTTATAGGAAAGAACCAATATAAACATAATTCGTGATGTTTTCCAGATGCAGGGCAAGGAACAGCAATTTTTATTCGATACTAATATTAACAAAATTTAATATATGAGAAATGGTTGTACCTGTGTATTATTGTTGATCATTTATGCATTAATTATCGATCAATTAAGTATATTGTGTGTATTTTGACTACACATGATAGACTCAGTATACTCAAATGTTTGCAAGATCCATTTATTTGATTGAATTACTTGAGTACCTCTAAGTAGAGATCTTGATAGGGCGCTATATAAATTCATGTGATTGATTGATTGATTCACTGTTGAAACTGAAATGGTTGAGCTCCAGATGAATTGATGAATTACTTTCGAAAGAGTCTTTCGAAGTGACTGGCCGATTGTAGACTAGCAAATTGTACACTGGCCGATTGTAGACTAGCCAGTCGATTGTAGACTAGCCGATTGTAGACTGGCCGATTGTAGACTGGCCGATTGTAGACTGGCCGATTGTAGACTGGCCGATTGTAGACTGGCCGATTGCAGACTGGCCGATTGCAGACTGACCAATTGTAGACTGGCCGATTGTAGACTGGCCGATTGTAGACTGGCCGATTGTAGACTGGCCGATTGCAGACTGGCCGATTGCAGACTGACCAATTGTAGACTGGCCGATTGTAGACTGGCCGATTGTAGACTGGCCGATTGTAGACTGGCCGATTGTAGACTGGCCGATCGTAGACTGGCCGATCGTAGACTGGCCGATCGTAGACTGGCCGATTGTAGACTGGCCGATTGTAGACCGGCCGATTGTAGACCGGCCGATTGTAGACTAGCCGATTGTAGACTGGCCGATTGTAGACTGGCCGATTGTAGACTGGCCGATTGTAGACTGGCCATTATTAGGGATTATCTTGGGATTGGTCATTTTCGAATCCTGTCTGGAGCAGCCGACGCACTTCAGCTGCTGCTGAGTTGCTTAATAATCTCCCATTCAATCTGCGGCGCGCTTCGTTCTCCGACTTCGATCCTACATCGTCGTCGTCTATGCTTCTTTCATGCAAGCATTAAGACATCGGTCGGCATACCACCGTCGTCATCGTGCATACAGTCGCGCCGCATAAGATAACACGGCTCACATCGGCTGTGGTGTAGCGAGCCGTGCCACTTCGGTGTGGAGTCATCCGTTGAATGCCGCCGGAGACTTGAGTGCAGCAGCGGTTCTTAAGAATATCAGTGAGAAAGAGAACAATGACCGGTTGAAGTTGGATGAGTACGCTGGCCGACTAAACGTTTATTTCAGACGCCATGGCTGAATTTCAGGCAATTTGAGGAATTTTATGTAATTTTTCAACGTGGAGATTGTTGTTTTTGTAAGTGGTGAAAAGCAGCTAGGTATCATTGTCTGAATTGAAACAACAGTTGGCATCAACGATTCATATGGGCATTATTATTGGAAAAGGGTGTTTCGTTATTGAAAAACAAATGATTTTGTGAATGTAAACAAAATTCAAATAGGATGCATAGGGAAAGTTTATGCTTCACCGAAATAGATAAAGTTGCTGCACAGAGCAGCATAACTGTGATATTATGCTTTATGGTATCTATCTGAAGCCAACTAACTGAAAAAGTTCAAGAGGTATTTGGTATTGGTTTCATGGGGAAAAGGGTTTTGTAGAGGATATTCTATCTTGAAGTGCGTCATTTTCACGGAATATGAGGTTTTATATCAGCCTACAGAGAGCTGAATTTACAATACAAGTTGTACAGTGTAACAGTTATCATAATTTATGAAAGGTGATAACTTCTATAATTAGTATCGTTTTGGATGTGTAGTTTACATGCGTTGATAAGAGTTGCGTATAGCGGGGACATGTTGAAAGAACTTGGTCATTAATTGACAGAAGTTTGCTACTTCATGAGTGACAGACTAGACTTTGAGGTTCATGCAAGTCCAGCAAGACTATTGTTATTTTGATGCTACCGATGACAATGGAATACTTCGTTGAAACAATGGAAACCGTCTTCATTTGGGTTTATGGCGTTATAGTGTGTTGCAGATAGCAGTGTTGATGCTGGTTTGCTCGTTGAAAGTTTTTACGCAGACGGCAGTTTCTGGAACCTTTTTAATGCAGTTGCCATGGAAACAGCAGTTATTTTGCATTTGTTGTCGACACTCGTGCTCATAGCGAATTGGTAGCATAGTCTGAATGCGGCATGATGCTATGCTGGAGACAAACAACACAAGGGGATCTATACTGCCTTTGCATTGTCATTGTGAATACTGGAAGTAATGGAATTTCTGCTAGTCTGCCAATATCACAGCAGCGGCATATATTCAATCCATTCAGCGATGCAACGCTGGTGACTTGGACAGTTTGCAATGAGATTCAATGTGACGTGAATTTCACACAAGGCTGCTATTAGAAATGGGACATTTTGCACTGGTTCCTTAAGATTGTGTTGCCGAGCAATGGAATGAGTTATCGGCCAAGTGACGCGTTTTGTCAGTCGTTTGAGACATGCATGATAAGAGCAGGTCTTCTGTGACGGGATAGGGACAAATACCGAGGAGCCTGGCGACTTTTAGGGGCCCAGCTACTTTGCAGCTTCATTAAGTTTATGATCTATGCCTTTTTAAATATAGTATTTAAAAAAATTAACTGAATACAATCGTAGTTGCGTATATAAATATAATATCGTAATAATGGTCGTAGTGCTAAAAAATAATTTTCTCATGAAGACTATAAGGATAGTTATCTTAATATGGGCCATGAATTTTTGTCGCTGGCTCTGAATACGAATACGGACTGAAGACAGAGGGAGCCAGTTGCTCTTGATTTCTGCTTTTACAGAATGGATTTACTCTGTTGCGGGCCAAATCGAGTGAGAAGGGTCAAGTGTTGCAACAGTAAGTGGATCGATTGTTGATTGATTGTTGATTGATTGTTGATTGACTGATTGATTGATTGTTGATTGATTGTTGATTGACTGATTGATTGATTGATTGATTGATTGTTGATCGATTGTTGATTGATTGTTGTGGAATGAATGGATTTGGGATTTGACGTAGGCCTACTGGATGAATGGGTCAGCAGGGAATTTATAGCAGAAGATTAACTTTTCAGTTTGGGGGCGCGAGCGGTAGGTTAGCATTTCCGATTTGAATTATGCTTAGTGGTGTCTTACAGCTAATTGTGTGGTTGATTGAAAATTCAGGTTTTTATATCTTGATCATAATTCAAAGATTTGATTGATTGATTGATTGATTGATTGATTGATTGCTGTAACGACACTTCAGCACAGAATTGAATATTTCGTGCCTTTATAATTTAAGGAAAGTGATTTGTTGGCTGGTGGGTTTTTCAAGCCTGTTACTCAGTTAGTTGACAAAAGTAGTTGGTAAAAATTGGTTTGTAGTGATCAACAGTCGTATTTTGAATGGATTTGAATGGTCTATCGCAGGGGTCTCAAACACGCGGCCCGCGGGCCGCATGCGGCCCGTGGACCCGAATAATGCGGCCCGCGAGAGCCATCTGATTTTTTCCTTGTTTTTGGTTAAAAACCGAATTTTGCTGTACTTTTGCGATTTGAAACAAGGTTCAAACTGTTTTCTTCTAATTTTTGCTCTGGATATTCAATCTGCAACAGCAGATATGAAGATAGAGTTATAGTGGGCCTCTTCAATACCATGCTGAAGCAGAAGTATCGACTGTATGCCTACAATGAGGTTGATATTCCTATATTCTGCACTTTTCTACTACAAGAAAAATTCCAAAATCTTGCACATGCAATACTGCAACACGCTAATGGCGATATTTGGCATTACCTACATAATAATTATTATGTGAACAACTTTTTCATTAATAATGAAGATTAATAAATCTCAAATGACAAGCCTGACGGGTGAATATGTGGAAGCTGTAGGCCTAGGTCTAGTAGGCCTATACTCTGATTCTTCGCATCTCAAAAGATAAAACTAAACAATGATGTTCTCGTATTTGGGAAACGTCAGATAATGTGTAGGCTATCACTAATCACACCTGATCACCTATGACACTAGGTACTCACTATAATACTTTTACATTTAAAGATGCTACAAATTTAGTTGCAGGTACATGTAGGCATATAGGCTTACTAAAGGTGCTATTGATGCTCTTCATAGGCCCTATCTTTGTGACTCTGAGTTTTCAATTTTGGGCATAGTACCATTATGGTTACACTGAAAGTATAATATTAACTTCGGTGATTTTACAAAATTATATCATTATTACAGCATTGTAACCCTCACCCCATATAAATAGTTTAACTTGCAAGACATAGGCCTACATGTAATTTCATGTTGCGGCCCGCGAGACACGGTAAATTTTCAAATTTGGCCCACACAATGACTTGAGTTTGAGACCCCTGGTCTATCGCATAAAACTGTGTAGGAAATTCTGATAACAGTACTGCTCAGATTACTAGCTTTCTCTTCAGCAAAAACTTTGACATTAGATGACTTTATTTTTTAAAGTGATTTACTGTTTGAAACTTGACAAGCCTTTTGCTTTGTCCTCCATAGTCATTATTATTCTGAAAGGTAAAACACTTTCTCACACAACTATTTACTTTGTCAGAATCTTGCCATATGTAGAATCTCCAGGAGCTCTTATAATTAGGATTTTGCACTCTGTTTAGAACCATGTGAACCAAACTACAGATTGGATCAAGAATAACATTACTTACTGACTTGCTAGCCTACATAATATTGACTTAATCAAAAGCAAAATCCACGGATATCCAAGAGCAGGACATAGTTTCAACCTTCAGACTAACCTTTGATGAATGTATACATACTTGAAAAGAAAACAGGAGGTTACATGCAGATGCTTTGGTATATCGTGAGCAGTCCGAGTACTAATCAAACTTGATCTTGCCTAATAAACCATGCGGTCCAGCTACAATGTATTCACATAGCCAAGCTACTACGTTGATTATTTTCTACGATGTTTTATTGGGTACAAAATTTCTATTAAATTAGCACAGAGATTCTTAGTATTATCTTTAGGCTTACAATGCAGTCTTCACAATAATCTGTTGTCAACTTCTTAATCTGGACCATTTTTTGTGAATGTACAACATTGGTGTTGAAGGTTCTAGCTTCATAAATTCATTGATAAATGAGCAGGTTTGACGCCATGGAGTTGCTACGGGAAAACTTGTACATTTACATTTTAGTCTATCTTGGGTGTACAATACTGTACATGCACAGCGTTTTGGATTTTGTTTTGTAACTGAATAGTCTTAGACTCAACTATAATAGTACTGTTGTTGCCAGTCGAGGAGCTGCTGTGGCTGAGTGTCTGCTGAGACAAGCCACAGAAATGCATGTCTGATGGTGGCATTGATTTATGATCTCGGGTTTGTCAATGTTGAATGGTGAAGAAAGCGGAAGAAGAAGAGGGAAGGGATTCACTGTGGCTTCCGCACTGCCGAACAGTGAATTACAAATCAATCATTTTCGGAGGAAAAACCAACAAAATGTTGCAACAGCTTAAATGTGTCCAGATGAAAACTGTTGCAGCATTATATGCTAAATCATTCAACGTTTAACATGTGATAAAAGTGACCAGGAACCAGTGCAACTCGTCTTTAAAAAATTTTGAGTTCAGTTTCATGATTTGTTTATTGATTGATTGTACTTTTTGTTTTTCAACGGCATTTCAATACATTGTTTTCTTTAATAAAGGAAACAGGCGACTTAACCAATCAAGTGAAACAATATGGAAGTCCAAATAGACCAAAGAGTAGAATACAACTCTTTTATTGTCATAAAGTTAGTTGAATAATAATTGATTTGCGTTACACTATAAAAGCTTGTAGAAGAGCAGGTTTGATAAAACAGAATATGACATAAAAACAACTCGCAGCTCAACTTCCGTTGCTCTTTCTAAGACATTCAATTTGATTTGTTCTTTTTCTCAAATAAAACGTAGACATAAAAATCTACTTTGACTGTTTTGTTTGCAGAAGCAAGTTCTGAGATCTTGGCTCGAGCTGTGAGAGATTATACAAAGCCTCTGGATGCGTCCCACTTGACGTTCAAGGAAGGCGATATCATCATGGTAGGTCATCTAAAAAACATTTATGGCAATATCTTAATATCCAAATGGCTGTAGTTTATGTTCAAGGATTTAAGAAATATTTCGCAGTCGTACAAGTAGTCATTCTGAGCAGCCAACCATTTTTCATACCGGTTTTATTTATGGAACATAACAACCGCAACTGCAATAAAAGCCGGCATTATTAAGATCAACTTTTGCCGAACTTGGTCTTTCAGTGAGGGAAACAAAGGCGATGGATTGTTCTGCCCTAAATCATGGATTTTCTGAAGGCAATGTGCAGTCGATGTAGTACTTAATTTGTAGTTGAATAGTAAAAAAACAAATTGCATAAGTGCAAAGTGAATCCATTATGTGGATTGTGAAGATCAATGCTGCATCTTGTTATCCTTTATTATTATTTTGTTGATGTTGTTATTGGAAGACCATTTAACACTTCCAGTTGATTGGTAATTCAATTAATTATCCAACATTTGCCACTTTAACTTAATTTTAGTTGTCATAATAATAACAGGTATTGTTATTGTTACTAATATTATCATTATTATTATTATTAAGATGCCATATGGTACACATGATACTTCAGGGACTAAACATTAATTAGAAACAGGGACAATAACAATTTTTCGAGCCTGAAGGATATTTTTTCCTCAGGAAAGAAGAATAATAATAAGAATAATAATGTCTGATGTTGATAGCATCACAGATATTAGAGATGAATATCATGAAACTACCTTGTTTGAATAGACTATAAAAAGCCAGATGTAACCTTGGATTTTTTTTTGCACAATTCCAAATATGGCAACATCTGCTGTACAACTAGGCCTACTTTCGCAATGACCTGAGAAGGGGAGCAAAAGGTCAGATCACGGTTGGTAATTTTTCATCGCATCTGGATTTATTCCGGGTGTCTTGATTGATGGCCAAATAATGGCATGCTTCTGACTCTCTGGCAGGCATGCTTTATCCAATGAAGCCCTGTAGAGTAAAATCAAGAACAGACAGAAGCAGCTCATTCACAAGAAATTTTCCAGAAGGATACTCAGCATGTGGTCCAGCGTGCATCTGTAACAGGATGCAATGAATCATATGAGATATTCATGGCCTTTGAAGAGCTTAATTTAGTAATACTCTACTGAAGGAAAAGCAAAAAGATTGCAAATTTCAATATGTGAGTGTTACAAAAACGTAATGGAGAACGAAGGAGGATTAACGACTTGTAGAAATTAGAAGAAAAATCTGCAAAGTGGACATCAGAGAGAATTCTGCAACGTACTTTAGATGAGCTAACGTTGTCATAGAAAAGTAAAAATAGTATGTTTACTTTTATATTATATATTTATATCTTTATATTATAGAGAATAACCAAGTTATTAATTGGAGAAAATCAGTTTAAAATTCATCAGGTATTAATTCTTTGATGATCTTTCGATTATATGTATTAAATAATTTGAGTTGTTTTGCAAAGTTACTGGATTTTTTAGGTGGTAGACCGCTTTTCCAAACACGGATTATGGAAAGGCTACTGCTCATCATCATCATCATCTACAGGTCATGAGGTGCAGACAGGCTACTTTCCGTCAGATGCTGTCGTCATTCTAGATCAAAGAAGTAAGTCCTCGTCAACCTACCATTTGTCAACCCTTCTTCAACACATTTTAACACATTATTATTTTTTTACCCAAAGTATCAACGATCCCTCAGGATTTTAAAAAATTATTTTAAGAGTGAAAAATGAATTATTATTGTTATTTTTTTATTATTATTATTATTAATATTATCATTATCATTGTCATTATTATTATGATGATGATCATCATCATTATTATTGTGAATATTTTTTATGCACTCAAAATCACACAGAACTGTCAGTCTGAGGCACAGCTAGTAGGCCGAGTTAAATATCAAGATGCTATGTGTGCATGAATTTAAGTATTTATGTAAACTGTTTATCTGTCCGTTTGTATGTATGTACATTGTACATATGTATGAAGACACTTAATTTAGTACCTACCACATAACGATTTGCAAGAGACACTTCTTGGTTCATCTTAATTCAGAAAAATACTATACCCTGAAGCCAGTGCGCCTCAGGTCTGCGGGTGTCTTAGTAATATTATGGTGTGGGGTCTGCCAGTCCAGATATCTTCTGTTAGTTTGTATTGTTAGTTTACATGTATGTCTGTCTCTCCACCTGCCTTTTCTTCATCTTCAGTCTCTGTTGTCTTAAATGAACAAGAAAGACCGGTGTAGAAATTATGATTGGAAAATTCTTAGTATCTCATCCCGAAATATTAGAAGTTGTTGATCACTTGGGAACCGAGGAATATTGGAAAAGCAATAAAATGTAGCAGAATGTAGTCCTGTCTTGCTATTTGAAACATGCGCTCTCTCTCTTTCTCTGCTTCTTCCTGTCTCTGTGTCTCTGTCTCCTTCTCTGTTTGTCTCTGTATGTCTGTCTGTCTGTCTGTTTGGCTCCCTCTCTCCTCTTTCTCTCTTTATCTCTCTGTCTTTGTCTCTCTCTATCATTTTCTGTTTTTGTCTCTGTCTTTCTGTCTCCCTTTTACTCGCTATGGTTCTGTTTCTGCCTGTGTCTCTCTTCCTATACATGTGTCACTGTGACTGTTTCTGTCTTTCCCTGGGTCTATGTATGTACTGGTGCCTATCATATACTCCATCTGGTATTTTTTTTATATGAATTTATCTCACTGGTTCTTGGTCATGTCACTTGGTGTTTTGGCTGTTTAATGCCATGTCTATAGGTGTTCATGGTTCTTAGTTTATTTGAACTGAATGAAGAACTGTTCTCTTTTGCTCTTCATTTCTTCAATCACAGTTTGAAGAACTGTTCGCTTTTGTTTCGATTCCTTTTTAATTTTTTTATCACAGTTTCTCATTGTCTTATTCTGTTCATTTCTTTCTTATCTATAAAATGTTGTTCTATTTTGCCTGCTTTTGACAAAATTATGTCTCTCTCTGTATTTTGCATTGTTGCTTGTTTTTGGTCATGAGAATATTTTTGAAACCATTGCTATGAAAGTTAGCTGCTTAGATTTGATTAAGTCAAACAGTGCAACCTAAAGTTCTGAGATGATGTGATGTTCAAAGTCACCTATTGCTGAGTCGTTTCTTCTTTTATTAAAGATATTGAAATATTATCATGTTTATTCCTCCTTTCTGAAAAATAAACTATATTTTTAATAGCATTACATACATTGGACTTATAAGCAAACATAAGAGTGGTATTGGTCTACTGTAGCTATTACTACAGTGAAGCACAGTTACTGTACAGTGTACATGTCAATAGCTCTTAATTCCAGCTTACATATGGTGCAACCATGTCTCCCAATGCCACGAGATTAACGAAGGGGTCCACGTCAACACATGGTAATTGAAATTGAGTTTGGTATTTCATTTTACACGAGGAAGAAATCACTGCATACCGTACTCATTCATAATAGTGAGAAAGCACTAAGTCTAGCACTAGGTGCAGCATTTGCATTATGTTGAACTTCCTCCTCGTTTTAGATTCAAGCACAACACAATATAGTATAACATCAGCATTCTTCCTGAGTCCATTCTTATATAGGTGGTTCCAAGTTTTACCTCCCATTAGCCCCATGTTGACAACATTTTACTGTACACACTACACATAACATGCACTTCAATGCACTTAAGGACCATCTCGGTTCTGTGTATTCAAATCACTAATTTACAATCATTGCATGTAATATTCATATAGATATCCTCTGCATGTAATATTCATATAAATTATATATATATATAATATATTTAGCAGAATATATATTATATATATAATATATTATATATGTTATATATATTCATATATTATTTGCACGCATAGCATCTTGATATGGAAACTTATGAGTATATATTTATGTTTATCCACGTACATGGATAAATATATATATGCATCAGTGATTGTTGCAGCTGCTGTTCGTAAGATATCTTCTGACGTCCTACCACCGAACTCCATCGTTCAATCTCGACTGGCAAATGGTTCCGCTGCGAATCAGACAACGATCCTGAATTCTTCGATTTCTTCGGTTAACGTCGACGACACAGATGAGATGGGAAATAATCTGGATGCCGCCCATCACCAGCGATCATCACCCGTCAGGACTAAGAGCACCTCAGGTCAGCAGCAGCAGCAGCAGCAGTCAAAGACAATTGATCTATGCTTTCATTGTCGATCGAGGAAAGATTGCAGGAAGTGCATTTCGAGACCAAATTGCAAGACGTGTTGTTAAGATCGACCTGTGTCGATGATGAACTGTATTTAAAGGAAGTGCTAAAGTTATCATCTTGAGTTGACGTTGATTTCGTGGTTGTGATCAACAGGTCGGAGAGTACGACGTAAATGTGGTTTATCAGCAAGATATATCGGTCTCCATTTTGATTACAGTAGCATGAGTTGTAACGTTGAAGGTGTGCTATGTAAATCCTTGTGATGAATAACTATGTAATGAATGACATACTGTAGAAAGCAAGGTTAGTCAGCTGGTTGTGACAAGTCTTCAGAGGCATGAGTAAGGTGACTGATTGGTAGGAAATCATGTTTAATTGTTTCTATTTGGTCTGTAGCAAATTTTTTATATTTCAAACAGCAAAGTAAAGTGATTTAATAAGGAATTTTTGATGAGGATAATGATTATGATAGCAGTTTTGCTCATTGAAAAAGGCATATTTTAAAAATAAGCACCACTTTATAGTAGACTAATATTTTGGACCACTGTCAGTTTCTTAACCATTAAAACACTTTGCATAGATTTGTATGAGCTATTTTTCGGTTGATGCAAAACTGACACTAAATTTAATTTTCAGATGTAAACCGTGACAGTGGGTTCTCAGCAAATAACTCCTGCATTGGACATGGCTGTACAGTTGAGGTTAGAGACTTTACCAGACTTTGTGTGATTTGCTACAAAATTAGTGTAACTTTATGGGTGTAGCGTCTCTTTATGGACTTTGTTCACCAGTGCACTCTTATAAGTATTGACTGATTGGAACTCAGAATTGAGAAAGCGATGTTCTTGCACTTTGACAGTGCCAGTCCTGTGCCTGGATAAAGGAGGAGGATGCTGCTATCACACAGTGTTGCTAAAATGAAACAACCAACTCAGAATTGAAGACACCAGTAATGATATAGAATAAATGGGATGAAAGAGCATAAATGGAATCTAAAGATGCCAGAGGAACCAGGTTTATGGTAGAAGAAACACTTTTAAAGACGTCTATTAGTTGGCCGAAGTCAGTGACCAGTATTTACTACATTGAGGGTATCTTCGGAGGTGCTTAATATTGTCGTAATTACATGAAATTACATTAGATTCTATTCCTATAAGGACACTCCCCTATTCTGTTTGTCCCAAACCACATGATCGAATTGTCCCACGGGTGAACAACTTAGTGAGAGAATCGTTTTCAACAAGAATGCTCTTTGATGCCTAATTTCTTTGAATCCAAATTGCAGTTATGCAGTTGGATTAATAAAGAAAATAATTATACCTACTTTACTTACTTATTCATGGCTTCTCTTTAATCAGTTTGTGCTGTGCTTGCTGTGCACATTTAGATTGCAGATGGACTTCAGAACCGGTTGTCTGGACAGAGTTCAGAATCGGGCGTATCAGGAATTTCGTCGTATCAGGCGAGCAGCAGCAGCTGTCAAAGCACGACCAGCTGCGGCAGCCAAGGAAGTCTCGATGATAATCTAGATGAGACCAGCTTCTCATCGTCATCCGTCAGAGTACACGATTTTCTTCATTGTGATTTACCGGTGAGTTGATTAACCTCTAACCCAAATGATTTGTATACACATACAACACTGTGTTGTGCCTATTGACTCTGTTGCGCCTCAGCACTTGTAAGTAAGTCTGTTCCCAAGTCTAATTGGCATATGAGTTTTTAAGGTTCGAATGTTGGATGTATGAATATCTTTTTAAAGAACCAACTTGAAATATTTCGCTTGTATTGGTCGGTGGTTAATATTAAAGGTGTGCATCAACATTAAATGAAAGGAAATGATCAACTTATTCTGCATGCGCTCAATAACCAATGCAAATATAGCAAGAGTTCATTTATAAACACACATTGCTTTCTCCCCATAACATCGTGCACTTTCGCTTATCAAAAGCCGTTATATGAAGGTAAGCCATTCTGCATCAGACAACAAGTAAGTAGGACTTGTTATTATTGTTATCATTTTAATAATAGTAATATTGTGGTGCTACCTGTATAAGGCATATTAAATTAATATAGCAATTTATTTGACACTGCAATTTTTAATAAATCATTTGTATTTACACATGCTGCTATGATATTAATGCATAATGAGCAAAATTGTATGTATTGAAATACCTCGATAAAAAATGACTAAATTGGATTAATTGGATTTCAACTGATGTTCATTATTAGGATTCTGAGTTACTGAATACCTGGTTGCGGGATCTTCACCTGGATGAGTTTGCACACCTGTTCGTCAACGCTGGCTATGATTTGCCAACAGTCTCACGCATGACTCCAGAGGTCAGGGTGCATCTGTTTCTTTGTCAGAATTCTCGGTTCTTTACCAGAGAATTTATTTTTCCATTTTGATGCTGTGAGATTAATTTTTTATGGCAGAATATGCTTCAGAGTAAGTTGGACACATTGCGATCGCATCATTTACTGTCTGTCAGCATTGCAAAATTCAAGCAAGGTTGTAATATATTGCAAATTACTTTGTGTGCGTTTTATCTGTTAGAATCTTTAATTCAACAAGGTCTTCACAACGTTTAATATGACTATAATATTATTATAAACTTCCTCATTACTGAACATTTGACTTAATGGCTGTAGCTACTCTATGTTTTCTGACTTGTCTGTTGATGTTCAGAGGAATTGATTCTTAACTTCAAGTGAAATTTAGCTTCTAATGCTTTAATTGATAGGATTTGACGGCCATTGGAATCACGCAGCCATCCGTTCGTAAGAAACTGAAGTCGGAAATTGCACGACTCACAATTCCGGATGGAATCCCGGACTTCAGACCAGTAAGAGCACGATCATTTGACTGTGGCATTTTGTAGTCTATACTCTGGAATACTGCCAAGCTTGAGTTCTAATTTCGTTTATCTAAAGCTGATCTGATGTATTGGTATTAGAGATCAAATGTTGGTTTCTTTATAAAGTGCAATCCTGTAGTTTCTGTGCAGCCTTTTGATTAAGGTGTAAACCGGTAAATAGTTAAAGAAATATAACATAAAGCCTTTAACATTTTAACAGTGCACGTGTATGCTACTTAAGCAACCGGGAAGTGTGATGTCTTCAAAATTTTTAATCCAGGAACTTGCAGTTTCTCACGCTTTGTGAACAGCTCATTGATCTTTAATTCTTTATAACGGCAAAGATTTCATTTGATAACATTCAGAAGTGTCCATTGCTTGATGTCTTGTTTGATGTTTTGATTGGCAAGTGCGACAGAAATCTTTTAGACAGAAGTCACCACTTAAATGAATATATGTGAATCTTAGTTGCTTCACATTTGTGTGTTCTGGGTTACGTTTTGTAGAGAAGTGTGAAGGAATGGTTGAACATTCTTCGCTTGGGTGAATATAACGACATGCTGAGTCGTCAGGGTTATACTGACATCGACATTGTCACTGGCATCATGTGGGAAGATCTGGAAGACATCGGCATACAGAAGCTCGGTGTGGATTCAGTTTACTACATCTTACTTATCTATTTAAATTTTCAGTTACTCACATTTTCCATTTGATGTCCTTAATTTATAAGTGGCAATGCTAGGGCTCTTTGTTTAGGTTCACATAACTTCACTTCAGTTTGGCTATTCATTGTGTTTGGGTATACCCGATATATGTTTAGTTAAAACTTTCCAACCGTGCAGCAATGCAGTTCCCAACTGTTGGGGAGGGAATTCCTCCTGACTGTAACTCTTCCTCCCCCATGTTAAAATAGGAACCATGAGTGATTTGAATTAAAATGCTCACATTCTGACATCATTTTGTCAACGCTCTGTTTCAGGACATCAGAAGAAAATCATGTTAGCAATCGACAAACTAAGGAAGATATCTGGTACCTTGCACGTTCAACCGACGCCCATCAGTCCAGTGTCTTCTTCTTCCTCCGAGATTCATTCAACTCCTGGCATGACACACAATTTCCCTGGCAGCAGGTCACCAGGTTCAATCATATCAGGCAATCCTCACGTCGAAAGTTTCAGTCCGCTATCTCTGAGAACGTACAGTCCTTCTTCATACAACATGAGGAAACATGTTAACCTAAAGAGTTGTGGAGAGCCTGCTATGTCGTCCCCATCTCAAGTAAATCTACCGTCATTCGGCTCGAGATCTATTCAGCCAGGCCCTGGAAGCCGCCTTGCGAACGCCTTCCATCTCAGTTGTCAGTCGTGCTCCTCCTTTCGAAGAAACTGCGAGAACGCATGTCAGAATGAAATCATCGGGCCTGCACCTCCTCTTCCATGCGAAACCAATTACAAACCAGGCCTAAGTTCAACGCTGACCAGAAATGGACTTGCGATGCTATCCAAAGAAATGGAAAATGTAAATCTAACGCACCCGCACCAAGATTGGTTTCCTGACCGGAAAGAGACTGGACAAATGAGAACGAGATGTCGAGAAATGCCTTGCAACATGTATTCTGGAGCAAACCATGACTACCATTTATCATCCTACGGTACCCTGCCAAGAGGACTTTCATTCAAGGGCAAAGGGTCCAGTAGTCTCCACCAGCATTACGGAGGATTAAAAAATAACTTCTATGATTGGTACGAAGCAGAAAACGTACCAGCGGAGTCATTTTCAAATGCAGACATGGTGCATGATTTTGACATGCAAATAAGTAAGCCACCGACGCCACCAAAACGCACGAATTCATTCAAAAACGATACACCTATGTTCGGAGTTGGTGGAGAGAAGTTACGTTGTTCTGAAACGTCAACTCCTTTCCACTCTTCTGGAACACGTCTGCTTGATGCCGTCAATCTCGAAGGAAACTTTCATCGCTTCTGTGATGGGAACCACAGACCGTTTGGTTTCAGCCATCCAGAAAATCAACTGCTGAATCGAGGAAGAATTCGTTCGCACGAAACTGCTGAGTCATCTCAATTAAACCAAACACCACTTCACGCTGCGTATTGTGATACGACCTACAGAAGGGATTTTAACATCGGCAAGAGTTCAGTGATATCCGAGATTCAAGAAAAAATTAGCCAATACGCAACTGACCTGAGCGACTCTGGCCTCAGCAGTAGTCAAAACCTGTCGACTGTAAGTCTAAATTCAACTGACTCAAGTGGGACTTTAGATGGTAACTCGCTGCCATTTGCCAACGAGGACTTTGGTACCATAAAGGAACGAGGTACTTCATCAAGTGTAACGGACAAATCTTCGGAGGTCACGTCTGCCAAGGAAAACGATGTTGATAAAAAAGATTGTGCCAAAGGTGAGTTTATTCTAAAAAGCAGCATCGTATCTTCATCCACAACTAACGTGGTTACAAGGAGAAAACCTTTATTATTTCAGTAATACTGTTTGTGGTACTTCGAAGTTGCGTTATGCATGTGTGCTTAACGCTTATGCATAAGTATATTTATGTGTTGTGTATGTTGTCAACTGCCAACACTCAGAACCAGAAATTTTCCTTCCAGTGTTATTAACAAACTCAACTATCTGAAATGTATACTTGCTAAGTTTGCTGCTAACCTCAGATAGAATGACTTTATGTTAGATTCATTGGCAGACCATTTGGTTACATACCATCTATAATTTACTTTGAGTTCCATGTTGCTTTAACATGCAAGGACTGGAACAACTTCAAAGTTTCTTCAATTCTCAAATTCCTTCTCGTCCTTTTCTTTAAGAAATCTAGAAACCTCCTGCTTTGTACTGTCTTTTAAACATTTGATCTGTTGTTTTATGTATTATCTGTGTTGTATTTTATTATGTACAGATAGTAGTTGTCATGAGCTGCCAAACAGTGTTATACAAAATGTGGACTCCACAAAACATCAAAACTCTGGTTCCAAGAGGTATGCTTCGCTATGTCATATAATTATGTGCATGTGTGGGTTTACACTAAAAAACGGCAAGAATAAAAAGTGCATTGAAAATGGAAAGTTGGAAAGGCAAGCATTAAAATATTCAATGACGCAGGTAAAGCAATATGGAACAAAATTATGTGCATTAAAATACATTAGAAGAATGAAAAAGCAGTTTATAACCGATACTCAAAAATAACTATGTAAGCTATTGTAATTAACAGCATTAACTCAAATTCTTTTATTTAGAAAACAGCAGCATTTACATCATCAAAGCTGTTATCTTTCTGACGAAAGATATTTGTCCTTGTAAATCACGATTGCTTGTTATTATTCCTCTTAGGAGCCAAAACTCCAGTGTCTGCCATAAGAAATTACGAGCAACCATATCAGTAAAATTGATATAAATAATTATGCACTTGTGTATGAATCTGAAAAGACAAGGAATAGAGATAATGAGCAGAGACTGTTAGTGTTATGGGAGCTTTGAATCATCAAATTAATCTACTTTACTTTGAATCAATCTACTTTAATCATTCAAAGTTAGGGCAATTTAATCATGTCAATGTTTACTTTATCGCATTATTGTGAAAATCAATTTGTTTTTTTCCAGGAACACAGAAGCAGTTTTCGATGATATTGACGGAATGTTATTAGGACTTACACAAGAACTTGACGAAATGCTTAAACATCAGACCTAAACAGCTCCAGATTATTTTCAAGTCCCACTGTTGCCTTTTGGCTTTGTTTTCTTGCCATATAGGAAATGGCATCATCCTTCTCAACTACAAGGCCAAAAATGACCGCTGTCCGTTGCCATGAATTTAGACTGTTTTAATTAGTACTTGAAGGAAAATAAGCGTGTACGAGGTGTAAATAGCAGGCTTAGAATTACATTGCTATGTTTTTCCTAAGTGAAGTACAGAATTACATAGATGTAGTATATGTATAGCAAAGTACTAATAGAACTGTTAGAACATAATGGAAGTTGTTCCATGATATTATCATCTTTTGTGACAGCTATGTACTAGAGAGGATGAGTACTTAATTTTTTTTGGAAAAGGTACTCAAATCTGAGACACCATTATTCATTTAAAAATAAATAAATAAAGTATAAAATATCCTTTATTATTCTTATTTATAATATAGAATGCAATCAACATAACTACTGCATAATTGTGTGGTAAAGAGTAAAAAAGTAAGTACTAAGTAGACTTTATTTCAAATTATTTGTATCTGACACAAGCACATTTGAACATTACTAAAGGTTGACCTATCAAGCCTGGCCAGCATTAATATTCAACTGTATCATCACTGTTACTTGGAGTCACATTAGTTTAGTTGTAAACCTGTAAGGGATTTCCTTAATCGAACATTTCAGCACTGGTTAATGTTGATAGAGGCTTTAACTGAATGGCTGGTTATCTTACGTTAAACTGTTTCAACTCCTAGCTAATTTGCATACTGTTAACAATTACCTTTCGACAGAACTATGAGGCAAGGATCTAGATACCACCTTTCTGTAAGTTTCAAGTACAAATTTATATATTACAAGAATCAAATATTTTTTAACTTTAGGTTATGTTAGCAATTTCAAAGAAACTGACTGCATGGATTCTTCAAATGCATTCAGTGTGCGATGTGACGAGTAATTATAATTTTTTTTTCTATTTATTTATTTTTAAGCCACTTTTAATCCAATTGCTTAACTACCTGATCTTAACTTACATCAACCTAAATGTTTGACCAAAGTTCAGTAAAGTCATGTCGTTTTACAAATGTTATTTACAAGATTGGTCATTCATTCATCTATCCATTCATTCATTCATTCAAGTATTTATATAGCACCCTTCAAGGAAACTACTCAGAAGTGCTCCCAACTCCAGCAAGGCCAGTGAGAAAAGTTTTTCAAGTGCTTATATAATGTGTCAAAAAGTGACATTCCATACTGCCAGGCCAACCACAGTCCACAGAGAAAGCATGGCTTGCATGATGGAGGTACGAGTAGACTGGACTGAGAGCATGCCCCTTCCCACTCAGTGTAGGGACCGATTAGTCCGAGTACGCTGTACAGGCTGACAAAGATTGAGTAGGTGGGTTGGAGCAAGACCTAGCTAGCATCACCATACCAAGGAAGCGACCCTGTATTCAATACGCTGAAGGATAGGGAGCCAGCGCAGAACTTCCAGCATGTAACATTGTGATAATACTATTCGGTGATGATCCAATTCAAAAACCTTCAAATCTTTTGAACTTTGATTTGCATTGTGTAAACTTTCTACCAGTATAATTTTTACGCTTCACACAAAACCAACCAAAAACAAAAACAAAGAAGATTACATTTGCAAAGTAATAATTTTCATTGTTCATAATTTAAAATATATCAATATTTTCTCGTACTCTTCAAAACTGGTTTTGATATCATTATGATTACACAAACTAACAGGCCAGAAAGCACATAGTCTGTCTTGATTGAAAACTTTTATGATACAAAATGATCAGCGTAGTACAGCTTGTACAGTGTAGACTGTACAATCTTATATAACTACCTATTCCTAAAAAAGGTTAAAAAACTACAGAAACATCGACGTCATTTCACAACAAGCTTGCAGATTTTGTCAAGTAGACTGTTAATTAGCCTACATACTGCATAGTATATAAAACTCGTTTTTAACTAACACAAAATACAGTTCACTAATTTGATGTTGTATTTGAGAGTACATCGTACAATTTGCAGATCATCATCCGACAGAAGTCCGTGTGAACATACAAATCACAAACCATTTTGATATAAAATAATTAAACTCTTTAGCACTTTTGAATTGTAACTAATAAATGAAGTTTTTCTATAACTAGATACAGTACAAAACTAGTTTAACGACAGGCATATCATCCCTCCCCCAAACAATGTCATACGAAGATATTGTGACGCATTTTGCTGCATGTCGTGAAACATGGAAACTGATGTTTGGCATCACGCATGTAAGCATTATTGTTTGCAGGGAAGTGGTAGGAAGCAATGTGTGAGAAAAATATCTCCCTAGAAACTGCATTCGAATAATAAAGGCAAACAACAGCTTCAGATCCTGTAGAATCCATAATCTTATACACGTTAATGTTTAACATACCGGTATTAAAATAATGGCCCTCTATGGGAATTGACCGGTAATAGGTGGTCTAACTAGTCGGTTAAGAATTGTAAAAAAATACTTGGCCGGCTACATGTACATTCAGGCAACAACTTTCAGAAGCCCTCCTTGTAACAACAGCAACACCTACAACAATCACAGGGCATGCGAATATGAGTATGACGAAAAGACCCGACTACAGGCGCAATTTCTACCGTTCATTTTCGGCATTCAGTTTGACATGACTGACATGATTTTACTTGGCACCAGAAAGTCCAGACTGAATGAAAACTAGAACAGTGTCAAATGAATAAATAAATAAATAAATAAGTAATGGATATGATTTCATTTGGTGTACATATCACAGATACATATTACAGTTATACTAATAGATTACAGAACTGCAGTGTCATAGTGAGAGTTTACTTAGTGCATTTCTCAATAGCACCTGCATCATGTTTTGCACTTCGTTTGCTCCCCCCTCCAAAAAGAGAGTAACCTAAAATCTCGTTTTCAAAGACAAAGAGTTCCATCTCCAGTCTCTGAACAATGTTACTTGAACGATTTTGATCGAAAAGTGAGCTGGCACACAGCAGCGTAAATGCCGTTGCATTCAAATGAAGCGAGAAACTTTGAGCGCAGATCTGGTTAAACCCTGTATGCTTTTACGATGGTTTGGTTCAAGATTCTTAAAAGGTGAAGCAATGATAGACCGGGACGAGCCCAGCTATTCATTGCCTAAACTGAGCCAATCAGAGAACACAATTCCCTGTATATAGTCACTTCTTCAGAAAGCACGACGATAACCATTCCTCCTGAATTGGTCTCGTGTACATTTCCACTCTTCGGGATGCAACAAACATTTCTTGGTTGCCACTAGCAACTGATCACAGTGTTCAAGACTTGTCTGTAGTTAAAGACTCGTCGCTGTCCGAGATGGCACGCATTCGACCAATCTCTGCACACCGACGATGTCTCATCCCAGGAAGACCGCTTGTCACGTCAACTGAAGCTGCATGCCGATTCGTTGACATGGTTGACGACGATGTCTTCTGCGCAGGGGAAGTGGATGAAGCTACTAACAGAGATGCTGATATGGTTGACACTGGTACCTTGTCATGTTGTTCCGAGGGAGGAGGAGTCGTTGACGGGGCACCCACGTTCAACGTCAACGACGCCTTCGCATTAAGCGACGTCACTGGCAACGTCAACGTACCCAGCGTCATCCGCTTTGACGTAAGCGAAAGGAAGTTCGGTCGGACCGGCGAAGTGGCCGCGGTTGACTCCGGTAAGAACTGGTTTCGAGACCTATCGCTTGGCTCTTCCCGATTCTTTTCGAGCCACGAATCGCCAGAAATGTTTGCGTCATTTGCTGGAGAAGCTGCGGGTAGCGTTAAGGAACTGCTGCTGTTCCCAGGCAATGTATGTTCTTCACATACGACAGAAGGACTCGGTGTACGCATCATCGTCGATTGTCTGTCTGAGTTTACGTTGACGTTCAGCGAGATGTCATTGCCACCTTTCACCTTTGCTGACTCGTCGGGGTGCGGCACGTTCGTCTGCGGCACAAGTTCTGCCGCTGTTCCCTTGTCGCTGTTTAAGCTGTCGCTGTACGACAGCGAGAAGTTGGGATTTCTTTTCGATGCGGTTTTCATTTCCTGGTCCGCTGTGGCGCTGTCTTCACCGCTGCTGAACAGTTTGTTGAGGCGAATCTTCTCGTCTGTAGTCGAGTCGGTCATCAGAGAATCTGACTTGTCATCGGATTGATTGGCACCCATCAGACTCGTTCTGTTGTAATCATGAGGAGATGAGCTGCCACTCGTCTGCTGACGGGGATATGGATCGAACATGTTGATGTCGTCTAGGTCGTGGTGACTGCGTGGACGGGGGTGTGACTTGGATCGGCTCAAATGCGAACCGACCAACAGTCCGATTGATGCACTCCCCGATGACGAACTAACAGGAGGAGTTTGGGCACTGCTGCCCGGTTGAACAACAGATTCCTTCCACAAGTTGTTTGGGTCAGGCCGCGTTGTCACACTAGACGAGCTTCTCTGCAAGTGACACGTTGGTTTATCGCCCCACTCCGCGCCTGGTAAAGAAGGTAGTAGTTGTAACCTGTTCGCATTGGGTTCATCTTGTGACCCTTGCGGCCAGCAGACAGATCCTCTAGGGCTGAATCCTCTGGCAAAATACGGGCTCAGTCCTCCAAGGCTCATCGGAGTGTACACCTGGCCGTCAGCGGGGGACAGCAGTCGTGGAGTGCTGTCCGGCGTGCTCGAACGACTGACGGCATTCTGCCGCGACAGTAAACCACGGTGACCCTTCGACCCGCTCATCCACTGCGGAGTCCTGGCCGGTTCCACCTGATGAGATGACGATCGTCTCGAGAAGTTGTCAGCAGACGGAACCGCAGAGCCTGATGGGAAGCTGGGAAGCTGAATGGAGATGCAATCTCGACAATCAGACAACGACGATTGTTGGCACAACGAAGACTGAGACGCTCGGTGTTCCGTGCCGTCCGGAAGAAAGACTCGCGACTCTGAAAACAAATATAACAATTATTTTGTCACTGTGCTTATTTTTTTGCATACCACCGAAATAGTGAAGCACAAAAAATGTTCCATCAGTTGCCAAAATAGCTGATTATTAGCTTATGCATCAAAATCATCTAATCCAAGAACTTCAATAATATTAATGAAGGGAACGAATGTCATGTTTACTTGTGACACCACATCATTTAAAAGATTTGTAAATATAATTTTAAAAAACCTAACTCTCAGCATTCAAGAATGAAGGATGATCTAGGAAGAAGCATAAAAATTATATTACATACTCATCAAATCTGTAAATGCTAGGCTGTAATGGCTGAAAACAATGCACTATTAACACGATAAAAAAACCACAACCATCAGAAAACATCTACAGTACTAACATAATCAGAACAGAGCCATTCAAAACAACTACAATACTAACACGATAAAAAAAATATGACCATTCTAAAACAAGTACAGTAGCACATGAAACAAGAGACAAACCTGTGCGGATGATTGGAAGCTGCAGCTGCTGATGACATGGATAGAGTGATGGTAAGCCATTGCCTGTTTTTCAGAAACACTTCAATTAGTCACATTTAAGATAATTATGTTCACAGCAGTGACAGCTACCGTACTCATTCCTCTGAACGGGATGCTATATGTGAATTTCTGTAGTACATGAGATTTAGTCAGACTTCTCCACAATGTCTCACTGTCATATCAACATCTCATAAATCAGTCCGATTACACAAAAAAACTAAAGCTAATGCGAGAAATAAAAAGCCAGACAAAACATCAGGAAGAAGAAATGGCATAGGAAAGTGGGGGCAGTGGGGGGGGGGGGGGGGGGTTTGGTGGTGAAAGCAACAGATGAGGGGGTTAGTTAAACTGATGGTGCTAACCGTTTGTTCCACCACCTTCTTGCCGCTCTGGACTCGGTGGACATATATTAAATGTGAAGTTTGTAGGCAGAGACCCTTGACGGCAGACGCTCTGGTGTATGGTCTGCGATGCGTGGCAATCATCCGATTTATCCGACAGTAATCCATCCACAGATCCCATCTTGTCATCCGAATTCAGCTCCTAAAGCAGAGTCAAATAGTTAAAAAAAAATCAGAAATTTATTAATGCATCATGTGTTTGTTACATTCTTTCTATGTTACCAAAGGTAGTTGTGTCCAAAAAATGTAGTTCTAAGACAAACTATCCCATGATATAAAATTTTGAAAAGTCTGAAAATACATTCATTTGAGTGCGTTTATTGAAGTTAAATAAACTTCCACTAACTTTGGCCTTTGCTCTGTTCTGTATTTTCCTCAGTTCATTGTTCCTTGCCTCTTCCTCTTCCATCTCCTGTAGAACTTCCGCCTCCAGATTAGCATATTCATCCATGTGTTTATGTGACTCCTGGTAAAAACAGACTGTACAGACAATTTTTCACAATTTTTCACTACAAAACAACCAATGGTTAAAGCCTCAGCAGCTGTTACGATAACATTTTAGAAAGAATTCAATTTTAATTTGAATCAATATATTTACCACAGAATGCAAGATTCACCTAGAAATGCCATGTCTTCTCCCCCCATTTGAAGGTGCTCATATCATAATCATAGCATAGCGTTGGTAAAAAAAATCGTAAGTACCCACACACACCCAGGTTGTTCAAAACTGCTTAATCGAAGCTTACAAAAAAACTGCAAGTTTAGGCTGACACAGTTTTCGTGGAACTGAATTGATGTCAAAAATACAGAGAAGAGTAAGACATTTGATTTATTAAATGTGTGTCTAGCAATATTCGAGATTTATATTTCAAGAGATCGAGAGAGAAAGAGGAGAGAGAACGAGACAGACAGACAGTCAGACAGAGAGTCAGACAGAGAGTCAGACAGATAGACAGACAAGAGTGTCTATACATAAGTTCCTACCTCCAGATGTTTCATAAGGACGGCCACGACTACATTCACAAGCACGAACTGAGCCATCAGGACAAAGATGACAAAGAAAACGGGAGCAATGATACGGCTGACGCAGCAGTTGACAGCGCAATCATCAGACGCATCACAGTCGTCACGTAAAGTATCCTAAAAAGCAACACATCATCAAAATTGCATGGAATAGAAAAAGACAAGATAGGTCTCAATGTGATCACTTTTCCGAAACTCCCCCACTGGTTGCACTCTGCCAGTGCCAGTCCCAAGCCTGGATAAAGGAGGAGGGCGTCGCTAATGGTCTTTGTTACCACACAGTGACGTTAAACTGCAAATACACACACACTTTGCCGAACTTGAATCTCGATTCCTATTTAGCCATCACAATCACAGCCTGTAAATGTGGTTCTCATCAGAGCCTGGATCTGTTTGCAATTTGCTTTTGGCTTAGGGAAGATGGTTTTGATTTTTCACAGGAGTCCATACCCTGTCTACACTACAATCTGAACATGTAAAATTGTAATCTAACGTGAAGCGAAAATTAATTTCTTCTTTTCTATGCCTTTATGACAACTTTAATGACAATTGTACACTACTAGTGACTAGGAAACCACTGCAGTGCCTCTTTAATATATTAATGTCTCTTTCTATTGAACCAACTCTTACCTTCATGATTCCGTTCCAGTTGTCACCAGTTGCAACTCGAAAGAGAGTCAAGAAAGCCATCCCAAAGTTACGGAAGTGAGCGTGCTTATCGAGTCCTTCGCATGGATGAGCGTATGAGCACTCTGAAAAGCAGCATGCACCGCTTGTACAGTGTCTCATATTTCACAAATAAGTATTCATTCGCTGATTTAAGAATAAATATTCGGAATGTAAAAGTTCTTAACTGGTGCAAAGAAGTTGTTGGCAGTACAAGCAGCAGCCAAATACTGACAAACTTGATAAAATTCGTTCATTCTGGACATTTATATAGCACCACTTCAAGAAGCACCTACTCAGAGGAGCACTCAGCCCCGCCATGGCTAAAAAGAAAGGTCTTGAGTGACTGAAATTATGTGTATCAACCCAGGGCTTAAAGTGTGGCAGGAGTGCCGCAGGACGGTCATGGACGGCGTCCTGGCACCTATTTTCAAATCTCTATGCTGTACTGTCACTTATTTGGTCAGCGCACCTGCAAATGTAAGGGGCATCCTGGCACTTCTTTTGGAAAGGTAAGGGGCGTCCAGGCTCTTCTTTTTTTACACTTTTAGCACTGTATCAACCAAATGCACAATCATATATCACGAAAAAGAGAAAATGTAGCAAATAATATCTATGGTATAGACTTTTTTATTCTATGCAAACATAAATTTTGGCATAGATCGTAAATAGTCATGTTAGCAAACAAGTAACAATGGGTTAACAAACTAAGTGCATCTTACTCATCATGAAAGTCAAGCAACCTCCATTTCCAAACATTGATCCTTACCAACTTTTCCAAACAGTTCCACGCCAAGTGCAGCGAATATGTAGAAGAGAAGGAAGAAGAGCAAGCCGAGATTGCCGACTTCAGGCAATGCCTGCATAACCGTGTCGAGCAATGCGCGGACTGACCGTGCCATCTTCAGCAGCTTCAGCACTGTCAACAGAAAAAGTAAACAAAGAGTTGGCAACAGACCGGCGGACAGTAACTTCAGAAACCATTGCTTCTAGCTACCATATTGTATGAAGTAAACATTTCTCTTACAAATCACACCTGCTCTTCAGTCTCTACACCTGTTTCTTGCACCTGAGCATATATCCACTTCAACCTCTGTCACTCCTCATCTGCCATTCTACATGTACTTATCACCACTTTAGAAGTTTGGAGATTACGATTCGATTAGCGCTTTAAGTAGAAGTTTGGAGATTACGATTTGAGTAGCGCTTTAGAAGTTTGAAGATTAAGAATTCTTCTCATTCGCATGTTTGCAACTTTCCAAGCAAGGCTGTCATGTCTTCCTCTCTAAACTGCAAACTTTACTCCTCCAGTTCATTTCCTGTTTCCTCGGTTCAAGTAAACTTGTGAATTTTGTAAAAATTTATTGTTTGTTTTCAATATGGCTGACAAGTATAAGACTCAACATCACAAGTTGGTTTTAAAAACTGAATGACAACTTTCAATGTAAGGAACAAAAATGGCCTATAAGTCCAAATGATATTCCATCTTACCCCTCGCAATCCTCATAACTCTCATAACTCGGATGATAGTCGGGTTAATCGGAATAAATTTCGACTTGATTTCCTCCAGTGCTATTCCGACGATGGAAAGCACAACTATTCCCACATCCAGCTGATTCCATCTGAACAAAGAATGAAAATAATATTTGACTACAAATGCTAAAAATGCAAGATATTCTGAGCTGCGTTTCACTGTCCCACTTTTTCAAAATCAAACAATAATCACTTGAGCACAATGTGATAAGGGAGTCCTCTTGGTTCCTTTTGCTCGTACTGCTACCATGAAGAATCGAGCCTTCTCTGTGGTTGGTCCGGTGGTCTGGAATGACCTTCCTTTTGAGCTACGCCTACACCCTGGGACTCTACCAGGATCGTTCCTTACTAAACTTAAAACTGTTCTTTTTAGGCGCGCTGGAGTCGGGAGCGCCTCTGAGTAGTTTCTTTTACTTGAAGGAGTGCTATATAAATGTCCAAATGAATGAATGAATGAATGTGTGTTGTTTACAACTTTAAAGAATAATTACCATGAAATTCAACTTCTGCAAATAGGCAAAACTCACAGTTTTGACACAAGTAAGGAAAAATGACAAAATGCTGTTAAAACAGACAGCTAGCTTTTAGTTTGAAGGGTGTTATAGCCAGTGTTATTTTAGTTCCTGAGAATAGAATAAGAATAATAATTATTTTAATTTCGTTCCATGGAACGAAAACTGGAATAAAAAATAATTCTGGAACGAGAATAGAATAGGAATAAAAACTTCAATATTTTTCTGGAACGAGAACGGAATAGAAATAGAAACTTTTAAAAAAATTAATAGTTTTTCAGACTGAAGGCGGCTCCTGATTTGTCACCACGCGGCGCTATGATAGTAGCTTCTCCGTATACTCTATCTCAGAATAATGCTTTATGGTCATTTCCGCTTCAGCCATTGTGTTTCCGGATCGAGCTACGGGTGTCACTGAGCCAGTCTAAATGTTTGGCGGGTAGAAAAAGAGTCTGGCGTTTGGTAATATTTTTCCTATTCAGAAGGCAAAAATATTAGTCTGTGTGAAGTAGTAGATGCCAATAGCGGTGAATGCTGTGATAAACAGCTCAGCGGGAAGAATCCAACAAATATGTGTGGATACTATCCACACATATTTAGAGTCGTAAACACATATTTTAGAGTCATAAAGTCCCCAATGTAATCTGGGACTATTATTACGTCCCAGATGTAATGTTATTAAGACAATTTCTATGGCATCGTTAGTAGCATAAGTACTTCTAGTCGCATTCACATTGTCCGCAATTTACTAATCTTATAAATAGGTCAAAAGGCTCGAGACACTGTTTTGTGTGTTAATGTAATCATTCATGTTAGACATAACTATGAGAAGTGGAATTGGAAGTGGAACTAGAAATATAAATTTTTTGGAACTGGAACTGGAACTAAAATTATTTCTAAATAGGAAGTGGAACTAGAATAAGAACGAAATTTATTTATAAAGAAGAACTAAAACTAGAATAAAAATTACAACAATGGAATAGAATAAGAATAGGAATAAAAATTAATGCTGGAACTAAAATAACACTGGTTATAGCAAATGCGAGAAATTAAAAAAAACCTCACACAAGCATCATATTAATTTTGCTGAAAGAAGGTGCAATTTAGGTTACTTTTTGTGATTGTAGGAAGTGGTGAAGTGGTGACTACCTGTCCTTGATGTATCGCAGTAAACCGAGAGCAATCACTTTGGCGATTGCCTCCAAAACGAAGACCGACGTGAACAAAAAGTTGAATATCTTCAGCGCAAAACTCAACTCCTGTAAACATAAAAGTGTAACAAAGTTGATCAACGACAGAGTTCCGAATTGCACTGATTTTCACAATTAATGCTTTTTCATTCCACACATAACCAAATACACGATGCTTGTGTGGTCAGGCACAAGGGCTTTTCTTGAGTAAATATTTTAGCACTCTCTAAACACTATCAAAAACAGAAATTTTCTAAATTAAACTGACAGGATCTAAACCAATAAGTAATTCCTTCCCATTCAAACTGAACTGCCTAAACCAAAAAGGAAAAGATGTGAATGCGATAGTGTTGTACAACAATGATTGACATAAAACAGTTGTATCCAGTGCAAAACAAAATGACAAAATGAGAAAAAAACATAATTTTCGTGAGTAAATATTTTAGCACTCTCCAAACACTAACAAAAAACAGAAAATCTCTTACTTTTAACATGCATATTATTCCGTACTTCACTGAGTTAAAAAGTTATGCTTGAAATCTTTTTACAAAAACTGATCTGACATCTACTTATCAAACCCACGTCATATAGTAACAGCATTTTTAACACTGATACACACAGAGACAAATTCTGGCTTCTGCCACTCACAAAGTATCAAACTACCCAAACAAAAAGACATGAACAAACCTTTGGCATATCGTAATACTCTATGGACATTGTCATCACATTGACGCCAATAACACAGGCGATTGCCAGATCAAAGTATTTGCTGCCAATGACCGTGTGAAGCCAGAGTCGAGGTTTTGAATAGTGTGACCAGTACGGTGGCTGAAGAAGTTCTGTAAAAAAAATCAGAAAACATCTTCACTGGTTTGACTAGTAAATTAAATTGCTAAACTACCAGTTTTTCAAACTTCAAAAATAACTTACAATGCAGCGCTTCAAATGCAGACTTGCATATAAGACAACATAATCATCATCCAAAACGCATCTACCTAGTCCCTAAGTTACCATTTGCTTTTGCTTAATCCCATGACATTTCTAAAGATATTGTGAATCATTTCCATTTAGGATTTCTGCCATATGAGCCTACCTCCTTTCCTTGTATATTCAAGCATCCAATATATATTTGCTTTGGCTTTCTGATCCATGTTTTCTCTTTCCTTCTTTGCCTTCTTCCCTCTCTGATATTTTCTACGTTTTCCTGTACTGATTTTATTCTTACAAACTTATTCAGCATTTATCCTCTCATCATGCTAGAATGTGAAGAATCTTTTTAGCCTTTTCTCACGATGTATCAGTAAGACAAGAAAAGCAATAGATTTTTAAACATAGTAATTTCTATCAGTTGACTACCTTTACAATGAGTATGCCTCAGATTGTGACAAGCAGTTCTACGTAAGGATTTAATACGCTACAGTTATGACTACCATTGTTATCGTAATTTTAAACCACCGTTACAATGATTGTTCTACAAGTTCACAGCTCCAAGGTGAATTTCTGTGTAAAAATAATTACACAATCTGCACCATTGTATTGCAATTTTACTTAAATAAAATTTCCACGTAAAAAAGTAAAATCAAAGAATCCAATATCCATTCCTTAAGATGCATTCCTTAAGATGCATTCTTTAACATGCATTCCTTGAGATGCATTCCTTTAACTGCATTCCTTGAGATCCATTCTTTGATATCCATTCCTTAAGATCCATTCTTTGATATCCATTCCTTGAGATGCATTCCTTTAACTGCATTCTTTGATATCCATTCCTTAAGATCCATTCTTTGATAAAAAATTAAGCCATTACTAACTTTTTCTTTTGTGCTCCAGCTTCTTGGCATGGCGTGCTTCACGTCTCGCCTTCTCTTCTTGCTCCTGACTCTCGCGACATTTGTGGAAATTCTCAACAACGACGCCAACAAACATATTGAGAACAAAGAACCCGACCAGAAGCAGGAAAGAAATGAAGTAGACGAGACACCACTCGTTGTGGTTGAGCCGCGGCTAAAAAAAGGGGAAAAAGCAGTGAAAATTTGTTGTACTTGCTTAGACATACCTATAATAAAAATAATTTAAAAAATAGATAATAATATGCAAAGAAGCAGTCATTTACATTGGATGTGAGACAAATATACACTGTGTCCCAATAAATCGGGCACCCTTTTTATAATGTGAATAAAACAGGTAAATCTTAATCGATTTTCAAAATTTCAAAACTGTTTTTATCGTGAGATAATTATCTACAAATTGGTAATTTAGGAACGGCCCTCACTAAAAATTACGTCATAATGACGTCGTTAATTTACATATCGAAACCAAATGTCAACAAAAATTGTTGTGTTCGGTACTTAACATTTGAATTCTCTGATGCAAGTGACGTAATTGTGACGTCAATATTCATGCCAGAAACTTCATATTTGAATCAGTGTAAGATAATTATCTCAGGATAAAAACGGTTTTAAACTTTTGAAAATCGATTAAGATTTACCTGTTTTATGCACATTATAAAAAGGGTGCCCGATTTATCGGGACACAGTGTATACGACATTACTGAGAAACCCATATAGTCAGCAAATAATATTTCAACTCAGAGATCATAAAGGATGAAGTGTATATTTGAAATAGTTAAGTGTATAAGTATCCCCAATCATGCGCAATACATTATTCATTCAAAACAGCTGAGGTTAAACTTCTAGTTACGTAACTAATTTTGCATGTTATTCTGTGTTAGGATTTCTCCTGCACCAAAATGTTTCTGAGAACAACTGCAGAAAAAATAACTAATCAATCATCAATTATTTCATCTAAAAATAAATACCCAATGCACACAGTTTTTTCATAATCAGGTTCAGTAAATTCACCGCAAATAAATACGTAAACCAGCGTTGCCACTCTCAAAAATGAAAAAACCCAAGTTAGAGGGTCGAAAAAACCCAAGAAAACCCAAATCGTCGAAAATGTCCGCAATTTCTCGTCCGAAAATTCTGATGACCTCTTTTTTCAGTCATCCGGACTAAAAAATCTTTCTATTTTCCCGTCTGAAAATTCTGATGACCTTTTTTTAGTCATCCGGACCCAAAAATCTTTCAATTTTCCGGCCCGTCCGAAAATTCTCACGACCTTTTTTTAGTCATTCGGTCCAAATCTCTGAAAACTGTCCACAAATTCTCAATTTCGCTGACGTAAACACTGTTCGCCAATGTAAGTGAGAGGCGGATAAGTTCGCACCTGTTGGTCGACTCCTACAGCATCAAGACCTGTGTACATGATGTTCACCCATCCATCCTTTGATGCCAGCACAAAGAGAGCCATGAGAGCCTTCAAAACATAACCATGTAAAAAGATCATGAATGCAACCAGAGATGAAATTATGTGAATAGAAGTGATTTGTAGTTTTAATAAACCAACTCAATTTATAGGATCACTGGTCAAGCAAATATAGTCTATAAATGACTACGTTATGAATCTAACCAGCACACATATATTATCAATATTATTATTACATAAATCTCTTACGCACGCAATGTCACACCGAAATGTGAATCTCAGGCATGGATAGTCAGCCGCCAAAGGAAGAATGAACAAGATATCCAATTATCCATGTACTTAAAAGCAAAGGAGAAATAGTAAGTTTTGAGTCATTTTATGAAGGTAGGGAGTCAATTTGAGCTACGAAGCAAGATAGAGTTTAGGATTACGATTACGATATATGAATATATTTGTCTAAATCTGTTATGAGTTCAAATGCATTTTATTCCTTTAATAAAAATGTTTTAACATTTTAAAAGTCAGAGTTTTAAATCATATTACTAGGACTCCAAGATGTCTTCAATAAGCTGACTCAAAGAAATTTCAGCCAGCTGAAATAAAAAAATTCTATGAACAGGTTTAGTCCTTGTCCTTCATTTGATGAAATTTCCCTATGTTGGCCATTGATCTGTGGGATTAGCTTTAGTGATTCATGCAGGAGTTTTGTAAAAATCAACTTCTTTCCACATCTGAGACACATTTATGCAGGAAAATGTAATTATATTGGAACAGTGTAATCACCTGTCCAAGATTGTCAAAGTTATATTTAGAGTTGATCCATCTGTACGGTGGTCCTTTGTTAATGCAGTCAGTCTTGTTGACAATGTCTCGAACATCAGGTCCTTCACAGTGGTAGAATGTTCCCTTAAACAGCTGCAAGCAGAATAATTTATTGCCTTTTACGTGATCACTTCTGCGGGCTGCATACGTCATAACATCTGTGACAGGGTTCAATCGTAAAACCCGATTTGATTAAGTTGGCAAAACATATTAACTGAAGTGCTCTTCTGCTATCTTGCCTTTCAGGGATATAGCATAACAGAGAAAATTGCTACAGAATAACTGGTCAACAACAGTAGAAGCATTTAGCCATGGAAGAACAGAAATTCAAATAATAACACAAAAAGGTAGCATAACACAAGATAGGCAGCATAACCTTACACAAGTTGGTAATTGGAAACTTGACTAGCTTGACTCAAGACATGCATGTCCTTGAAGGCAATTTTTAAAGATGATTAAAGCACAGTCCTACCTGAACTCCAAGGATGCCAAAGATGATGAAAAACGTGCAGCATATGAGCACAATATTCCCGATGGGCCGCAACGATGACAACAATGTCTGAACGACCAACTTCAAACCAGGCGCTCGACTGATCACTCTGTTCAAAGCATCAGAACACAAATAATAATGTGGTGCGTTTAGAGGCAACATTTGTTAGACTTACATCCTTGCAATTACAGGTCTAGCAGCATTCTGAAAAGATTTCTAGAAAGGTCTATCAGAAATCTGTAGCTGAAATGAGGTCAATATCCAGAAGTCTAGTCTGAGATACAGAGTGATACAGAATGATTGTAACAGCATTTGCTCATTGAGTTATGACACAATTGTCATAAACATCATCACCATCAGTTGATGATGCTTCATGCATCATGACATTCGTGCTACATAATAATGTGTAAAAATAGATTAGATTACATTAAATTACATGTAAAATCATCTACATAGAAATTCACTCAGTAATATATCGTATTATATGTTTATAAAACATTTCTCTCAGCAAAAGCCTTTCAGAAGCGCTTCCAGTGTAACACGCCCTGTATGTATAGGCAAGTAAATGAAAAAGAGCAACAGTTGAAGCACCTTATAATTCTAGACAATGCCTGACATCTGTCTATCAAATTCAGTATGAAGTTGCAAACACAATGCAACTAACAGCAGATTCAAATAGGACGCTTTCCACATTTACATAGCACATGTATATCATCACCAAGATTTCAGAGTATCCTCCGAGTATCTTCAGAGTATCCTCAGAGTATTCTACGAGTATCCTTTTTAGTATCCTCAAAGTGTCCTCAGAGTATCCTCCGAGTAACCTAAGAGAATCCTCAGAGTATCCTCAGAGAATCCTCAGAGTATCCTCAGGGTATCCTCCAAGTATCCTCAGAGTATCCTTCTCACCTGAGTGGACGAAGCGTCCGGAGCAGACGGAACACCCGCAGGATGCCAAAGATATGTCGACTGTGTGAAGCTGTCAGTGAAATGACGATATCAATAATGGAAACAACAACCAGACTACCATCCATGATGTTCCATCCGCTCTTCAGGTAGGCATGGCGACCAAACAGAAAACCCTTTGCAATCACCTGCATTCACAACAACAAACAAAAGGTAAATCAAATTTAGACTGAGCAATACATCCATCTAAGTCGTGCCTCAGAAATGTTCAAGCTTGCAATTACCGTATTTTAGCGAATATAACACGCGGGTTATACAAAGTTTTACAAACCACGCACCCCAACCGCGTGGTATACTCGGGGGCGTGTTATACAAATTATTTTTTACACAGCCAAATTTTGTACCATATTATTTTCAGGTGATGGTCAAAAACTACCAGAAAGTTTCTTAAACATATAATACGAAGGCATGGACGTCGGCGAAATGAATTAAAAATTAAGTCCGAGTAGTATTCACCTATTTGATGCGCCTGCCCCTATAAATAATGTCAATTTATTTAACAAGTTAGTTGTTGAAATCTAATTTGTGTTGCCATGAATTGGCTGGGAACGCAGCTTAGTAAGTTTCTTGAAGGTGCAATGTACAAATTTAAAAATGTATGAACGAATTCGGTGATTACCGTTCTATTATCATGTAAATATCAGTCAATACTAGAAACCGCGTAAAGTTACCACTAAATGCTATAAATATGAATTGAGTTTCGTGTACATACAATATGGAGGCATGCAATCCTAATTAAATCGATTATAGACAATAAGTTCGACAACAGTACTATTAATCGTTTATTACAGTAAAATTATCATGAAAAATCAGCGAATATTGCAAACCGCACAAAGTTACCGTTCAATGTTCCAAAACATCACAATTCGACCTCTCATAGTTATAAAAGTTAAATAGTACCGTATAGACTATAGACGAATAATTCTAAATAGGCTATTTCATTCGAAACGCACAATAAACAAATAATTACACGCAGACTTTGATTACTGTATTATCGTTCGCACAACGTTAACATGTGACTAGCCTAGAATTTATGTAGCGCATATCTGTTAAGAAATAGTCTAGTTCATCGACCATAATAATAAGGTCTAAAATCTATTTACCGTAATCGTCCGTGAATGTTCAGAAATACCTAGCTAATATCGTTCGCACAGCGTTAAATTGTGACTAGCCTACAGTTAATGTATTTATAAAGAAAGGAAAGACAAACAATTGTACTGGTAGCTGTTCTAACATGCCTATCTCCCATCTTAACTTTCTCTAAACTCGTTCTACGTTTCTTTTCGAATGGCCGGCAACAATCAAATTTGTAAATTCTGTTCAGTGTAGATAATGGGCGGGAGAGATCAAACAAATGTTTCTACCTTTCTACTACAGCAAACAACATACACGATAATTGCCCGGTCAGAAGCTAGTGAAAGGCAAACAAAACAGCTCTATTTGTTGAGTTGTTTCTAAAGCCTATTTAGGCCTACATCAAAGACTCAAAGCAGGTACCGTTCCGACCATAGTCAAAGGAAAGACGGCTACAATCGTAGCTCTTTGTTCGAACCTGCCTATATAAATTATTAATTAACGCTTACACAATACAATCGGCTAATATCGAAGCCTTCCTTTAATTAAGTCACTGTACAAGCGCTATAAGATTAATCTACCACCTGCGGAGACCTTACTCTGTGAACGACTGAACGTAAAGAAGGAGGAACAAGGTCAGTACTGCTTACAGGTTTTGAGTTGTAAATAGAATATTTTTTTAATTGTTAATATTTTATAAAGATTCTTCATTTTTTAGTTATTTTAATCAAAGAGATTATTTTAACTTTGGTATTCTATAAAGTTATGACCATATCCGGTGACAAATCATATACGGTAGAGTAGCATTAGCCTAACGTTAGCGCATGCGTCCGTCCAACGTGTTGATTGTCACATGAAATGGTTGCGTCTTATACTCTGATGCGTGGTATATAATTCATTTTTTACTGAAATCGCAAAAACTAGCGTGTTATATTCGCGTGCGTGTTATACCGGGGTGCGTGATATATTCGCTAAAATACGGTACTGTTTCCTAACCTAGGCCAATTCTCACTGGATTTTCATCTCAAAGAAAAAATTACACAACAATAAACCTTAGATAAAATGCGAATATTAAAAAAGCACGTTTTCAGATCACATTCAGCTTCATTTTTTTGTTGAAACGTTGAGATAAATTTATTCTAATTACAGTTTGAGAATAAGATGAAGCGCACAAACCTTGACAGTCATTTCCAGTGTAAAGATGAAAGTGAAGACATAGTTGGAAATGTTCAAAAACTGTCTCTCCTGCAAACGATATAACACATGGTGTACAAAAAATCTGGATTAAAAAGGTTTTTTCTGCCTTAAGCATCATCATTTATCAAACAGTTTAAAACTGCTTTAACCAAACTCTGTCTTAATAGACTGATCCTCTGGATCCATCAGCAACAACTCGTAGCAACATGTTCCACAGCTTTAGGTTCATTTAAAGTCAAGCACAAATCCAACAATAAAAATTGTAAAAATCGGCATTTTCATTCAATAATTAAAATCAGTTCGTAAATAACATTGAGTTTCATGCTCAGTTGCTCACCAGGCTGTCAGACGGGATATCAGGTCGCTCCATTGCAAGTGTTATGCAGTTCAAGGCAATGAAGAGAAGCACAGTGAAGTCAAACTTCTTTGTATTCGTCAACTTTGAACACAACTCCCTCAACCTAAACAAGTTTACGTTTACATGTAACAATCAGAAATTGAGTTTCAAGAAACAATACATCAGAGCAATAATTATGTTAAGAATGATGAATTAATTTTATTTATGAAAAATGAAATATTTATCTAGAGCCATTCCCAGTGACTTAATCTCCTTATTAATGTAAGGTAATAGGTCTCTGTCTTAGGAACTGACCTTCTGCCGATAATCTGACAAAATACTGTATTAATGTTTAACCATGACAAAAGTATCATTCTATAAAAGAATGAAAAATATTTGAGAATAAGACAGATAAACCTCCTACGTATATCACATAAAACAAATGAAATATGAACAATTTTCAACCTGTTTGATGGAGAAAGTACGTAGAGTGCATAGTCAGACCTTGATTCAAACCATCTGGGTCGCTTTGGACACCAAGAATACCAGTGACAATGCTGAAAAAGCACAACGACATATTATAGCAGAAGAACGTGAAACAACCTTTAATAGAAATCAGTCTTCACACAATGAATTAGCAAATTTGTTTCTAAAACTTGCAAGTCACTTCTCCAACAGCAATGTCACATTGTCACATGCATACAGCACATTTGAAGCTCATATAACAATATCTCAGTGCTTCATATGCAGTCTCTCCACTTAAGAACATAAGCATCGTTATAAGAAGGAATATTGTCAATACAGGCTTCGTACATGTATTGTATATAACTACATATGACATTGCTATTGTTAACCGGATTGTTTAATAAACGAAAATTATTATCATTATTATTATTATTATTATAATTTCTAAAAACTTCTTCTGCATAAGCTTTAAACTTTCTTTCATCTTGCACAACCGTCGTGCAATGATCATTTGACGGTTCTTTTGTTCACTCTGCAACAAAACAGACCCGGTTCGTTTCTGTGGTTTGTCCGACGACCTGGAACAGGTTTTTTTCCTAACTACATGACACCTCTCGAATGGTGCCTTGTCTCAATTTCACCAAGACTGCTTTTCCTACATGACCTGAGTTGGGAGTGCTACTGAGTAGGAATCTTGAAGGCCTGAAGGGGTATATAAATTTCGATTGATCGACTTATCTGTCCAGCATTCTTGCAGTCTGCTTCTTGAAAGTACCAACAGTACTGCTACATGCTGTAATACGATAACTGGCATATGTAGCATTTCAGGAAACATTTTTTGCTCATTTTAAGACATATTTGTTCAGCGATCCCAAGACAGCTGTGATGGAGTGCCCTTGTGAGTTACAGGATGCTATACACATTCTCTGATACATAAATACTTGGCTGAAATCTCGTGCACTTTGGAAAACAGCTGGAAACAAAAGTGCAATCGCTGTGCTCTGCTTCTGGGACTTTTGGATCCTGAGATAAAGCTGGAGGACTTTGAAGGATGCTTAAAGACACATCTGTTTATGCCACCCTAATAGGCTATCACCTACTTAAGCGCATTTGAAGTGCATTTACTTATATCAAATCATATTGTGCTTTACAGATCAATTTTATTATAAAGATGCTTGAAAGTTAAATCAAATTCCATACAGCATGTCAAGCCAAAAGCAATACTGGAAATAGAATAAACAATCAGAAAAAGACACAGAAGGTGAATCAACAACCAACATGGTTGCCACATCAACATAGAAATATATATATGCATTATGCAGTATTTAAGTAGGCATGAATTATTGAATGAACGAAAGTCATTATCAATCACATCGCCAGAACGACTACGTACAATGTCATCATCCTCATCGTCCAGGTTGCCCACTTCAGCACCATTGTTGGCACCATTTTCTCTGTCTGCCTTCTCGCTGGTTTTCTCCTTTTGATCGGGGTCGTTGGTTCCATTGGTTGAGGTCAGATTGTTGCGCTTATATTCATCCAAAGAGTTACTTCCAACTGAACTCTGCGGCGTTAGCGGACGCGGCGTACGGATGGAGTTCTGACGGCTCAAACCATCGCAACGGTGGCTGGATATAGAATTCTGACGGCTTAGGAAAACTTTGTTTTGCGAGCCGAGCAATTGGTTTGCGGATAAGCTGTGATGGCTAATATCCCGCTGGTTGTTCAGTGGTACAGAATCATTGTGATCACTGCAAATTAAAGACACGCAAGTTACAATAGGTATAGAACATTAGGCACAGTTTGTCTTGGAACTTAGATTCCCAGTTGGCTTAAATATCAAGTCCACATACATAATCACATTGATCAGTCTATCTCCCAATCAATGTCAATGTCTTACAAGACCATACGATAACACAAATCTTCTTATCATAATATAATCAGTGTTTTGGGAAATTAGCTTCTTTAATGCCAGCCAGCACTGGTATCTGGTATATTTAAATGATAACCCAATCCATCTGAGTTTAGAGAGTAGAGACGTCCTGAAATGACCCTTGATTAATCTTTTGAACTCAGGACTGTTCTTTAATGTTCATTGCACTTTCTCTAAATTTAAATTAACTGAAGACTTTCATTCATCATTGCCAGGTAGCTTTAGCATTGAGGTATAAATTAAAACCAGCACTGTCCAAAAATCAGAACTATGAGTTGGCAGTTTTACATCAAACACAGCCAGAAAAAACCAAAGTGAACCAATCTTAGTCATTGTCTGTGATAACTGGTTAAAGGCCTAATTGACAGAAACATACATAATTAATCCCTTTAGCAGCCAACCGGCACATAATCGTATAGAAAATTGACGATTATAATTAGGGTTGCCGGTAAAGGGGTTAAGAAAGCAACTGAGAGAAAAATCAACTAGATAAAATAGCACAGAAGTGTACAAGTAGGTCATAAAGTCATGAGGTCATGATGTAAAGAAATTCAATGGATTTTCAAATACATATACCAGTAGACAAGCAATTGAAAGCTTTAACAAACCTGTTTGGTGTTGAAGCAAGTGAAGCTCTATGCATCTCAGTGTTACGAGGTGGGACGTTAAGCGTCAGATATCTGAGAGAAAACAACTCAGACAGTTTCACCACAGGCAAAAACAAAATAAATAATTATATATCAGCACAGAACTTCAGACCATTGAAGAAAGTGCAGCTCGAAAGATGAGTTAGCTAGCTAGTAAGCAAGCAGGTAGATGAGTAAATACATAAAGAAGAACAGTAATTATATTCTAGGAATATGACAAATATTAGAGACCATGCCCGGTAGAGTAATGGTTAACACGCTGGCCAAGAGTGCGAGAGGTAGCAGGTTCAAGCCTCCGTTGGGCGGATATGCTTTGTAGGCTGCTATTAACGCTGTGTATTGCAGGCTGTCTGTTCAGTTGGTATAGTTAAGTTTGATGTTAATTAAGATTACCGCATAACTTGTACATGCAAGTAAAGCGCAGTGCGTTTGCAGGCGCTCAATTAAAGAGAAAATTATTATTATTACTATTACTATTATTATTACAATCACATTCAGAGTTGAAAGGCAAAGCTAACTCATTTGTTTACACACTAATGCGTAGAAACCCCTCAGAACACTGCGTGGAATTTTAAGGATCTTATGGCGGAAGCGTAAACACAGCCACAACTGCAGGACTTCCTTTCAACTTCTTTTCCTACTGAAGCCACAAAAGATGTTGAATTATTTTGTTGATGTTGCACCGATATGGCTTTGATGGTCTGGTATTCATTCCAAGGATGACCATTCATCTATGATTTAACCAGGCTCAATTTTTTTAGCTTTCTTCTGCTTGCCAGTATTGTATTAACCCAGTCAATGATAAATATAACCAGAGGCATTTTGATAACAGATCACCATCTGGACAACCTTTCCTAAACACAGAATCATTCTGCCACGGCTTCAAAATTACCCCAGTGCGGTGATTTTCAAACAATGACTCTCCAAAACAACACAATTTTTATGTCTTAATCTTTTACCCGTTTGCCCCGAGAATATCCGCCGAAAACAGGTTTAAAATTTAAAAATGAACGGGTAAAGGGTTAAGGACTCTTCAAAGTCTTTTGTTAGCTAATCCATCAACATCTTCCACCCTTGACAAAAAAAATCCACAATGTCTACACGGCTCATCTTTATTTCAACATGCCTGAAGAAGATTGCCTATCTGCTGCCGCTAAGACCTTGTCTGACATATTGGCCGACTGTGCCACCGTCTTGCCCGTTAAATTATTCAGACGTCCAGACCGTCGTAAGATCTAAGGTGTTCGGAGAGTTCCGTTACCTGTCTGGTTTGACAAGCGTTACATTTGGAATGAGCAGAGACGACTGGTGTCCGGACTCGTCATAATCCTCACTCATGCAGTCGGGGTAGCTGTCAATCAGACCCTGGCTGTCGACTGATTTGCTTGACCGTCTTGACCAGCCGTGACTGATCGATGGGTTCCGACGGAAGCTGCTCTTTCGCTGCAGCTGCGGTGACCCAGGAAGAACGCTCAGCAACGACTAGAATGCAAAGAAAATTTTAAAATATTCAAATATCTTAGCTACAGTATGAATAATAACAATGAGGATTTCTTTGGTGCCGCAACACAGCCTATGATTTAACTACACACAAGGGCGCCTGAATGGCCTGCTTTAGAGATTTCTCTGCATGCAGAATGATTTATCAGGAATATTTTATTACACAAAGTTAGTAAAGCTAAATAACAACAAGTGATAAAGCTAAAGGTACTGACATGCTAATTGTCATGGGAGCCTCTAATCAATCTAAGCTTCTAAGCACAAGTTGCTGTTCAAATGTTCAAAGATGTTTATATTTGATTGGATCACCAGCATGTGTAAGTATATTCTTTAATATAACCAGCTGCAAAACAGCACTCTGGTGAACAAGTATCACGTATAAAATTCACATAAGACAACAAAAACTATCAAGACTAAACAAAGTAATTGGTATGTATACAGCATTCTAGTTACAAATGTTTTCCTCATCCGATTGTCTGCTCAAGGGTAGCACCCGGTAATGGTATCTCGGGCGCAAGTTATGACAGAAGTTTCTTTGAAGAGAATCTACATAAATGAGCCGTCACAATTATGATTTCTGACTACAAAGAATTTCAGATTCGCAAAACTCTACTTATTTTACAGCTTAAGGTGAAGCCTTGAGCCCAGGATGCACAAGTTACAGCTTTCATTTGATAAATAATACGTTAGAACAACAGTTCTAGACATTGAAGAAACTCACCGGAACTTTCTCCAAAGAATCCGTACTGGAATGAAAGCTCGCAGCAAAGGCCTGCTCCACGGCCAGCGTGTTCCTGGCATCTCTGCTTCCGCAGCTGACCTCGTTCGGAGATCCCTGCGGAGTGGCCATCGGGGTAGCGGCAGTGTGCGTGATTATCGGAGGGTTGCAACTTCCTCCTCCGCCGCTGCCTCCTACATCGCAACTCAAATCACTGTCTCGGTTGACCGCACTAGAAGCTGGAAGTCCAAGCATGATCTTTTCTAAACACACAAGATGATTAATGCACACACGATTTACTACGGACCTTGTTATGCAAAACACGTCAGGGTCATCGCTCCTCATTCATCGTCATCAACTTGTTGCGAACGGTGGCCAATTGGTGTGAGCACCGAGCTTGCAACGTGAAGGGTACGGGTTCGAGTCTCCTATGAGACATTGAGACTGCTAATGTGTCGGGATCTTGGAAAGTCCTTCACTGATAATTATTACTCAGCACCTTGGCCATAAGATACCAGCTCTTTAAAAAGCAGAAAAATAATTACTGAAATTCAAATAATATGTGTAGGATAACAAGTGGGAGAGTAAAAGGAAACTAACTGACAAAAGCCCAAAACTTTCTCTGCAAACTACACATGTACACAAAATGCAATTTTCTTTCATTTCTTCAAGTTGATAAAAGCCAAAAAGCCACACACATAAACAAACCACTTATTCACAGGTGTTTAAGCAAACGACAAATAATTTATCATTCCCAAATGATCTTCTAAAACATGCCGCATAGATGTCTGGATACTCTATAATACAAAGCCACAGGACAGAGTTTTGTTCTGGCTGACAATCCTTAGTGACAGCTGGATGAAATAATAGGTGGGCATTGGACATTGGACAGCTTGGCACATGGCACTAAGAGCTGCATAAATGAACAATAACAGAAAGAGATAAGGCAGACAGAGATTTTTTAAAAATAATCGCGTTCATTTAAAAGATATAAAATACTTTGATAGACGCTCCTGTTCACAAAAGAATGATGTTCAAGTATACAAAAATAGAAGTTATTTTTGTCCATAAAAGAATATTATATACAATATACATAATAATATTATATACATATATAAATGTTTACAAAAGAAAAACACTCATAGTCGCTCTTGTTCACAAAAGAACAGTGTTCGTGTATACAAAAATAGAAGTTGTTTTTGTCCATAAAAGAATATATACAATATACATAATAATATTATATACATATATAAATGTTTACAAAAGAAAAACACTCATGCCTGCATGAAGTATTAGATCTATAATTCTATATGTGACATTTATAAACATTTACAATTTTGATAGGAGACTAGCCAGGGATAAAGCAGCCTGCTTGCAGGGTTTTGTTGCCGAATATCTGGTTTAGCATGTTATAGGGTATCAGACGTTTTCCCCTCAGATGTTTCAGCCCTGGATGAGTCACCTCTAAGGGATGTCACCTCCACTCTCATAATTATTAATTAACCTTTCCACTTGTCCGGAGGCGACACAGGAGTCTAATTAAGTGCATAACAAATGGATATCATATAATAAGATATGGAAAGCATCTGGAACCCACGTAGGGGCCTGGCAACGGCAGATGATAATGGCAGATGAATTCGCACATCGCTGACTGTAGTTAACAAAACCAGGCGTTGCCTTGCAGACACTGCAATTGCTATGACAGCGTGGAGTAATTTTAAAATTATCATAAGTTCATAATAAAGAGTAGACTAATTATGTATTTCCACGGAATACAGCATTTGTCCAAAAACAGAAACAGAAATTCATTGGCTTATTTTCTATGTTGTCCATGTTTCGCCTTCGGTGTCGTAGGAAACAAATTAAAGAAACGTCTTTGACATGGATCATTTTACATTTATAGCCAAAATCCCCCAGAGGTGAAAGCCCCTATAAGGGTGAAAGCCTATAGAAGTGATTCCACCGGAGATGGGGCTGGAGATGAAGATGAAACCCCCAGAGGTGCCTCATCCGAATGTCAAACACTTGGAAATAAACTGTGGGATCTGGACTCTTCGCCCCACAGGGAACTGGCGGCTCCTCCCTTAGTGAGTAACATGACTGTGACCGTGTCATCAACCTGGAATAGTCTCATCCAGATCTGCGTCATTTTCTCACTGGTGCTGTAGAGCTCTTTTCCATCAACATTATTTTGAAAACTGCATTGTAATTGGGCCATGGAATGCTGCTGGGTAGATTGAATCACTGAATGAGTGAATGAATATATAAATAGATCTTTACAGGCAACCCATTCCCATATATAAATATATATATGCACGCATATAAATATAATATTATATAATATTATATAAAATATTTATATAATATATAATATTATATAAATAATACATATGAAATGAAAATAAACGTGAAAGAACTTCTGTTCAAGCACCGTGACCAGAAATAAGAAACAGTCAGCAGAATAAAAGGAATTTATTCTGGAAAGCTAAGCTCAATGTGCATCATTTCTAATCTCTCAACCCAGCAAAAGCCATTAAGGGATCATTCTAAAAGGCCATAAAAACCAAACAGGTGATATTCCAGCGAAAACACTCTCCTCTATCCATGTCTGTCTTGACTGTCACATTTATCCACTTTTTATGAAGTCTGGTTGGATGTCGTTTTACTCATCAATTATGAGGATAACTACCACCACAGTGCTGTCTCCTCGGTTTGAACGCCCGGATTTTCACCTGGCACCGGAATGAAAAGGGCAGCTCTGGCTATTGTGGATTTTATCTGATTATAGCGCTGGTGAATAAGCTGGTCTTCCCGACATGACTTTTGCAGGTGCTGAAAAATTCTCGGAGATTTACATTACAGTACATTTACTCATATGTATTTTCTGGTGTCTAAGCTACTAAAGTGGGTTCCTCCATGGGCTGAGATGGACTTGCAGTGCAGTGTGTGCATTGCATGATACTAGTGCTTAATTTGCTCAAGTCTAATATAATATTTATTGTTATTGTATACTACTTTATTATATATCTTAATTAATATATCAGCATTTATGGCAGAATATTTTATGAACAGCAGTGCCAATTCATAATGGACAACAACAGAACCAACACCAAATGTTACTTTTCCTGTCAACTTGAGCTCTGACAGCTACAGCTCACCAATATTGCCTTTGCAGAAACACAGCGCAGTCAATTGAGGCGATATGAATCTTAAAAGATTTTTCGTGCAGCCGAATACAGAAGCAGGTAATAATGAGGCGATCGATCAAAGCCAAAGCTGCCGCTTAAAGTGATATCAGATCAATCAGCGGTAAGGTAACGAGCGCATTTTTACTCGCACTTCAGATCAAACGTCGTCGTGATTCACTCGCAAGAAACAGAGAGTACTATGATCGAAAGCAGTCGACAAAATCTCCTGAAATAGCCATCACTAATCACCTGCAAGTGGTGCAGAATCAGGGGCTTCAAGGCACCAGGCTATAGACCTATACCCAGGGTTGTAATCAAGGGCATACGCGGGTATACGGCGTATAATTACCTCCGGGGAAAAACGGCATCGTATACTCATCTCCTGAAAAATAGGGTACACGCGGGTAAAAAGCAGGGTACACCGTACATGCTAGTAAATCAGGGTGGATGTATGTGGAAAGATGAAAAATGTAGGCGAATTGCTGACAATTTCCCAAGATTTTGGCTGGATGATTAAAATAAAAATTTCGTCATAAATTTTCAGCCCAAAAAAGGTCGGATTTCCTCCCAGCCAGCGTGTACTCACCTCAAAATTTAACAGTACACCCCTGCCTATACCTGCATTCAAATTATTATGAGAGTAAACTAAACTCAACTGGTACTAACCCTTTTCTTTGTTATTCTTTATATCGTCAGTTTCCGGGCCGTCAGTCAATTTACACGAGTAAAGCTGGAGTAGGAGACCTTTCTCTTCCAATTTGTTGATGTCTTTGATCTTTGATTTTCTCCTCTGTCCCTCCTCTCTTTCCTCCTCCTTCTTTCTTTCCTCAGCCTATGACATTCAGATTTTGAGGTTCAAGTAATAAAATTCAGATAAAAATTGTCATCAACGTCATCACATGAATCATAGTCAAGAATACTGTCATGATCAACATTACCATCGCAACATTCGATTATAAATATCTTCATGATCATCCTTATCTTTCCAGAGATCATGATGCCATCACTGATTTATTAACTTGCACTATAAATAGTCATGGAGCGAGAGGTCAGAGTTGTATAAGCTGTTAGCTTTTCCTGATTCATATTGTACTATGTTTATCGAATCACATATGTACAGTTAGACTTGTGTGGTGCAATAAACAAATAAAATAAATCAATCATTATAATCGTCATAGTCATAACAGTAGTCATGAACATCATTGTTAACTCAGCAATGCATACAGCCATACAGTCATCATTTCTGCCATCATCGTTATAATCATCATTGTAATCATCATCATCATCATCATCGTCATCATTGTGCCAGGTAATCATCAATCATGAGCATCAGCATCTTATCTTAACTTATCTGACCATTTATAGAGTGCTTCTTGCAGCAAGAGCCTTTCAGAAGCGCTCCCAGTGCGTTCAACCCCCGAGCATCGTGGGTATTAAGAGCAATTAATTATCTTTTACGTCTGATCAAGAAACTGACCTCAGCTTCTGCAGAGAATCCTTCAACGAGGATTGCGACCAAGAGATTAAAGAGGACGTAGTTGCCAAAAGTCATCAGCGCAATGAAGTAGAGAGACGCCCACGGTGTCGTCTTGGACATTCCAATGTAGAGAACTTCGTGCCAATCCTCTTGCGTCAGTATCTGCACATGATTACATCACATTGCACATTTACATCACATTGCACATGATTACATCACATTGCACATTTACATCACATTGCACATCTTCATAATCCTTCATTATTAACATAGAGACTTAACCTAGATAGCACTTTTTCTACTGAGAAGCACTCTTGCCCAGTGCAAACATTTCTCTAGAGTTAAGAACAAAAGTTCCAGTGATGCAAGTTACTGTACGTTGGCAAAGAAGATTAATAGATAGATTAAATAAAATAAATTAAACTGTATGGGATTATAATTTTTATGTCAAATATCACTCCATCAAGTATGATTCACTAGTTTAATTCAGCTAACTAGTCTAGGCTGTAACTTTTTTGTTGCTGTATAAAAAACACAAAGGAGTTCCTATGCAAATGCAACTGCCACATGCTTATCTTCTGCATAATCTCAACTTTAACAAGAGAAACTGCATTCGAATTACATATCAAAAGCAAGTTCACACAAGCATATATATTGTAAAAAATTCAAAAAAGTTACTATGTTTGCAGAAAAGAGGTAAATACAAAATAAAATGACACATGCTTATAATTACCGTACCTTAATAAAAACTGAAAATACACGATATGAAAAAATTCCCTAAATAAATGCAATATAAATGCAATACGTGATGGAATGAGTCAGATAGCAGGCTGTTCAAAGGCTTCTCTACAAAGAGAATGAAGACTGAAATCCCTTGAGCAAATTCAACTGCTATGTTTTCTATACTCAAGTATTCTGGCTCCAGTGGGAAAATCCCAAAGGCTTCCACATCACGTCTATTAGGAATTAACTTCTGGCATTCACTACATCAATAATATATTTAATATCAAAACTGCAATAGACCTGTCAACATTTGGATTGGCCGAATTAGCGAAAACATTTTGATCAATGCACGAGAATATTTACCTGAAAGACGGTTATTATCGCCCAAAGCAGACTATCAAAGTTTTTCCGTTTGCAGCCACGTCTGGCTCCATTAGCCGTCACATCACAAAACTTGCATCCAAAAAGATTCATTCCAAGGATGCTGCAACAAATAAATTATCAACGTAGATTTATATTAACCGATATTCTCTTTAGATTGACGGTAACTCCCGATTATGAAACATAATCATGTAGATCTCTTAAAATTTTCAACTCACAGATATGCCTCTCTGAAAAGGTTAAATAAGACAGGTAATATTAATGAAACCCAATGTAGGTAATTAATCTGTCCAATCAAGTACCTGTAACAGTTCAACGTGCAGAAATGATGTCTAAAGGAATGCGCAAAGAATTTATCAGGATTTTTTTTTACCAATTTCAATGTGCACGCTAGTAATCATATTTTGAGGATATAGAAACTAGGCTCAGACATGATAAGAAGAATAACAGTAAACTATAAAATATATATTAAATTCAACTCTATACATGCCAAATGACCTCGAAATGAGTATTTTTTTACAGACCTGAATATGAATATGAAGAGCACAAGAAGCGCAAAGAACATTGCAACGTTGTCCATCGTGCGAAGCATGACGACCAGCTGATAGCGCAGCGCTGGCAGAAATCGCACGAGTTTAAGAATCCGAAGCAGACGGAACGTTCGAAGGACTGACAACCCTGCAGCGCCACCTTGCATCAATTCCACGAGACTATCACAAAACATATCACCAGACTATCACAAAACATATCACCAGACTATCACAAAACATATCACCAGACTATCACAAAACATATCACCAGGTCTCTATGACAATTACATGTAATAAATGCAGCCAAAACTATTGCTCAGAAGCGCTCTCGACTCTAATGCATTTGTTCTTCAGAAAATGCAAATAACCAATCCTTCTCTCAGCACAAAAAAGCAACTGTAATTTTTAACTCATACACTAAAATCAAACTGCAGTTTGCAATTGGTTAACTATTAAAAGAATATTCTATTCTATCAATCAATAAAAGTTGCACCAATGAGACAAAAAAAATGTGCTTATCGTCAAAGAGCCAAGCAATTGCGTCATTTCATTTCCATGTAAACACCCATAAAAGTCAGACAGCAATTAACGCTCAACAAGACGCTTCCTAAACACAAGCAAGAAAAACCCACACACAGAATATAAAACTTTCCACAGCTGAAGTAATAATATGGAACCAAGGTGCATCACAGACCCCCACCACCCCCGCGGCACTTAAGGAGAAATTGCTAAATAGTAAACGAACTTGGTAAACGGCATATCAGAAATGCTTCTGCACTTAACAACCGAAAACAGCCCGGCTTCGCTCATGGCTTCGCTGATGACTTGGATCACCGTAGATGATCATCTTTGAATGTCTGGCAATTTATTTATCGGGCAATAGCCGGGCAGTAAATACACAAGAAATGCTAATGCAACGTAATAGACTTCTCATCAGAAGCCATCTCTTTTCTTGGCAAGCGAAGGAAAAGCTGAAAGCCGTCAAAATTGCTCTGCGACAAAGCAATTTCCACTGTGTCATTGGCTGGTAATCTCTAAAGCAAGACCTTCACATGGGCACATCCAGAAACATTGGCAGATGTTTGATCAGTAGCGCTTAACAGGATTACTTCGATCTGATTGCCTTCACGATCACAGAAAAAACAACTTCCAAATTCCTAGCAAAGATATTGCAGCTGTTATCTTATGATCCAAATGAAAAAGCAGGAATATAAAACCTGTCAAATATATCATCATTAATAGTTTTAACTTGTATGAAAATGGCATAACTTCTCTATTAGAAAAGTAATCAGATCTACCAGTGCAATATAATTATCATGATATGAAACAATTCTCTAAATAAAAGCAACATAAATAATACGTGAAGGAATGAGGTATATGGCCAGCAGGCTGCCCAAAGGCTTCTCTACAAAGAGTAGTTCTAATATAATATGTAGCAGATCACACAGAATTGGTCCCTTAGTTTCAAGCATTCTTTCACAAAACAATTCCTTCAAATGGAGGCACAATTTAATTACTTGAGAATTTTCTAAAGGTGAGTAATTGAGAATTTATAAACTAATAAGCACTATCCATCTGCTCTTTGCATCCAGTACTCATGAAAATCTGAATTTTGAATTTAATCTGGATACTACATTTATGAGCTCAAAAACAAGTCAAGAAAACTAGCTTATACAAAGACATAAAATCAAAATATGTTTGAGAACACAGGCCGTATGGGATTGGTTCATAAATGAGATCAATCAACCATAGGCCTACATGAAAAAGATATCAACCACAGTCTAGAAAGCAGCTCTTAATTGCATCAAAACGAGGAATAAATGAGAAAATTTACAGAGCTAATTGGATTATTCGAAACTAGCAATATTGCTATTTGCTGAGCTTCAGTAGTTTGCACGTTGTTCAGTATGCAGAAATAATTACTGCGTTCGAAGGGTTTGCTCAGCGCAATGCACTGTAACTGTCACCACTGTACTATTCGAGACATCTGTGAACTCTGGTGACAAGCCTCTGTTGCCATTTGCCATCTGGCTTCTTTGCTGACGTTATCATATGATTACTGTTTCCCAAATGACGAGAGAGTAAATAATGCAACCACTTTGCCTCTCCTCTCCCAGTCTCCAGTTATCTGAAAGAGTCACTTCAGCAAAAAGTGTCGGTCCTCAGACAATGCATCATCATCCTAAACAATGCATCATCATCCTAAACTATTATACTTTGAAGCATGGCAGGCATCATTACAGGGTCAGGCCTTCATGACAGACAGAGGACAGTGTCCTAAAATTCTGGTCAGTTAATATTTATAGGCAGTTAATTTGGCACTAAAAGCTCTCAAAAAAACTTAACAGCACATAACGGATATGATGGACCACGGGGGGGGGGGGGGGTCTTGTGACGGGCAGCTTTAAACCTTATACGGAGTTTAATGAGTACATCAATCACTGTTGGTGGTCTGCATTACAGCAGCAGCACCAGCAGCAGCAGCAGTAGCAGCAGCACCAGCAGCAGTAGCACCAGCAGCAGCACCAGCAGCACCAGCAGCAGCAGCAACGGATGGCTTTAGAGTGCAACAACGTGAGTTGAGATTGAAGAGCTGCAGATTCATACAGGGTGCATTTAACCAGCACAAGAATATTGATCAATACTAATTGGTGCATGTCACAAGTGCTACAGAAACGTACTAAGCAGCAGCTGCTAGAACAATATTTAGCAGTGCTGCTGCTGCTGCTGCTAATACGTTTTGCTGCATGGTAGCACTCTGGCTAAAGAGCAGAAGGTAGCAGGTTCAAACCCCACTGGACCCATAAGGTTGACTCAGCCTTCAACTCTCGAGAGGGCAGCAGTTTAATGAGTAGCAGTTTCACTGCGCAGGTAACCTCGGGTTCGATGGAAAGACCTGGCCACCTACCACCGATATATGTCAATGCCACCTATTTCACCTATTGGCTGATGGCATAACACCAGAGATCAACACCGGGCCTGACACTGGCGAGTCGAGCATGGGCAATACCTTTACCTGTTACTATAATACTAGAGAGTCGGGTGGAGAGCATGGGACACATGCGGGCATTGTCCCAGGTTGTCCTTCATGCCTCTCTCTCAATATTCTCTTCAATCAGACAAGTTGGTCTAGGTGCTCCAAGATGTTTATGGTATGGAGCAGACCTGCTGACCGGACCGGTTGAAGCTGGGCAGCATGACACGAGACAGACTCAGACAGAGAGTGGCGTTGGACTCTTACGGGCATTGAGCCCTATGATATTGATGATGATGATGATAATACTAGAGAAAGTGAACATGTACATGTGCTCTGAAGTCTTTTATCTGCTGCATTACAAACATTTAAAACATTTACTCTTATTTGCTTGCCTGTCATTCTTCACAATTAAGCTTAATCTTTCATATTCACTTTTTTTCTAGAAATCTGAGATCAGAGTTTTCATCCCAAGCAAACTATACAGGTGTTCGAGCCATTATTGATCAATATCACAAAACTGAATATTTTAACTAAATTCTCATTTAGGTTATTTATCATTACAGGCATATCTTAGCGAGAAGACACAACATGAATTAAATTAAGCAAATGATAAACAAACGAAGGAAATAATAAGTGGATTAAATCCACAACTTCTTAATTCGGCAGCACGGAAAATGATTTCAAAGAGGTCTGTCTTTTACCACAGTATTCCGGAACTGAATTTCTTGTCAGCCATTACTCTTAATTTGCATAGTATGTAATGTTGCTTTAGTTCGTGAATTCATGACCCATAGATGTATAATATATATAACAATACAAGACACAGCAAGTGTATAAAAACAATGCAAGTGTATAAAACAATGCATACCTGAGTATAACAATGAATCCGTCGAAGACGTTGAACCCATTCTTTACGTAACCAAACAATCCGTCTGCTATCAGCTTCAGCAGCATCTCAACGGCAAATAGGCAACTGAAGAGAAGGTTGCTGTATTCGAGGATCTGTGTTAATACTGTTGGCTACATTCAAAGAAAGCATAAAACCCACATTATGAAAACAATGTATATTATGCTTCTATCGGGATAGAAACATTTCCTTTGGTAAAACGCCCTGGGCAGACATTCCTCTGGACTCTTCCTATACGTCAATTCCTCTGATCGTTCCTTCCCGCATGTCTTAAACTCACAGAGTCAAGGTATGGTCAGCAAAATAACGCGCATTAAACAATTTCTGGATCCACAGTATCATGATGTAAGAAGCACTTCATAAGTAGTCATTACAAGTACAATGTATGCTGCATAACTATCTGTGAGCAAAACTTGTGCTATATAACCATCACACTTTATCAGCAAATGTGCTGGATGAAGGAACACATGAGCAATGTACTAACAAAAATTAGGATTATTTGAAGTAAGATATTTGACAAGAGAGAGTCACAGCTCAGCAGAAGAATATGCTCATTGCTCACAGTATTCATTGCCTAATATTTCACTCGACAATATTATACATATCTTTTTTGTTAAGTTGAATAAAAGTATGAACTTGGACAGCCTCAAGTTCTATTATTCAATATTCCGCAACATAACAGCACTGTTACAGTCAGAATGGAGTCAACTGACAGCATTTGCGGAAAGAATAAATTACTCTATAACATCATTCATGTTAAGCAAATGAACTTAGCAAACAAAGTTGTCAGCCACCAGTGTGAAAAACGACAAGATCAAGAAAAGGTTTCACAGAACAAAAGACAAAAGCATCACGAAGACATCGCAACCAAAGAAATGTTCAGCACAGCAAATAATGAGACAGGAAAAGCATCATGTATTTTGTTGAGGGGTGGGGGAGAAACGACCAGGGAAATTATCCCATGAGGAAACGATCAGGAGGAAATTTCCGGGGAAACATCCCTGAGGGAACTGTCCCGAGAGAAATGTCTAGATCAATAGCGCTAACAAACATTGTCTACATCAAACTATGTATTACGAGAACCACTGAATATATCATCGTGGTCATTGACTCAATTTGCAAAACTTAGTAAATTTATTATTCATATCTTGAACATGCTGTGATATGATTTATTGCAGAATCTTTGAGACGTATAAAAGAGTCACCATAATTATATAGCTGATAATTATACACATTTAATAATGCTATTTTATGTGCAGCACAACAAAATATGAATTCCTGAGGAAATTTTCTGGAATAGTCCATTGGAAGAAAGCAATTAATCATTATGAATCATAACAATTTAGTGTTCAAAGGCCAAACCATAATATACATCTAGAGTTATTTAATAAAGAATACTGCACTACCATTATGAAACAATTTTGGAACAATTTACTAATGTTTTGTCAGTCATCATAAGTTCTTACATGACATCAGGAATCAACTAAAATCATCAGTCTTAATAACACTTTTTGTCTTTTATTGGTCAAGACATTGATAAATGAACCACCATTTTAAATGTCATTGTATGCCGCACCCTGTCTGGCTAAGCAAATGTTCAAGTACATCATTTAATCATCACCACTAAAAACATCATGGTCATCACTGATGCCACATCTTTTCGAAAATGCAACATATCAGTTTCAAGTACATGGTTCTTTCTGCTAAATAAATTGTTATTGCCGCTGGCGTCATTGTACATTTTTTCTTTACCTGATTGTGATATTCAATCCCCATGCTCAGCGTGTTGATAAGGATGGCCGCAAGTATCCCTTGCTGGCAATATTTGCTGTTAATCAAGCTCTTCACCAACGTCCGAAATCTTGACCAGTATCGCACAACTTTGTAATACAAAAGAGCAAACAGCACAGCATAATCAGCCGTGACAAATCATCGGACACAAGGCCTAATGAACAATCATGCTTCATTTCAAAGACAAGATAATTGCACAGTCACATGTACCATCCCTGACCGCACAGTTATCAGACTGTAGGACCAACCATGCAGCAGGGACATCTAGGCACATTGAAGACTGAGATAAATATTTTATTATTATTGCTTGTCAATGTTGCATTACTAGCCAAGAGCTTAAATGACTGCTGCAGAGGTGCAACACTGTAACATAGCATTTGGCTCAATATGCCCTTGCAGAAACATATACAGTACATTACTCTGAAAAGCTGCTAAATAAAAATATTTCTGCAGCACCATTACAAACAGTGTTGGGTATTCATGTTTAGTCAAAGAGTTGCCTAATAGCTCCAAACATACAGACTGATTTAATGTATTGCTTTTGTAAATACACCACCCTAGTCAAATATTTTTTAAAAGAAAAAGGCAATTAAAGTATTTCATGTCAGCAGCATCAGCATTAGTGTCATGACAAGGGGCAAGAGGGCAGCTCACTTCCACCCCTGTTCAGGCTGGGTCATGCGATTCGTGCAAATCCGGGGATATTTTCGGGGGGGGGGGGGGAATACTCATATGCGGTTTATTGGTTCACATTTTCTTTCATCAGTATTGATCATCACCCAACTGTAGACGCAGACTGGAACGCGTATCAGATCTCCAACGGTTATTGCCACGACCGGATTGAATGCTAACACGACTTCGCCATAGCACCTAATAAATGCGACATCTCTCATCAAAAACGAGTTTGTTTTTAAGTGTGATTGACAGAAACTTCGACTTTGGCAACACCAAGTGACTCTTGAGTCTTGACGTCCCTTTAGTGTATTTGCGCTTTGTTTGAATGCTCGGCTCCTATAAAATGCTTAATTCAATAAAGTCTGTGATACTCAGCAATTGCAGTTCGCTGGTCCTGCACGCTGCCGAGAAGAGCCCAAAAGTACTTCGCTTGTCATCAAATGCTTCAAATTGCATCGGCTTCAAGGCCCCCCCCCTGGGGAGCCTACGATGCTCCCTTATGCCATAAGTCAATTGAAGACTTGCTCCTTCCACGTTTGCAAATTCCCTCCACTCAGATGTTCAAGTACTTTTACCCCGCCCAACTTCTAAACCACGGTTGTATGTATCTCTGGCAGAAAGGGCCCTCTTATTGCACTCTGGTGTATGTCCAGACCTATGCCTTGTCCCCCCCCCCACCCCCCCAGCTGCAAAGTTCTGGTGATGTCACTGAACATCATTTAGGCCACGTCAGGGAGATTATCATATTAAATGTAATGTACGGTAAGTCTTCGAAATTTTTAATTGAAAAACAAGCCACAATAGGAAGATTATCCTATACAACGGTGGCATTATCAAATCAAGCCCACAATAGCTAAGTTGGTTAGTCCGTTTTAATGCCAAGCCATAATCCGAAGGTGTTCAAGCCAAGACAAAGTGACGCCATGGTGGAAATCAGTAGTGGTGGTGGTGGTGGTCATTGGGTGTTACAGGACTAGAATCAGGATACAAAAACTTGATGTTTCACTCTTGAGTGGAAAGCTACAGGAAATGAGCAAACTGGAGGCAATCTTTTGGGCGTTTGCTAGTAATTTTCTGCGTTGGTCTGCATCCGTCTACATAACTTCCAGCAATTATGGCATTTCTGTAATGCAATACAGTTCATGCTTGTTCTAGGCATTCGTCGACACCACGTACTGCCTCAAGGTATTCATTATGCGTGCCTCTAAGTACCATTACACAATTTTTTGTGGAGTCAGTTTCTTGTGCAAAGCTTTGCCATGTAGCGTTCTATTCGCCGCTTCCACTTTGAACTCACAACGCAAGACTAATGTTTGCGTTCTGCAATAATTTCGATGAGATATCACTTCGAAACCTAAGAAAATGAACAGACTGGTACACCTTGATGTTTTCTGTACGGATAATCAGCATTTCTGACATTGAGATTGCGGGGCAGTTGTAGCATTTGCATCTGGCATCGTCCATAAAGCCACGAGCCTTAGCTGGCTTCTGAGCAGCTAGAATTACGGCAACGAGAGTAGGTAGTACCACAGAACAGTAATACCGATAACGTAACGTTGAAAATACACTGGCTGAGCAAACAAAGACAGCAAAAGTTCCCGGTCATCAATCAATGCCACGAAAAAGACAAGACGCATATTTCATGTCGTCAGTTTAGACGATTGTTCCTGCTGATCATTGATTGGCCATTGTCTGCAACGTCAGCAGAAGCCCTGTTGCGTTTAAACCTTTTACAGGATTCCGTTAAAAACGTTCGCATTCGACGACAACGAAATCCGAAGAAAAATCATTCTCCAGATTAAACTGTTCGGTGCATGTCTGCAGAAAACTTCTATAATCCCAGCAAATACATGACATACAATCAATGTTACAAAAGACAGATGCATATTTCTTACTGATCATTGATATTATATATATATATATATATATATATATATATATATATATATATATATATATGTGTGTGCATATTATGTATAATATAATATTAATATATATCTAAATCCGGGAGAGAGTCAGATTTTATCTCAGTTTTGGTGCCAGGTAATAATCCCAAGAGTCTGCATCAGAAAAACAGTATTCTGCAAAGGTGCTAAATTTCAACCTTGTCCACCATATCATTGGAGAAAAGACTAATTTAGCAAAAACTGGTGCAGCACAGCATGTGCAAAATATTAAAATGCTCGTTTATTCAAGAATAACAAATTGCCTGGTTATCTTCAGGCTGAAAAATCCTTTTCAAGAGCAATGCCAACAATTCATCCACTGCTTCATGACATTCTCCTCCGTCGCCACACCTTTCAAGGTCAGATAATCAGCAGCTCACAGGACAGACGGTGTCAGCTTGGCTTAAGGAGGACATAAAATAGCGCAGCGTTGGAGCAGCAACAAAAGGTTGCAAGGCTGAAAGTAGAGGGATTAATTTAGCAGTGCAATATTTTGACACTGGACTAAAGCGAGTCAAAATGTGTACGACTGTACGTGCAACGCTGTGGTATTTTATTGCTTTTCATTGACTGTCTTTGTTTACACAGACCTTGATAAGCAGAGATTTTATGCGGCAGAAACAGGCATCCAACCAGCATATACTCTGGCGCATTTATTGCAAAAGTCATGACAGACAAATACGAAAGGCTGCATGTGCTTCCATTTATCATCGGTATTTCTGCACAATCATTCATCAGAAACAAATAAAATTTGTGATGGCACGAAAGCTAATTGACAGATCAGAAAATGAGAAACCAGACATGAAAAATTGTGAGAACAAAAAAAGCTCTGCAAACTGCAAGAAATAGCCGTAATAATAATAATAATAATAATAATAATAATAATTACGGAAATAAATGATGGTTTATAATAATAATAATAATAATAATAATAATATAATTCTTGCAAGACAAGAAATGCACTGACATGCTAAAAGTTAATGCTGATCAAGTGCAATAGCAATAAATAAAATGATAAATTAATTGCATGGAAATTATGCATGTTACTGGAAATTAATGGCTTAGACTAACATGAAACCTAAACAATAAGTCACCGTAAAAAGCGAAGAAAATTTGAGACAATGACAGCATGAAGGCACACATACTTTGAGACTTCTGCTCTTCCTCATCATCATCTTCCTCATCATCACTACTAGTTTCTTCATCTGATTCGTCATCAGAAATGTTCGGTCTCATCTCACCATCACTCGATCGATGGTAGTTCATGTGCAGAATCGAAGACTGCTTCTCGTCTGCACAGAACAACAACATTTCATGGTTAGACGTGACAGCAAATGTTATTGTTAATGTCATGTTAAGATTATGTTAAATACTTATTTTGAACGAGTCAGCATAATAAGCATTTTGGCACTGTTAACTGTACATATAAAATCACTTCATTAATCTATATTATAAGGCGAAGTCAAATTCTGTGTGTCTGTCGCGTTGGGCGCAAAACTCTCGCGGTCAAAGGCTTTTACTCTAAATATGTCTAATTCGCGAAATTATTTTTAAAACATTTGTATGCGAATCTGGAATTCAACGTGACTATTGGCAGCTCTCAATTCACTTTCAAACCGGAGTTATAGACATTTTAAATTTCGATGTGGTAGTTAGCGCCTATACAGATATTTTAAGAAGCGATTTAAGCTTGCGGCGCCATTAGTTAGCAAACGGCTGCATGACGTCATCCTGACGCTCACAGTATTAATCAAGTTATTAATAGGTGCATAAACCATAGGCTCTATACTATAGAATAGAGAACGGAGAATGTTAATTTGGGTGTGTGTATGGGTGTGTGTGCGTTTGTCCATAATTATACACCTATAGTTTCACAGCTATTGATCACCAGAACCACCCAGTGAAGGGTTGGTAAATCTAGCTAATCACGGAGGCCTGCGTGGGGGCGATATCGCGCAGTTTCGGAGTTTTACACATCAAACCCTATGCAGTTAGAGATAGAATGCGACCAGGGCCATCACGCCCACAGTCAGCATGCACACCCCGCCCCGCAGGGGCGAGTCGGGTTTAGTTGTGGGAGGGTTACCCAGAAATGTGCAAGGGCTGACCATAATGTTCCGGACAACGCCTGTTACATCAGAGGGTTAGAGTCTGTGTGGGGCCGGGTAAGAGTGCGGATAGGGGTGGGATGGGCCGTGGGTGATGCGGGGTAGGAGCGGTGAGCGGTGTATGGGTGCGGAAGGGGTGGGACGAGGGCTGGGGTGAGAGCGGTGAGCAGGGTAGGAGCGGTGAGCAGGGTGGGAGCGAAGCGGGGCGGTGTATGGGCGCGGAAGGGGTGAGGACGGGGGAGGGGTGAGCATGGTGGGAGCGGTAAGCAGGGTGGGAGCGGGGTGGCGTGGAAGGAAGGCGAAACCCTAAGTTCCCCGGGGAACGCCGGGTATCACATCTAGTGTTATATAAATCGTGGACAGAATAACTAACTAACGGTGCATGAAATGTCAAAAGTCAATAACACAACTTTCTTTCAGTGGTTTTGTTTACACTGACCTATCAATTGACTAATCAACTATGCATAAATTATGGACAAATATTGCAACTTACCGCTGTTTCAGAATTGCAAAATTTAGAATTACAAGTTTGCTAACTCAAGCGGATGGTAGAAATTTTAAAAATTACAACCACATACAATGAAATGGCATAATTAATACATCAAAATACACTAGTTAGTAAACAATTGTCATGTTTGCACATCATCTCCTCTCTTCAGTGGTCGTTTTTTACCCCAGGGAGCTAAATAAACCAAAATCCTTACACATCTGACAAAGGGAGAAGACAAAGAAAACATATCTGACATGCAAAGGGTGATAGATAGTGCCCAGTTTCAGCTCTGTTCCACATTACAATGCTACGAGGATTTAATCAAATCAGGCATAGCTCTATATGACCAAACCTTAAGATACCATGAATCTGTAATAAGATCCACAAGCTGGTGATGACCATGAAAAGATAATCATCATCCGTCCATCAGTCATGCTTAAATACAGCTAACTGTGGCTGCCGGTTGTCAGTCTCCCTCAGCAGGAGCAGCAGCAGCAGCAGCACCACCCCAACACCACCACCACCACCACCACCACCACCACCACCACCGCATCCATAAATCAGCAGCAGTGGCTCCAACAATGATCAACATGTCCACCACCACCACCACCACCACCACCACCACCACCACCACCACCACCACCACCACCACCACAACATCACCCACCAAACTGGCCAGATAATTGCACAGCTGTATAGGCATTAATGTTGAATGAATGGTAGCAGCTAATGCCAGGTGACGATATGCCAACCAAGTGGAAGAAGAGTCAGAAGCAGCGCTGCAAGACAGAAAACTCACTCAGCAGACACGATGTACATCGATGTACAACGATGATGTCGATGTATTTTAAACACGTCCGGAAAATCTCACTGACACCAAACATACATATGTGCATACGTGCGTGCGTGCATACATCATCCAACTGCTGATGATCACGCACACGTCATCCATCCATTGCACCTAATGTAACCGTTTCATGTGAACATTTATTTCACGCCTTTGTCAACAACCAACGACGGCCACCTGGTGTTTGCTGTTGGAGACAGGGTGGAAAAGAATTATTGCCTCTCTGTCTGGAGTTCAAAACCCAGTCATGTACTGCATGGTGTGGGGCGTTGCAAGTTCCAAAATAAAATTTTACACCATTCCTATTAATGTGACAATTTGATTCCTGCTGAAGCAAAAAATAGCCCCTATAAAGACTGCTATTCTAGCACCATTGTCCAACCACAACACATCAAAATCCAGTTAAAATCCATTAAGCCTGGCAGATCGCAGTCAGACAACTATTGCTATCAGACAATACTTTCATATATTGCAACTGCTTGCATGAAATTTATCAGACCATTTGGTCTGCCATATTACAACTTCAAAAGTTCATCTCTTAGTAACACTTTAATAACCTAGTTATTCAGAAAAACAGAAAAATTGACTTAACTTTCACGTTAAATCTATCTTAGGATACCCTTAACTGACTTTTCAGCCCAATAATCTGAATGGCGTATGGGAATTGTTATAATAATTTTCCAAATACATTATGAATAACATTTACTACAAGCCTAGCTATCCAGTCATTCTTCACTTAGTGCAGACAAGTGACTATATGACTAGTGACTACCGGTAGTTGTTTGCACTATGTACCCCGTATTCCCCAGTCTAATGCTGGGACAAAGCCTGCAGACCTATCCATCAGAGAAATGTCGGTGATGGCAGAATATCGAACAGACTAAATGACTGATGAGGAGGAATGGAAATGCCCTAGATGACTGTCACGCTCAAAACCAGTTGAATCCCGTGGTTCCTCAAATCAGTCAAGCATGCATTAACAAGGTCAAGCATCAGTGCTAAAATATTCAGAAGCCATAGCAGGGCCTCCAGGACTCTGAACTCCAAATTCCTGCCACACGTGATGTCTAGGGTAGTCCCAAAATCACGAATTCACGTGATTTTGAGACTACCCTAGTGATGTCATGACAGCAAACAAAGGATAGAAACCTGTGATGACAGATATCCTACTTGAGTAAGCTTGCCTGCTTAATATTCTTGTACCAATCTGTTCTTGGTACAATAAGGACTTTGTCCCAGCATAAGACCTTTTACATCAATGGAAATGGTTACGTGAGGTACATAATTATTTATTTGCTTATTCACCTGCTTGTTATCCAATGACCTACCTACTACTTTCTGGATTATTTACATTACCAGTTCTTAGGAAATAACTCGAACCATACTCAAGTCCTTAATGTGTCAAACAAAATATACTTGTTTGCAAAGTTATGCAAACCATGAGAAAGTCATAAGAAAACACAACCGTATCTGTGAAAATCGGAAGTTTTTACAATAGGTGGCTAAATATATTTATTTCATCTTAATATAGTAACTTCAGGATATCTTCAGCACTCAGAGATGCTAAGTCATGGGAACCAGCTCATTCACAATATTGATATGCAGTATAGGTCAAAGTTCCAAATCAAGAGTTGAGGCTGGGCAGATAGACAGACACCTAGCTAACAGGGATGGTGCTTGGAGTTGGAATGGCACTAAAGGTGTAGAGAAGGTATTATTAGGGACAAGAAAAGCTATGTTTTGGAATTACATGCTCCGCTAAAAATTGCAAGAGGTGCAGAATTTTGTGTCCTGATAGAAAATAATAGCTAAGTTTGGTGAAAAAAGATTCTTTTCTCCTTCATAAACACTAAGAAAAACCAAAGTCATAATAAATCGATGAGGTTACAGAATATTAACTAATACAACTCCACAGCGCTGAACAATACTACAACACTATACTGCACGCTAGGCTGCACTCCTCTGCAAAATATCATGTTCAATTAAGATTCCTGGTCTAAACATTTGCCACTTGACATCTAGTGGTTGGCGTAAACAAGCAGATCCATCCTAACGTAAATATCCAATCCATTGCATAAAGTACGGAACAGGTAATTCGCATTTATAACCGTGAAGAGCACTAACGCATTGTTCACAGAAAGAATGGCATCCAAGGTTTTGACATACGAATCACAATTAACACATTGCACAACTTCATCATACACAATCATAGTGGCAAATCAATTGGCCGTAATTTGAGACGCAATTTATGCAATGTCAACGCAGAACCATTACATGCTGTTTACCTGAAATGTCATCATTTGTGACTTTACAGCCATAACATTTGTGCTCCGAGTGCCCCTCGGAGATTCTTAAAAGCACTAAAAAATATCCAAAAAATATATGAACGATACACAATGTGCCTAATAATGCATAGCCAATGGACTAATAAAATTATACCTACCACCCTACACACACACACATATAGATATATATAAATTATATATTACATATATATATATATTATATATATAATATATATAACTTATACAAGCAAAAATACATACATACTAAGGCAAAATGGCAGCAATGTGTATGATGCATTTGCAGCCCCAGCATCACAGTACTGCTATGAATGAATACAAGCAGCTATTTCGTAATTACTGCGCTTTTTTCAACCAAAGCACCAATATTAATAAGCCTACATTCTTATGTACATGTCAACATAAATAGTTGTTCCTCCCATAAACCCATCAAAACAGCCTTTTATAAACTGTACAGTGTACATTGAAAACAGACGATAAAATTCAGCACTCAGAGTGATCTCAGAAAAACAGCCATAGAATGCAAGCATTAACGTATACACACAATACACCTGTCTAGTAGACATTACAACTGTTTAAGAGTTGGATGTATTTAGTCAGAGGAGAAGGCGGAGGATGTCAATATTGACTGATTTATGAAAGCTTAGAAGAGCAAACACTTCAGAGGGAAAGACTCCCAGCTGACATCAGAAAAAAAGGATAATCGTTTTGCACTGAAAAACTTCAAAAAAATAGTCTCAAATTTAAAAAAAACAGTATAATAAAAAACCAATTGGGAAAATGATCGTAAAGCAATAAAGAGTAAACGACTATGCGAGAAAGTACTTCATAGGTCCCTCCACATGGAATGGCCTTTCCCCTCTTTTACAAGCTGAACTCGCGTCTCTGCTCTTCCCTGCATCCTCTTGCTCTCTCTCAAGACATTTATTTTTCCTCGGCTTCTGTGAGCTGAAAGCACCTCTGAATAGTCTATGCTATGCGAGGTGCTATAAAAAATTTTACATACAATACGATACGATGATACTCTCCGCAAAGACCTGATTAGTTTGGCGTATACGAGAAAAAAAACATAATACTAACTTTCGCCTTGTCCTTTGTTGTGGAATTTGACAGTGTGCATCGAGCGATGATGAATCTTGTTGAGGTAGTCGTTCGACATTCTCGCGTTGCTTGACGCCACGACGGCGGAGCGACATCGTCCGGTTCTGTCGAGGGAGAGCGCTTCGTACTTTCCGCAAGTGCCGCTGTTGAGAGATGCCGCCCGGCCGATAGACGACCTTCGAGTCTGCTGCGTCTCTTTCGGCAGCGGCAAGTACTTTCCGCACGACTCGCTGCAAAACGACGAAGCGCGAATCACAGAGATCCGCTGTTTCGGCAAGTTCCTGTCCAAAATGTTCACCTTATTATTTCCTAGCGAGACTTGCCCGGTCGGAGCCGAGGAGTTCTCTTGACCGCCGCGAGTGTTCAGAGATAATGCCCTGCTTATAGACGGCCGTCGTTTACCCGTAGATTCGCCAGGAACCGACAGGTAGTTGGTGCACTTATCGCCGCTGCTGACCGAGTTCTGTCTCTTTTCGATTGGCTCCGTTGGAACGGACAGATGGTTTCCCCCGCACTGGCCGCTGTTGAGCGACGATGCACGACTGATCGAGTTACGCCTACCGGTGGCGCCATCTGACGGTAACGGGAGGTACTTCTTCGTCGACACGTCACCGCTGTTCAAAGACACGGCCCTGCCTATCGAATTACGCCGGGCACGTTCCCCTGGAACCGGCAGATAATTCTTGCTAGACTCGCTGTCGTCCGAAGCGTCCTGATTCACGGAATTCTTCCAGCTGCCAGCAGCGGGAGGTAAATCCTTCGAAACGGACAGGCAAGACTTGAGAGGCTCGCAGTTGAGCGACGCTGCACGGCTGATCGAATTCCTTCGAGTGCCCAACGGTTCGGCCGGAACCGGTAGAAGGATCTTTGAGGATTCGCAGTTGAGAGATGCGGCACGACTGATGGAGTTCCGGCGGGGGGTCTTAGACGCTGCTTCCCCTGGAATCGGAAGGTACGCCTTGCATGGATCGCTGTTAATGGAAGCAGCCCTACAGAAGGAATTTCGTCGCTCGGCATTCCCTTCCTTGGGAACGGGTAGATAATTTCTAGACGGTTCCGTGCTCAGAGAAACGGCTCTCATGATGGAATTCCTCCGACTCTTAGCGCCATCTGTTGGAACGGGCAGGCTGTTATTGCCGCACGTTCCGCTGACCATCGAAGCGGCTCGGCTGATGGAGTTTCGTCTCCGTCCGTCTTCGATCTGAACGACTGGCAAGTAATTTCCCCCGCAAGTCTCACAGTTCAGCGACGCTGCTCGGCTGAATGCATGCATCTTTCCGCCAGGTCTTTCGTTTACCGAAGCAGTCGTGCCCGCAGCCGGCTGGCGGTTGCTAGTCCTAATTATTTCTAGAGGTACGAGGAGATACTTCCCCGAAAAGTCGTCACTGCTTACAGACGACATGTGACTGACGTATGGCGGCGAACACAGACGAAGCGTCGGAGGAGGGGTCGGCAGCGAATTCGAACTAAAGAGCGATATTACCGATGGAAAACCCATCGAAGCGTTATTCACGTGCAGAAAAGCCGGTCGCTGTGGACCAGTCGAGAGACCAAGTTCGGCACCTTCCAGGCTGTCTAAAGTTGCATGAGGACTGTCGACGTTAGATTTCGCATTTTTCGCAGGCTGGATGCCGTAGCCCTGGTCAACCTTGTACGGAAAGGAGGGCTCTTTACCCTGGTCGCCCTTCTTCTTCTTCCGTCGCTTTCGCTTCGGCTGAAGTGTCATCGACACGGCTCGCTCCGGTGTCACCCTGCGACGGGCATGCACGGTACGACGAAGAAAGCGATTTATTCTACGCTGCGATTTGCGCACGAGATGCGATATGTATTTGATCATCTCGTCGTAGCATCCACCCGGTTCGGAATTGCTCGCAAGCGTGCTGCTCGAATGGAAGCGTTTGCGTTCTATCAACATTCGTTCCATCTCGCGTTTCTTTGTCTCGGAGAACTGTGTTGCTATGACAACGAGGCACAGATTGATCATGAAGAAAGCGCCAACCTGAAGAATTAATCCAGAATCCAGATCAAAAGTAATAATCGTTATGATGTCCTAAATGAGCCGGTGACTGCGGATTAAGAAACTGAACATGAAGAGAACAATATTAGTCACGATGCTTAGGCAGCGGGAGATCTGTGTGTTCATATTAATTTTTTATACCAGGCTGGTGATTCTGCTTCTCTAAAGAAAAGTAGTTCCCTTATCATATCATTTTTCTGATGGTATCTCTAATGAAAAAGCATCAATATTACACAATACACATTATACTGAGCTATGACATTACGAAATGAACATACATTACGAAATGAACATACATTTACTAAAACAGAACAGTTGTTGGCCTTTCAGAAATCATTTTTTGTTCAAAATATGCTTCACATTGCAAAACAAGTGACCATTAAACGGTCAAAAATTGTGCATAGCCACAAAAGCATATTTACAGTATTTAACAAGCAAAACCAGAGAAATAAGAACTATTAGTCTAGACAAAGTTTGATTTTCAACACAATCACAGATCATAAACAAGCCGCTCTATTCAAACAGCAAATACTCTGATATGCTTCAGGAAAGAAAAACACACTGAATTAGTTAGGATACTTACAATAATTAGTGCGACGAAATATATCCAGTCCCAAAAGGAATGGACGTCTTGCACAAAGTACATGATGTTGACCCAACCAGCCAGGCTGATGACCTAAATAATCAGCAATAAATTAGATCATTAGAAGGAAACACTAAAGCTATGATACAAATATTACTTTTAATCCTGAACTCGGTTTCCGAAGAATCAATGCCACGCCAAGATTACATCACAATTTCTGCAAAAAAAATCAAAAAACCCCTCCCAATTAGACTGCAGTTGCAACCATAATCATACTTGTAAACTCTGTAAACTAAATTTATAAAGCACTGCTCTAACGCTAAGCGCATGGTACAGCTTAGTCATGAGCATTGCATCGCATCGTGTCAGAGAAGTTGTATCGTATTGCATTGTATTTAAGCATATATAAAGCGCCTCTATTAGGGTGAACCATTTAGAAGTGCTCCCAATGAGCAAGGCTCCACAAAAAGGCAGGTTTGTACAGCAAACAGAAGGAAAAAGTGCATTCCAAAGATAAGGACCGATTGAGACAAATGATCAAGACTGAACCATAGCAGTTCCAGAGCAAGGAACCAAGAGGTCAAGAGTTGTTGGATGAACGAAGAGACGGTTGGAGGAAGCTGAGTGAGGCTGAAGTATAACGTCAGCCAGATATTTGGGGCAAGATTTGTGCCTTGAGGATCAGAGTGACGATCCAAAATCATTGTAGCCAATGAAGTTCATCAAAGTTGGAGATGCAAGAGTACAAGTTGTCCAGAGATGCTATAGAAAAATTTGCTGCAGTGAGGAGCACACCAGCTGACTAGTAGTAGCTCTCGGCTTGAAATGTGGAGAGCATGGCTTCAAACTTTCCAAGGAGTGAGCTTGCCCCTGAAGTCCTTCATTAAAAATTTGCTTGTCGCCATACGATGTTCCATCGCATGGCCATGAGTGCCCGTATAAACTTTGAAAGGAGGGCAGTATCAAACGCACTTGTATGGCAGTATTGTGTAATATTGCATCTACTGATAATTAATTCACTACCTTGGGAACATAACACGAATAATGGCGATCAGACAAACTTGGGATGTTGCCCAGAGAAAAACTACATCATATATCTTACATGATTAGCATATAGTTCTGCATCACATGAAGTGTTCTACTGGAAAAAAAAGTCAAAAATATTAGAGTTTGTTCGTACAATCACCGTTGTGTGGCTCATCAAACATTCGAAAACTGCCACTTCTATGGCACGGTGAATTGTTAACGCCAACACTGCCCAACAGGCGTTACAGACCAAGATATACCCACAAGCAGTAAAATTTAATAGCCAATTTTAATTATTGGACAAATGTCAATGCAATTATTCGGCAGTCCTAGAACAATCTTTGCTTTGAACATCCAATATGCACAAAAGGTATACGCAATGGGTAATTCAAAGAGGAGTATTCATTCAACAGCCCTGTTCTTTAAGACACCTGAAAGACCAGTCTCGAGCAGTTACACAAAAATGCAAATATAACTGCATAACATTTTCAATACCAGATTTAAAAAAATGGAAGAAGCACAAAATTGCTTAAGGTATTGCATTGGCTGCCCATATCTAAGTAAGTAAGTATATTCTTTAATGTACCAGCTGCTACAACCCAAAGTAAAGTAGGGATAAAGAATCACAGGTGTAAGAGCAAACGCATTTACCAGCAAGTATGAAGTGTGCCATTTCACCATCACACTCAATATACAAACCCTCTTTCATCTACGCACCCGTGTACCATAAAAATGCCAAGAAGACGTCATCCATATTCAACTAATTAGCTACACAAATATTCGGCTCATTTTCCCACTTCTCTCAGAGCACTTGACCCAAACTCGAACCAGAATTCACTTAATCTCTTATTTCATGCGATTCCAGCTTTCGGCATGCCGTATCAATTATGCTGTAAACATCTTCTCGTTTAGCATCCTACTGGATCTCTTCGCTTGGCATCTCCAGATTTTGGACTCTGCACTGAGACTGAACCCACAAGAACTTCGCTTATGCAGATTCGATTGAATAAAGTATTGCTATATGAACCGAACTTCACGATGCAGCAGTTTTTATACTACTGCTGAGAATGTAATTGCTCTATGATAACCTGTAAACATACACTGCAGGCTGGAAGGGATGCTTTGCCTGAGGTTACCTGCACTATGTAGGATGAGGCAGTCTCACAGTCTGTCAGCAATAGTTTCAGGATGGGATATGATACTGAGAACTAAAGCGAAGCAATTTTCAGCAGGCAGGGGCAATTTCACCATGAAAAAACTGCTCAGCCACTACCAGTTTTTATGGTAAATATTGGAAACTTCATGGCTGTTTCACATAAAATTATGATTAATGGTAAACATGCCTGAGGTTACTTGTCTCATTACATTCCACAATCAAATGATATAAACATAATTCTGGACAACTAGCCATTTAGATAATCCTTCTAAAAATCAGCTCCATGCCTGAGTTCAGACATAAATCTAGCTTTTTGGCATGAAGAACTTAACCGGATGTCTATGAAGATGCATGAATTTAAGATTCAAAAGCTCCAATTTAAGGAGCCTTCTTGGGTGTAGCAGATTCCTTTGTTTTGACACACAGCGACCTGGTTGTCTCCATTGCTCAAACTTCTACGGTGCTTCAAAAAAGCTTCACTCTGGTCAGTCCAGGACTTAAATTGTGACTGGACAGTCATGGACAGTGTCCATGCACTTCCTTTCAAATCTGAAGGATGTCCTGCCACTTAATAGACCAGCATAGCCTGGAAAGGTGAGGTTTGAAACTGGATAGAATAAAAAAATAAATAGCAGTGAAATAAATCATATGCTTAAAAAGATAAATGGATATTTATTGTTTTACATGAGAATTGCAAGGAGCAGCGGCACCAATTCAATACAGCTTTGCTGCTCATGTCAGCGACCAATATTTCTTCCATTTATAGATTTATGAATGCACACCAGGCATTCATTAATTTCACGTTTTAGGACAATGATTACAGGTTGCTAGATTTCATTCAGATTTCATTCAGTCACCAGAGACGCAGAAGTCCACAGCGTAGGACATGCCCGAGCGAAGGCAGTGGTCCAGACATAGAAGCATAAAAATCAGATGCCTGATTGGTAGAATGATGGTACTGAAAAGATTTATAGGATTTCACTTGCAGAAGTTAGAAACAAAACGCTTCAATCAGAGACTTGTGCTGTCACGTGTAGTCAGCCCAATTAGACTGCAAGGCTGCACCCAGTATCCTAGCACAGCCAATGAAGCACGTGGATAGAAGCTTTCTTCAGATTACGATTCTTATTTTTCACATTTATTATCACAAACTCTATAGTCTATATATCACTGGAAGTTTAAAAAAGAGGAGACACAGCTTATCTTCTTGTCTGACTGTTTGTGCATCCCTAGGTAACTGAGCACAACCATAAATTTAAGAAAAGAGTAAGGATCAATAGATTAACCTTTAATGATGAGTTGCACCCATAGCAGAATAGGAAGCCAATGCAGCTTATCCTTACAAGATAAAGCGACTTAATTCACCCAGTTTGGAACCATTTAAGAACAATATGTGAGACTGCCGCAATGCCACATCCTACATAATGCAGGTAACCTCAGTTTCACACAGCAGCCTCTGTCCCCCCTCTACTTTCATGAAACACACTGTAGGAAACACGTAAGTGATTCAAGTATAACACAAGACAAGACAAGACAAGACCAGTACAATGATCAACGAGAAGACTATGCAAATTTCAAAGCAATCCAGACAGTTAAATTAAAGAACTGGACCAACCGAACAAGGCTGCAGGAATTCTGATATCAACATTTCTCTAAACTTGACTCTACACGCAAGGTCATCAGTGAGCATCGAACGCTGACCAGTGCCATTAGAAGTTTGGAGATTAATTTGGAGATTATGACTGATATATTGCATGTAAAAGATGACAGCAAAACAAAGACCTTAAATAATAGCAGTGAAGCTGATTATGAAGTATTCTATTTTGTTAACAAAATCCTCAGATTAGTCAAGTCAGAAAAAGGTTTAAAAAAACTAGAAGTCTAAGCAGAATAACTGCTAAAATAACTAAAAATTACTAGAAATAAATTTTAAAAGCAAAATGCAAATACTTAGCTGAATAATAATTTAGCAACTGATTAGAAACATCATTGCAAACCTAAACTCATGAATTCTTCTGGTAAATCATTAATATCTAGTAGCTCAACAAAAACATAAGTGTTCCAGTTTTTAACAACGTTGTTATTTAATAAATTTTCAGTATTTGCAATCATATTCAGCCACCACAGAGCGGAGTATTCTTATTCAGCCTAATAAAAGCACTTAAAATCTGGTATTCACAACATGTCTAATAACTTATAAAATATATATTCATCGATTATGAAAGCTGCCTGAACGGTGTTCATGATAGTATTCAGTAAACAAATTCTTAGCTGGACTTGACTCATGAATAAATTTTGAACTGAACAGAGGAATTTAAGGGTAGGAGTGGCATCGTGATGCTTGGGTGCCCTGATAACAGTTCAGTCAACTGTTAGTAATAGTAGCACGGTCCTCAGCACATATCCAAGGTTGAAGGATATTTAAGCTGAAGCGCAAACATAACCGCAGCACCACACTATCGACAACGCTCTCTCCAAACCACCGCAGAACTCAACTCAGCCATGGATGCCAGTGGCAATATTTAAAAGCGTCATGTTCCATTATTTAGACCGAACCTGTGACAACATGCTCTGCAGTAGACAATCTCACCACTGCACTAAGCTCTGTCACAGCAGCAGCAGTACGTTGCCTATATGCCATTGGCTATTGGATTGCGCCTCACAGGTTAAGCGCACAGTGAATGCAGTGCATTTCGTTAATGCACAGACGTAGAAGCAAACAAACAAAGCTCCAGGGAGATGAATAGCGCCAAGTGCAGCATGCATACATCCTGAGAAACCGCACTCATGGAAAGTGGTTGCATGAACGAGAAAAAACCAGGTCCTATGGCCTTCGTGAATTAAGTATTTAGACCACCAGGAAACTAGCAAAGAGATACACAGTACACACGGCATCATCGCTGAATAAACGCACTGTACAGAAGTAGCCCTTTGAATAATCTGAGCAGCCCTGCACCTAGGTTAAGAAACACTTTAGAAATCTTCAAGTTTACGTGATCACGATCATGATGATAAAACGAGAGTAGACGACTGTCTTACCTGAAAGATAGCAACCCATGCGAGGCCGATGTTATCAAACGAGATGGCACCTTGAAACGGGTTGTAGTCGCTCGCACGACACAAAGTGTAATACTGGTTCCAGTTGACGCACGACTGATTCGTAGATGTGTTATTGCTAAAGGTGTCTGCAGAGTCATTGCACTGGACGTTATTCCAAACGTAGGGCGACACAGGGGGGCACTTGGTCATGCCATCGTCGCCTGGCTGACTGCAGATGAAATCCCGACCGCTCTCGTTATAGAAATCTGGCAGCTTCAGACTAAAAAAAGATGACAATTCAAGAGGTTGGACTCGGTCACATCGCTTGCGAATCCTCTTTTGGATTTGAACAGCTAGCTTATCCAGGCAACCGACCAATCCTCATTATCAGTATACGGATTATAGGCAACTAGAGATCTACGCATGCTTTGCTGCTTCCGGGAAAAAAATCGGTCAACTTAATAAAATGGTGCATATAATTATGTTAAAGCTGATCTGCCAAACTGTTACAAATGTGCAATAACTGTTATAAATACGAATGTTTCTAACGCACACGATGTCACATCATATGAATCTGAAGCATGGTTAATAAGCAGTTAATTCGTTCCTTCGTTTGTTTGTTTGTTTGTTTGCATGTGCACTTGTTATAGCGCCCCTTCAAGCTCTCTCTACTCAGAGGCGCTCCCGAATGCGGAGTGGACACTGCATCGGAGTTTCACGCCGAAGCGCTGTGAGTGAAGGACTTGCCCAAAGGTCCTTACGCAGCGAGGTGGATTCGGACCTCAAACCTTCCGGCTCCAAGGCAACGACGCCACCACTACACCAATGCTCCTTCATCCTTGTTATGCCTGCGCTAAAAAAATTTCCATCTATATTCATTATTCACACTAAATATTTTCTGCAAAAGTTTCTCAAAATAAAAATAGTGTTTTTCTCAGTCACTCTTGAACAATTCATTTTTGCTACTGTCGCCACAAATCATGAATTTGTCCTCACTGGTGATCCATGCTCACCACCTCTATGATATCATCTGTATCCCAGTTTCTTTTCCCCCTGAGTGCTTGCAATCAGATCCAACATATTTCTTTCAACGATCACAAATATGACCACACTCTCAACTTAATCATCACTTCTAGCTCACCCTGGTTGTTATCAATCCGAATAATAACTTTCTTTTATCTATGCCTCCTCATTGAAATTCTGCAAACTATATCATAATCATATGCGACCCTCATGCATCTTGCCGCACATAAAGGGCATTTTGTGACTGCGGAAATGGGAAAAAAAGCTCTTCATCTCGCAGACAGCACAGGTAACTGCATGATGCCTCCAAACACTCTTTAACATCTTAAACTTCGTTGAAGCAGACGAATTTTAAATGCCGCACCAATCCACACTGTTGTTTCGATCCTCTTATGTAGTAGCGACTAGCCAACTTAATGCTACCCTCAGAGACCGACTGGAACTAGTTGTTACTAGGAGTAATTAATCATTAGAGGGCTAAGACATCATCGTGAATACGGATATATCCCTTAGTTGCCAACTAACCAGATTTGTCAGCAACCAAGACTTACGCTAGCTATCGTCATGCATTTCTCCCCTGGTGCTGTGTGCATCAACCGCTGTGTAATTAGATAATAAAACAATTTCTAGACCAAAGTCAAAGAATTTGAAAGACATAATTAATTAGGAAGACATAATTAATTAGTAAGACATAATAAATTAGGAAGACATAATTAATTAGGCAGACATAATTAATTAGGCAGACATAATTAATTAGGGAGACATAATTAATTAGGAAGACATAATTAATTAGGAAGAACTGCTCACTTTCCAGATGAGACGTTTAGTGGAAGTTCGAGGAAGCAGCGGTTTCGCAGAAGACCGGACCACAGCTGAACTCCGATGATACCGAAGATGAAGAAGACGAAGAAGCAGAGCAGCAGAACGTTGCCCAACATCGGCAACGTATCCAACAGAAGCGTCACGAGGATGCGCAAGCCTGTTAATGAAAGAACACAATACATGTTGTCATTATTACCTTGTTCATGTCCAAATTTTTTTTCCTTAGACCAGACTGTATTGGCTTTTTAACATTAAATCATCATGCAACATCTTTTATGAGCACCAAACTGCACAATTCGTTTATATTCTTTTCATAATGATAAAGTCAAGACGCCCATTTCTGGAGTAAATAAAAGTAAAAAGTGACAACGTGAAGCATGTCAGTGAAAGATAAAGCGTAGATGACACATTTAAGGAAAGTGCTGATGGAAAATTCGACGATAGTGACAAAATTTACTGTCTTCATTGCAACAAACAGTTTGCTTACTGTCATTCAAATACATTGCTGGTGTATCACTAGGGTCAGGTCCGACAGACAGACAGACAGACAGACACACACACACACACAGAGAGAGAGAGAGAGAGAGAGAGAGACAGAGAGAGAGAGACAGAACACAACAGATTTATGGCCCTATCACCTTCAGCATGTGCAATGATTAAACTTTTTTTAAAGGATGTGCTAACTGACTCAGTGACTACTTGCTACATTTTTAACAGTTTTTCCAGTTACACAGAAGTGATTGAAATTAATCGATTAATCAAAGTTAAATTTAGGAGGCTATCGATTAATTTTTTTATCCCAAAATAAACCAAACACGTAAATCATTTCTGGAAGGCAACACGACAAAAGATGACGACGCAAGTAAAAAAACCAGATTTATGATTGTCTTCAGAAACATAAGTATTAAGTATGTTCTTTATTACTCCATTGCAAACCCACACAATGGGACACACGGTACACTGTATATCAGAATTTATGGATGAAGGAAGACACATTTACGACAAAATGACCCAGAAATGACCACAGTGGCGGGTCAATAATACTAGCATAAACAGCATATGATGAAAATGTTACAAGCAGAAACTCATACCCACACCCCATCTCATCACTAGCAGCAGACAATGCATCAGCATAATACACAGCAATTACTTGGCATCTGACGATTGCATCGATTAGTGACACGTGTGCAAGAAGAAGCTGTCAAAGGTATACAGCAGTGGCAAAGGCACACATGCCACTCACAAGCCATGGCTTAATCTTCTGCACCGATAATAATGGCTACCCAGTGGGTACTAAAATAATGAACACTGACGTCCTCATAAGAATGTATTGGAGTCCCGGAAACAATCTAACAGAAAATAGTATCTTTCGTATAAACAATAGTGGCACTTGTTAGCATTTTGCCCATCATAATTTGCCAGACTTTCCAAAGATAGAAATTTATGCATTGCAGCATCAGAATAGAAACACGCACCAGCGCCTGAGTGGAACTAATGACTTCGCTAATAAATAACCATGGAACCATGGATACAACATTTGTGAGAATGTATTTGCCAATGGCAAATACTTGTATGCTAGTGAAGTCTGCCTATTTTAATTCAACCTCAAAATCAAGATTTACTTATAAATACTTATCTCGTTACTCCCACGACTGCATTTTTCAATTAAGTCACTTGTAAACAAGTTTTCATACTTTTTACTTTAATCTATATCAACCAGACAGGTTTAGGTTGCCCAGTATCATTTCCTAGTTCTGCTACAAAATGACGTTTCTCAATTACAAAACCTATAATGCAACCAATTATTAATCTGAAAGGTTGATAATCAAATTATAGCTCTGTTTAACGCATTGAATGCAGCCAATTCTGCACCGTAAGCACATCAGAGATGCCACGTCCATTTTGAGCAGTACAGTATTTTAAGCACAGCAGCACGGGTAATTAACCAAGCCCTGGATTTATTACTCTGCTACATATATGACACCAGACAACAACAATTACTGAGGATTGAAGAATAAAAAATGCTTGAAGCAATGATGGACATGGACAGGAGTTGCGCAAACAGCAGCGGCAGGCAGCTGGGGATCAATGGGTGAGCGAAAGCACCGCCTCTCAACTGCTCAGGTTACTTGCTCAATTCAATATCGCAACAACGCGGGGACTGCCATCTTTATCGAATCTTGCCATGCCGCAAATCTGCTGGTCAAACACACACACACGTTAATGGCAGCCACAGGATCAATGAAGGCAACGAGAAATTGACACAGCGGCGGTGTTGGTCGATACGAGGTTAAATGCATAAAATAAAGTTAAGTCAAAACTGTCATATCGGACACAAGTAAAAACTTACAAAGACGTTAAACGCAATGGTGATGTCAGTTTCGCTCATGGAGACCAGGCATTGCTCATTTTAGTTACAGCTTGACATTGATACAGCTGGACTTGATAAATAACCTCATTGAATGACTTAATGCCACCTCTTCTCTTACTTTTACATTTTTTCGAAGAGAATAATGAATATTTCGGGAGGGAACCTATCAGTTTCATTCAGCCTCAATAAAACAGTGTCTTTAGAAACCCACAATAAATTATGCCATAATATCATCTCAACTGACAGTACTTAATCGCAACAAAAAGTGCAAATATGTGTGCACACTGACCGCAAGTATACCTAAGGTGATTTAAAGTTGAGACAATTCATAGCAGCATTCAGATCAAGAACTTAATATGACAACTATTCTATCAGATTTTGGTTAAATAGCAAGACTATATCCAGGGCTTAAAGTGTGGCAGGACGGTCATGGACGCCTTTTGGACGGTGTCCTGGCACTTATTTTAAAATTTCTCTGCCGTCCTGCCACTTATTTGGCCAGCACACCTGAAAATGTAAGGGGCGTCCTGGCACTTCTTTTGGAAAGGTAAGGGTCGTCCAGGTACTTCTTTTTTACACTTTTAGCACTAACTATTATATCGTGGAAGAAATATATTTTCTCGTGAAATAGTGTTGCTAAATCTCCAGCACACATAATAAATATGACATCTCTCAATTACAATTAGCCACATTTCAGTACTTTTAAGTGATCCTCAAACACCCTATGGCAATTATCAACAAGCAGGTTCTGGTAGCTGAGTTTTTCGTTTTTGGTGCTTTAGAATCTTAAGAGTACAGCACTATGATTATGCTAAAAAAAACTGAATGGTTTGCGTCACTGACAAGTGAATTCATCAATCACCTGGTCACATGAAGGCATGTACAGAGCACTTCAGCATGTCTAGCACTTTCAATTCACCATCGAAATGGTGGTCAACATAGCACGGCCAATAACTTCACCCATAAGCACCTCCATTCAGCCTATGTCAATAGCGAAAAATTCCGCCTCTTCTACTTTCGACGTCTTTCCTTCAAGGTTGACTCTTCAGAAATCTGCTCAGAGTGGTGATTAATGTACAGCAATATTTTGCATTTTATACTGAACACTTGTCCCATCAACACTCAGACCACCTTCTGGAAAGCCGAAATGATAAGAGAAGGATGCCAGCAAATTCCTAGCAACCAGATTGCGATAAAATTTAAAGATGCTGAAGCCTTGTCATGACACCAGTAACAGCAATATTTAGGATCTTTCATCGTTACCCTGATGTCTCAACACGTTTAGACAGAATCAATATAGCGATATGCAATATAAATCCGCAACTCGAGAACGGTATTTAAGTTGCTAGTGGCATTCACCCAGCTCTCTTTGTAACCGACATAAAACCTCCACAGAGAAGCAAGAACAAAGAACCTCCATTCATTCATGTTGCTGCACCTGCATTGGTATAATCCATAAAACATATGAAACAGTCCCAGTCCATGGACCCTCAAGTTGCAGAAAGACTTGGCTACAGATCCTTTTTTGGTGCACCGGCTACTACGGGTAGTCACAGCAGTAGTCAGTTCCATCAATGGCAATTCACCACCAAATGTAATTTAGTTGGCATGCTTAAAACATTTCATTTAAGCTCAGCATCGTCAGGCCACACACCATTACGAAGAAGAGGAATAAATAGCACTGCCGCCAGATCGTAAAGCCACGCTCTCTGCTTGAATGAAGATGTATGTAAAATAGAAGGCACATGGAGATACAAGCAAATGAATTCAGATGAAGGAAGGATAGATAACTTCACGAGAATGACACTCAATGAATTCATGATGAAGCCAAGCAAATGCCACATCACATCACTCGTACAAAGAGACTCGTTACGAGTGTTCAGCGTAGAAGAGATTTCATGCAGACATGAAACTTAACAGGGTAACCAATGAGAACTTTTAAAGTGATTCTACAACATTGCTAGACAATGTTGCAAAATTGTTGCATGTTGAAGATCCCACTAGTTAAATGCGATTTTACACGAGAATCATTTGTTTCATTGACGGTTCTTATTTGTGACCTTGTAATTTGTCTCTTACAGTTTCGGTAAGTGACCTAATCACTTAAGCACACGTGCATAAAATCACTTAATGTAGAACTCATCAAGTAACTCTCAAAATCACTGCACTCAAGGTAATACCTTTAAGTCGATCTAAGCAAGTGAAGTCATCTGTTTCATTAACGGCTCTCATGAATGAATTCGTTACCTTGTAATTTGTCTCTGACAGTTTCAGTAAGTGACCTATTCACTTAAGCACATGCGCATAAAATCACTTAACATAGCACTCATCAAGTAACTCTCAAAATCACCACACTCAAGGTTACCTAATCGATCTAAACAAGTGTGTACCAAGGTGGCTTTAATACAGAAGCTGAACAGAGTTCTAAAACGCAACAGTATGCAATGATCTCGAATTGTACATTGCTCTAAGGCAGCGCTTCTCAAACTTACAGATGATACAGAACTTTACTTTTTATACTTTTCACCATCTGCTTATGCTACATTCGTGACATGTTGTATTAAAATCTGGATATCATGCTATTGTCTCTGTTTTTTGCAACTGCTGCATGTTTTAAACAGTTTATTATTTATGAGCACAGTGTCGTCGTGTTCTCATGTTCTATAGCTTACACTGCATACAATTTTCATATTTTACCTTTGTTTGTATGTGCACTTGTTATAGCGCCCCTTCAAGCTCTCTACTCAGAGGTGCTCCCGAATGCAGAGCGGACACTGCATTGGAGTTTTACGCCGAAGCGCTGAGCAATTGTGAGTGAAGGACTTGCCCAAGGTCCCAATGCAATACCTTAATACAACTTTAGATTGTTCAATAACAACTCGGTCCGTATATTTTTTTAAACTTTATGTTCAGACTTTCTCTTTTACCCAATAATCATAGATGATGCATAACCACTGGACACAAATGGATTCAAGAGCACTGGCCACCTGTACTTCAAGCTGTTCGTCTTTATGAGTGTACCAACCGAAATTCAACGTAAATAGCCGACTCAGTTTACTAGCTAATTACGCGTCAAGCGTTACATTGTCAACAGCTTGCAAAAAAATTATCATTCAACAATTTTATGCATTTATAAAGCAAATATTTTCCAACAATTTCGAGTTTATTATGTTGTGCAATTATATCTCAGCCAAATGGACATCTTTCCTATAAAGAATTAATCAGACTTTCGAATCGTTGAGCCTGGTAACTTCAGTTTTCAAATCTTCTCTCTTGTGTGTGAAGTCGTTTATCAATTTAAAATTGCAAATTTATATTTAAACTGTAGCTTATTCAGCAACAACAAATGTTAAGTCCCTGTTTTGAACTCAAAATGGCAAACTTATATTTAAACTGACGCTTTTTGCAACATATATTTTGTTCTTAAACAATCGCTTTGACTGTGCCTCACCATAGGTTAAATTAAATTATTCTCATACTTCAGACCAGGCGACAAAATGAAATTTTATTTAGCAGTTTATAGACCTTTTGGGTGTTGGACAAACAACATAATGCTCGCACAAAAGTTTCTTCTGGGAAAATAATTCCTGCACTGCATCATGGCTTCGATATAATATACCCAAATAAATCATTCATGAGCAAAAATACATGACATATACCATGCCAGCATTATTTCCATTCTCATTCCAGCATGATCTCAATGGCACTGCTGTTCACTATCAAACACTTGGCATAACTCCCGATAGTAATATCACATAGGCCTATCGACCTTCAAAAATATTGACCCTGTCATATCATAGCAATGCATCGCACAAGATATCACTCAAACCAGAGCCCAACCTCTTGTCTAATGCTTACTTATTAATGAACTCGTAAATTGATTTAATTATAAACTCATTTACTTTCCCCGTTTCCTTCCTCCAACATACTTAAGATGAAAAGAAGATTTTCTCAGAATCTTATGCGGAAATACATTATGCAATTGCTGTGAATTATTCTTGTGGTTCCTATTTGGGAAGTGCTCTGCATAAAGAAATCTGAACTATAATAAATTTGCATCAGTTTTTTTCTGAAACATTACCGTAATTCTTTATCAAAGCGTTTTAAATTGATTTGTTGTTTCTACATATCTTGGTCCGCTTCTTGAATTAATACACTTTTGATTGCACACTAATTGAAATTTTATTACAAAAACAAGATTGTCATAAACCTTTACTTAGTTCATTTTATTTTTTATAGCGGCACAGAAGGAAACAGTAGGTCTACACCAAGTTGAATTTTATCTCACCTACACACACACAATCTGTCATCCTCTCTGTTCATAATAGGATCATTGTAATGATGATGTATATGATGGACAAAGAGTGTCAAACAGGCAGCCGTTGAGACCACAAGGAAACCATAAAAAGACGTGCAGATATGATCATGAAACAGCAGTCAGATAAATACAGAGCTGCAACGCAATGACAACCGGCATGAGGAGGATTTCACTACAAACAAACTAACAAGGATGGAGATGAAAGCTTATCATTAGACTGATTCAGTCTGATTTCATGTCAGATTGAAGTTTTCAAAACTGTCCCAAATAATGACATAGTTTCTTGTTCCAAATGTTTTCATCAATAAATGGTCACATGTACATTGTACATTGCTCACTAATGAGCACTATAACCTCTCAAAAGCAGTGGTGTGCCACCATAGGTCACGGCAGGAACCTAGCAATATCACTCTTGACCTGCCTTATGACCTGCAAAAAATTCTGTGGAATTCTTAATATCTTCTTCACATATCATATCTCTGACCTGTTGAATAACTGCCATGACCCTGACACGACCCGCTGAAATTGTATACACTGCCACTCCAGAGCTGCTAGGAAAAGACCACCAAATACTTGGGTAAATTTTCAGTAAGAAATTTTAGTTCATTTAGCAAAAAAATTAAGTTATTTGCATCCAAAAAATACACATAGAAAAAGTAAGGGGGTTGTTGGTCCAAAAAGTTCTAAATCAACGGCAGATAATCTGGCTTCAAAAAACGATGAGTGCATGTGGTTTGAAGATAAAAATACTAATCCATAGAGTTTGCTGTAGAATTTATCTTCTGGTGTACATAAAGTACAAAGATTTTTCATGCTTTGTTCCAGTGCTGAACCCATATACAGTTCTTCCCATCCAATTAAAATGCACGTCTGCATGCTTACAGAAGAATGGTATTCCATTCAGCAGATGCAGACATTGATTCTTATTATGTTTGGAAAATGCACCAAATGAACCATCATACCTTGTTCTCGAAATTTTTGTCTTACTCAATCCGTACAAAGCAACAAAGCTCTTTTCTGTGCTCCGCAATCACAATATAAAATGTAAAAATAAAAATGGAGGTTTGGCATTGTTAGAAAATTACCTGTACTTTATACTGTAAAACTTCCACCAAACCGCATAAAACTGGCATGCTTTACAACTTTAGTGATTATGTATAATTTAATTCATAGTCAACAAATTCTATGGTTTTCAGTTTACTATCGAAACCGCATACGCAAACCGCGACCATTAAAACCATGTGTTCAAAATTGCACCGATATCACCACACGCTCGTAATGTCGATGATCATAACCGTGTTTATCTACGCGCCTATTGAATTTCAATATCGAAACACATGCTCGCAGGTAGAGTTTAGTCATCTGACTTTCGTCAGTCTTGGTTGTAGACCTGTTTACAAATGTTTCAAAGTAGATAATGAGCTTTTAAAGACAATTGGTTGAATTTTAAAACACGTATATAATAATAACAATTAACAAAGTAGCGCTGTTCATTTAACATAAGTCAGTTTTTCGTTGCAGGCCGTTTATAAATGTTTTAAAGTAGATGTTGAACTTTAAAAGACAATAATAAAAAATACTGCTGTGTACTCAACCAAATGAAACTAATTAGAAGTAACTACAGAGAGATTCATTTTTTGTTATTGCTAGTCTGTCTTTTTCCCCATTACAGAATATCACAGCGTGAGCCATTACACTTGCGGTTTTGATCACTAACATCATGAACGCATGCGGTAAAAATTCGAGCACGCAATTTGATGGTTGAGGCTTTGTGTGCACGGTTAAGACCTTGGTTTTCAACATATTTCTCAGACTGAGCAAAAGGCTCCAAACAGATCTAAGAAACTTCAAAGCCCAGTGATAGACAGATGAAAAGTACAACCCGAAGAAGAAAGTTCTTTGTAACTAAGAATCATCAAATAAAGATAAATGTACGACAGACAATTGGTGCAAATACAAAAGTGGAAAGCTTCAACAACCAGCAGAAAACAAATTGCCTCGAATACACTAGCTCAGAGGTATCAAAGTGTTTCAATGGCAAGTCAGCAACAGCATATACCAGCAAGTAACAGGCCAGGGTTTGAAGGTGCCTGATCAAAACGCGGCTGCAGTGTGAGGGGGTCTCGGTGAGCCCACTTGAAAACCTTCAAAAACCTAAATCACACTCAGCAAATCACTAAAAAAAATCAGACACAAATTATTCACTTTATAAACGACTAGAGAAGACAATTCAAATGACCAATGTTCTAATAATTGTTTACTTACTTGGAATTCTGTTGATTGCTCTTATTGGCCTCAAAACACGAACCGTTCTTATTGCCGATAAATTGAGATTCTCCGTGCTCACAGCGTACTCCACTGCACTGTTACAAAGAAAAAGAACTCAATTAAAAACAAGTGCTTTATAAGCAGAAAGTCAGCTTGTCCAACAAATATTTTAAATTTTGATTTAGTTAAATCTATAACTGGCCCCATTAAGCAACACACCCGTAGCCAAACAAACCCACCAAAATGAAAGAACATGTAGCAAAACACTTCTTAAAAAGAATGAAGACAGAAAAAGAGATAAAAAAATTACCGCTGACATTTCTGATGTTTTCAGCTATTTTCAGTAGCACTGCACAAGCATCCTACTGATCACATGAACATGCCTATGCATATCACCTTTGCCTGCATATCCATTACCATCCACAGACATATTGACAGACTGGTCACTTTTAAAAGAGTCTATATAAAGCTTCACAGAAACTGGTTTCATCGTGGGTGCCCATGGGCATATTGCATAAAACATGTATGGTTAATGGGGTCGCTCCATTGTTCTTTAAGAATCTCACAGCTGTCCTGTTTAGACCTGGTTGGGCTGGGAGCACTTCTGAGTAGCCTACATTGAAGAGGCGCTATATAAAATATCCTAAATAACAATAATAAAAAATATCCTAAATAATAATAATAATAATAATAATAATAATAATAATTTCTTTACATTGAATAACAGCTCCTATCATAATTTTTTGAAATCCCGAGGGATCCTAGGTACCTCGGGTAAAAAAAAAAAAAAAATAATAATAATAATAATAATTATAATAATAATAATAATATGTTAAAGATGATGATAACTAAGAAAAGTTAGAGTTTACTTGAGCTAAAACTATGGAGAAGAGAACTACCTTTGAAGGATAGGAGCAACTGACAACAATCATGAAAGAGCTTATTTGAAGTATAATAATAAATTAACAAATATCAGATTATATTTATATAATATATACTCACATGGAACAGAAAGCTACAGGAAAACTGACAGAAATGTAAGAAAAGGAAGGATATTGTCAATCATCAGGAATTCTAGTCCTGTGCTCATAAACCAGATGAACTAGAATCCCATCGCTTTACAAGCAAGCTATTCAAGTCCTCCAGCATGCAGCATCTAGTCATTTCTAGTGACTGCAAGCCTAATCAGAAAAGTTCATGGAAAATAATCCCCATTCGTATGCCTTTGCTGCACAATTCGGGTGCTAAACCTGAATTCCACAATCCTATTTCCCATGCTTGGAGACACATTCTTTGGGTGGTGTTCACAACAGACCTTTTGCTAGGGTCGTAATACTTCCAGCATTGCTGCTAGCTACTGAATTTGCTAGTTACCGGGTAAGTATCACCAGAAATCCCTCAAGAGATTAAGTGGCCTGTCGAATTGGCAGTTATTCCCAAGCCAAAAATTGCACAGGGCTAGAGCAGAGCATCTAAAATGAGACATTATTTTGCCACATGGGAAAACGAACCTGTGCACCAAAAAATCTGACCCTTAACTAGTTTTGGTATGACTGTGTCAGCAAACTCATCACCAAGGAAGATTATGCTACCTCTAAGCAACAATCCTAACTTAAAACAATTGAGACCTCAACGGAGATAAGGATGCCAAGACATCACATCACCTGTGTAGATAAGATATGTATGTTAGCTTACAATAAGTTTAAAATGTAATTTTACAGAAAGCTACAGGAAAACTGATAGAAATGTAAGAAAAGAAGGATATTGTCAATCATCAGGAATTCTAGTCCTGTGCTCATAAACCAGATGAACTAGAATCCCATCGCTTTACAAGCAAGCTATTCAAGTCCTCCAGCATGCAGCATCTAGTCATTTCTAGTGACTGCAAGCCTAATCAGAAAAGTTCATGGAAAATAATCCCCATTCGTATGCCTTTGCTGCACAATTCGGGTGCTAAACCTGAATTCCACAATCCTATTTCCCATGCTTGGAGACACATTCTTTGGGTGGTGTTCACAACAGACCTTTTGCTAGGGTCGTAATACTTCCAGCATTGCTGCTAGCTACTGAATTTGCTAGTTACCGGGTAAGTATCACCAGAAATCCCTCAAGAGATTAAGTGGCCTGTCGAATTGGCAGTTATTCCCAAGCCAAAAATTGCACAGGGCTAGAGCAGAGCATCTAAAATGAGACATTATTTTGCCACATGGGAAAACGAACCTGTGCACCAAAAAATCTGACCCTTAACTAGTTTTGGTATGACTGTGTCAGCAAACTCATCACCAAGGAAGATTATGCTACCTCTAAGCAACAATCCTAACTTAAAACAATTGAGACCTCAACGGAGATAAGGATGCCAAGACATCACATCACCTGTGTAGATAAGATATGTATGTTAGCTTACAATAAGTTTAAAATGTAATTTTAAAAATTTAGGGGCCTAAACACTATTTGCCATAAAAATGTTTATTTACATAGTTTGTAATCTGCCATTTGTATTGCTCACACAGCACAGGCAGCTGTAACAATTAAACTACTAAATTTATACAAACAATGTCATTATAAAAAGCACACAGGTCAACTGTGGGGTTACCAATGGTCGATTTATGCTACGTGTAAGCAAGTAAAGCACCTTCAAAGAGCCTCTCAAAGGTGCTTGAAACCAACATCAGTCACCCACGTAAAAATCTATAGGTGTGTGATTAATTTGCAAATAAAAATCTGTACAAAAGTCTTGGGTTACCAACCTAAGAACACTGGGTCAACCTATAAACAACAACAACAGCAGCAGCATCTTCTCTTCTTTGCCATAAATCTAGTAACCTGGTATGCATCCCATTTCCCGTTGCTAGTGTAGGCCACACATATATCTTCATGAATTCTGCCTACTAACAAAGCTCCATCCGGGAGGCAATTAAATTAACGAAAAGGTGCTGTGAGAAAAAACATATATGTCTTTACAAGCACAGGGCCAATAGTCCATGCCCAAGCAACCAGCATTTACCTGATTAATATTTGGCATTCAACTCAATTCTGCACAGGCAGATTCTTCCCAGATTTCTGCTGATAAGCTTACTGCCATGGATAGACCACGGCAGTAAGCACCAGGTGTTTCTGGGCCCAGAGAAATGCCCGAGGACGCTCTTGCACTTAATACAAACTTCCAACGTGCTTAATTCAATCTTGTCAGAACCAAGTTTCAGCACAAATGATGTATTGTGACACTATATAAGCCTTTGCCTTGTCCGTTGTAAGCCCTCCACACCTGATAATAAACCATTCCAGTCTGTTCTCCAATCACCTAGAGCTGCCAAATCATTTTATGTTAAAAAAATGGATATTTGAAGGTTTGTCTACTCATAGACATTTTACGCATATAAAATATGCAAGGGCACCATATGTTCCCAACCAACATTACACAGATCACAAGATAATTTTTCCCGCTGATACATAAAGTTAGCGTTTGTTTCGACCATAGACGTCTTGCATTAGAAGGCTTTGCATACTAATATATAGTTCTGTGTTTTCTGGAGTCCTTGGCATCCATTTGAATGATATCAGAGAACAGGTAGAGCGGATAGAGTTAGAATAAGAACACGAAATGAATAAGAAGGCATGCTTACTGGTGCAACAGAGACGATAACTTGATGTACCAAATATGCTTCAAGCCTTCAACAGCTCTTAGGACATTTTCTTGCCTCTGAAGGATCACACTCAGCTTGCGCAAAAGAAGAGGATAGGAAGTAAAAGGTGCTCACAGAAGTGTAGACAAATTTTTCTAAGCCAGAAATTCAGATGGCTCAGAAGCCTGGTAATGGTCTGGTTTCAGTTATATAGCAACCAGAAAACATCTCATGCAAATATGAGATGGAAAACTTCTGGGCAGTAGTAGGAGCAGCGAACAACGCAATATGACAAAAAGGTCTCGAAGATATATTATTCATTTCCTAGAAATAATACTATTATCAAAATAATGCACGACATATGGTCCAAGTCTGTTTTCGTTTCTGCAATGAAATCACATCCTGCAAAACGTGAAGGGATCCCGCTGTGCTATCGTAAACACGAAACACCATGCTGCGTTCACCTACATTTGAGAAATGCTGCACGAAAGGTTCCCCAAAAAGGTTCTCAGGAGTATAACGTAAGCCAGTGGCTGTACTCTACCACATTTGATATGCTAAAAAAATAACATCTTATTTAATCATTATTTAGCAATTCTCATTAATTTTAAAGTTGACCTAAATATTGATAGCAAAGCAGACAGACATTTTATCCATGCATAAGTGATTAAGTGCATGTAGCAAGTGCTTTAAATTGGTAAAAAAAAACAACTTAATACACACATTGTACAAGCGTAAACTTGAACACCAGTTGTTCACTGACATTTGTGTAAACTTTACAGACATTCACTCATGATATCAATGTCCTATTTACGTGATCTTAGATAATTAGTATTCTGTGTATTTGGAAATGTCTTTTTTAACCTCCATATCCCATGTAAGCTCCATGAATTCAGCTTGGTAATGGAAAAGCATTGAAGAGCATGATCTTATCCTCCAGCCATCTGAACTTGCCCTGGGAAAAACAAGGCTGCTGGCAAAAACAGGCTGAATGCAATGTCACGTTATGTGCGGGTCACAGCAAGGTCCTGCTCTGTCACGTTCTTACATTTAGCAATTAGCCGGACCAGGTCAGAGTGGAAATAAACATAGTTAATAATCATTCAGATTTGTCTTCTTTAATTTTTCAAATTAACCCATTAAAGTTATGACATTCACTAGAGCCGTACCGGGTAGCAGTTTTTATATTTTGGCCAAATACGAATACTTGACCACAGCCTAAATAACACTAGATACAAGAATATTAAAAATTTGTAATAAAAACTCACTTTCATACAGAAGGTGAGCTTCATTTATATTGACTTCAATTCAGAATTTCTTTACACGCATTACATACGAAAATAAATGTCTGTATGAAAACTTATGCAGGTCTGGTTGCAAAAAGGCTAAACGTTTCAATATTTTAACTAGGACTTCCCATAGTAAATGCACTGCATGTTGAGTGCACGATAAGATATTCATCAGCATGTTTGTATCTCAAATGATCCATGTGATCATTTAATGCTGTTGAAGTAATTACCTTACACATACTAAAAAAAATAACTAGGATCATTGGTTATTTTTGTTAAAAAAATTCCACACTGGACTCTGCTGTATGCAAATCTTTCCCTTCACACTTAATACACTGTAAATTGTTGAACTGAATCAACAAAAAGTTAAAATCTATTTTTGTTAAAATCTATTTACCTTGATGAATAAACCAAAAGCTAAACAGAGAGCTCCAATCAGAAATGAAGCTCCCATTATAAAGCTCTAATTTTCTGCAGTGCATTTATTGACATTCTGCTGAAATTTATTTAGCACTTTAATATTTATATTCGGTATAAAAAAAACCACTCAGCCAAACACAGATAAACTCTTCAGAACACCATTTGGGTCCAAAGCATATCAGATTCCAATATTCGGCATGTACAGCTCTAATATCCATCATATCATTATTTTGCCCAGAGGTGCATACAATCTCTGAGAGTTTGAAAATTTTCAGGAGAAAGCAAAAATTCAGATGCAGCTAGAACTCATCAAAATCAGACAAAGCCTAAAAAAAGTCAATGGCATTAGAACACTCGACTTGAATCACTATTAGGAGATATCACATTAATTCAGCAAATTCAGCTGATCTTCAGGCAGCTGTGAAAAAGGAGTCTTCAATCATTTCCAAAATGAAACAGAAGAAATAGAATGGTCCCCAAAAGATGACGGAAAATGTAATGAATTCTATATAGAGATGAGGACTAACATTTGATAAGACACAGTTCTTTTCTAAACCTTGTGTCTTTTTGGTAAGTTGAAATAAACAGCTGGTCAGAAAACGCTCATAAATCTTAAATTTGTATCAAACAGTGAATGCATAGGTTTTCAGGGAAGCTCACTGCTAGACCATAATGAACCTTGCAAGCAATGGCATTAAGTTGACCTGAGTTGGAAGAGATGGTGAGTGTAGTTTTGAAGACATTAATTCAGCAAATAACACAGACTCTGCAGGCAGCTGAAGGAGAATTCAAACAGCCACAGGCAGAACTGTTTGTAAGAAATCATAAAAGACAAAGTTCTGAACAATTGAATTGTAATAGCCCAGGCATGACACTAATTAATGGACATTTTAGTTCAGTTCCAATATTCTACCTCTTGGAAAGGCTATTTATGAAATGCCTTCCATTTCTGTGTTAGAAGTATAAGTCTCATTGACAATTCATCGTCACGCATGCAAGGCTTTTGTAAGCGATGGCTGTTTGGCTTTGGACAACTGTAGCCATGGTTGTGCTGAGCGTAAATACATTGCAGCGCCACAGCTTTTTACTTCTGCAGACCAGCGTTGATCAATTTACGTAATAAAAGATAACCTTACTTGACATTACGCATGCATACGAGTGCATTGTATATCCCATTGATGATTGGTCATATTATATGCAACACTGATAGCTGCAATGCGGCACATGACAAACAGTCAATCACAGCAAATGCATGGAATAGTTGTTTACGTATGCTGCAGACAGCCGCAAAAAGCATTGAAACAGGAGAACAATGGGAGAAGAGAGGGCACATAGTACACCCACAGTTAAATCAAACTATTATTATCTCGTTTCGTAGGTAGAGGAGAATCTACTACACCTGTACGTCATAATCAAAAGCAAACAAATCAAATTTCCTGTATGCATGTAATAATACAACTGGTGAATGAAGCTGTTTTGAAACACCGATCCTTCTAGAAACTGAAGAAGTGAAATAGGAATGATCTGTAAATATAACTAGGTAAGGAAATGAACAGGAAAAGGCAGAATCTACATGTACAAGGCCACTTATTAAGTTAATATATAAGTGGTCATCAAGCTTATAAGTCTGATGAATTTTATAATCAAAGTTATTGCTTAAATTTTTTTCACTTGAAATATGTTGAATAAATCTGCAGAATACTTGAAAACTACAATTCAGCAAAACTAATTACAATGTGACTAATTTAAATTAAATTATGTTATACAAAGCACTAAAGACTAGCAATTTGATCCTCTCATTCATTCATTCATTCATTCATTCATTCATTCAGAGCATCTATATAACGCCCCTTCAAGAAACTACTCAGAGGCGCTTAGTGTAAGTGGCACTGCTGCGTCATAGATATAACGAAGAGAAGCCATGAAAACGAAGAAAAACCATGTTCTCGTGTGTTCTGACTGTGCTACAACTCGACATACGATGACATCACCAATGACTTGTAGGCCCTACTGTTCCCTTCCAGCAGAACAATTTTATTCCTTTTGGTTCATCTTTTGACACCAGTAAACTGCTCTAACCAATCATAAATTGTAAAGTTTCACTAAGAACTGTGACCAACAAAGCAGGCAACATTTGTAATTATGTACTGACTACATGTAATGTAATGTAAATCTTTGAGAATTTCTCAGCGCCCACAAAAGCCACGTCAGGGAGACCAGCTTATTCACCGGCGCTATATCAAATCAAGTCCGCAATAGCCAGAGCTACGGTTTTCGTGTCGTTACATGTGTCATTTCATAACCTAAATCAATCTGAAACAAAACGTGTAACATCGGTGAAACCTGCATGGAAACTAATCAGCAGAACTTGTTAAATTTATATGCAGTCCAGCACCCGCAACACTAGATCCACACAAAGAGGAGATAATCCCTTATTCGGTCAAATGGGATTTGAACGCGATGGAAGAACCAGATGAATGATAACAGATTGAACGACGCCGGCGTCTTTTTCCCTGCTGTGCGTTTGCACTTGAGAATCGGATGATGCAAGATGGCGCTTCGGTGGTCATGCGGTGAGATTGATAAACGTGCGCGTTGTCGAGTGCAAAACAAAAAATAGCCATCGGCAGCAGCTCTTGCTCCACGCGTCTTTTGTGCAACGCGCACCCCAAGAGTCCTCTACAGGTGATATAATAATGGTCCATTCATTAGGCCGCTCTCTCGCATCTCCAATCCTTTTCCGTCTAATACTGAGTTGCACTTTCTGAGCTGACCGCAGCAAAGCTAAGAGCTAAGTTAGTCGTCCAAACACATTCACACACATACATGCACACACACACACAGTGTTTCAGCCTTAATTCTATTATTATTATTATTATTATTATTTCGTGGAAGTAAATGCCCAATAAAGTCAACAAGGAATTAAATGAAAAGGTCAGAGACCTGTTAGAGGTCAGAAGATGAGCTTCTAAAGAACAATCAGCTGTTGGTGGCACTGGACTCTGCATTCTGAAGGCATCCATTATGGACAAAGTATTATTCAGAGTTAAAGAGAGCAGATGGCTTCATATACTACTGGCAACGAAGGGAAATGAGTGCAAGTTTGCTGGAATGAATTATGATTCATCAATGCTGCACCAGAGTGAATCAGAGGACACTAAATAAAGCAGGCAACGATTTTTGCCATCTGCCCAACACTTTTATGTGGAGCGGTTCTGGGTAGGCTCTTTAGAAGCCCTGCATACATTTATAGGAATGTTGTATCACACACCTTGAAAGCATGCCACTATTCACATGCTTTCATAAAATCTTAATTGTAATCATAATCTCCAAATGTATAAAGTACCACAAGAAAGCCAAGTGCGGGGCACCAGCTTATTCACGAGCATTGCGTTGAGTCAAAAAAGGGTTGTCCACGAGAGTAGTCTAAAGAAGGACCACGTTCGGAAATGAAACATCTCTAAACCTGCCATGCAGTCAGGTGAATGACTCATTTAGGAAACACTGCAATTTAAGAGACTTTGATCAGTTTAATCCGTTACAGAATTAACGTCCCAGGTTAACAATTTACACTAGTTGTAATTTAAAGACATTTTGTAAATCACTAATTCAAAATAATATGATGTACTCTTGTCGTTATTGTCATCATCATTACCATCAGACAAGGAAGTGATGATAATGATAATCATAAAAATGATTACGATCTAATCATTGTTTTCATCATCTGTCCACAGCAGCTCTGAGTCTCTTTTGATGTGACGTTATAAAGATTCGCAATTACAATTGCAATCCTCTCAGACTCACCGCAACTGCCTTCTACATGTGGCTGTCTGTTCTACTCCATTTCCTGAGCTGGAATGAAGGCCATGTGCCATAAAATGCTCGGAGTATTTGTGGTGAGATACGCACTGGAATCGAGCAGATACGAGTAACAGCATCTGGCAGTAAATCAGCTGGAAAAGCCCTGAGGTACCAGGTATGATGGTGAATTTACTACAGGTAGTCCTGCACAAACTGAACAGAGCCTAGAGAGGATGGCTATGGAGGGAATAGAACAAGGAGTCCTGATGATGGTGATGGCCTAATGCATCAAAGGCATGGCACTGAGAAGCACCAGGTGAGAAACTAAATCAGGAATGGGCCAGAAATTCAACACTGCCAATGGCATCCGCCATGTCATCATACCAGACTGTGCAAGCAAATAAAAGTAATGGCCAGACATTGCAGGATCATCCTGTTGTGCATTGCTAAAATTCCACACACTGGCCTCAACTGATTCATTTCTCGACAAAATGAAAATCTCACATCATTCATTCTTAACCTGGCTTCCCATATATTACTACGAGTCCATAGTACAGCGCGTGACCCAATGCCCAATGTCAGCCCGACATAGTAATTCCATGGGTCTTGGTAGATCTACATTTCGTATTCAAGTCTCAGCACATCAGAAATGATGCTAATCTAGTAGAAACACTTGGATATGCTTGCCGACTTCATTTTTCAATGCGAGAAATATTTCTTGCTGATATATTTAACCCTTTAATGAGCGTGCACTGAAAGTGAACTGGAAAGCCAACGCAGTTCGTTGCTCCAGTTTTAAAGTATATTATGCACACATGGCGAATTCCAATCTCAAAGGTGGCACATATTGCCATATCCACCTGGCACAGCAGATTTTAAACACCTGCGATGGCAAAATGGATATTACGACATCATGCACGGAGCCAGCACGATAAACGCTCAAAAGAAAACCTTCTTTGTTCATTCATTCATTCATTCATTCGGACATTTATATAGCGCTCCTTCAAGTAAAAAAACTACTCAGAGGCGCTCCCGACTCCAGTGTGCCTAAAAAGAACAGTTTTAAGTTTAGTGAGGAACGATCCTGGTATCGTCCCAGGGTGTAGCCGAACCAACCACAGAAAACTAACTCTAACTGTACTCCACAAAAACCAAGCTGGCTAACACCCATCTGTGCAATGTTGTGCATAGATAAATCAACTACCACCAAGATTTGGAATAGTTGGAACAATGATCTCCTAAAAGGTTTTAGAAAATGCTTCGGTTTCAATTAAACGAAACCATTCAGAACTGAAGCGAATGAGTTCGGCTTATGCTTTTAGTTGTCCTATGTCTAAATGTACAGGAAATTTAATAATCTCTGTCACCCTGCAGCTGTCAAAAAACAATTTCACTCAGCAAATGGAAGCTGTGGCAAATGTATACGCTATTTGCACTCAACCATCAGAGAGAGACATTGTGAATAACAGAACGAAAGGGCAAGAGCAGTTCTTAGACTAATGAAGCAGCCATGCGAAGGCATTGTGTCTGCTCTGACCTCAGTGATTGGTTTATCAAACTGTACAGTACTACCCTGTTCCCTTGGGGGAATTAATCATTTACACTATATTCAAGCACACACAGACACACACAGACACACACAGCCACACACACACAGACGCACACACAAAAGAAGTTGAAAACTGATACAAAAGATAATTTTTTTGATGAAGTATTCCAACACCAAGCACTGTCAATATCATCAGCATCATCATCATCATGACCAACCCATCATCCACTACCGGTATATAGCATTTGAAATATTTCTCTTTCATTCAGGTCACATACATACACACACACACACACACACACACACACACACACACACACACACACACACGCACACACACACACACACACACAACCATCCTTAGTAACAACTGATCCAGTGATCCTCCGTTAAAGTACCAGGACGACACTGTGCATTATAATTAGACATGCAGCAAGGTTCCAACAATTTGCAATAATTAGCCCAGGTTCCAAGGACTGATCAAGACATTAATGGCTCATCAGCTGCAGTACTCCATATAGCCAGGAATAAAATTGCAGCAGCAGCAGCAGCAGCAGCAGCAGCAACCGTCAGCCCAAAGGCATCCTCCTCCTCATCCTTCTCCTCCTCCTCCTCCTTCAACTCGACTCTACTTAGACTGCAGCAATCACCTATAAATTATTCTCAAATTGACCCGTAATGCCATTCATCAACGTCACAGATTCTCACACGAACTGACCGAAGACCACGACGAGTGATGCTACGAAGGAGGTGGATCGACCAGAGTCACTGGCGACGCTCTCTACAATTCTTGTGTTCAGGCCAGAAATGGGCACCTGTAGACGACGAAGACGGATGACGACCGGGTTACCATAGCAACCATCGACATACATGCACCTTGCGATGACGACGACGACGAAGAATAAAAGCAGACGGAGCAAGGTGTGTCACGAAAGAAGAATAGCTCTGTTATCCAGGTATCGTATGGCACCGTGATTGCATGCTGCGGGGTCATACCATGCTGCTTCGTATTGACGACCGTATAAAACCTTTAACTCAAGGGACTAAATAATATTGAAAACATCCGTGCCCGGTTTACATTTTATTGCTGGACATTGATTCACCTTCTTTAGCATTGTAATCTGTTTAATCGATTTCATTCAAATGCTTTATTAGAATTTATACTGAAATCGTTTAGCAAAGCAAGTATGTGAGACTGCACTAAAAGGCAATTTTAAAAACCATGCTAAGAAACGTGTATCATTTAAGTTCATCATAATTTCCGAATAGTTTGTCCTGATAGTGAAGCTTTTCATTTTACAAATTAGACGTCACAAAATGTATGAACTTCATTGGCTTTCCATCTTCCAGGATAGTATTAAATTAAGAGCAAGCAGATACTTTCTTAAAGCACGTGACGCTAGAAGCAAATCAGCGTGTGGTCGATTAATTTACAGTTAAAAAATAATTCTCTAATCATTTTAGCTTAATAGCCACGAGCCACAACCTAAAAATCTATGCTTGCCACAGACTGCCCGCCATCCGTACTTTCCGGGCAATCGATCATTCTCCGGGTTGACAAAGGCATTTTCCAGTGGATAAGCACAAATACAACGCTGTCAGCGTCATCATCGTTGAATATCCAAAATATTCAGAAAACTTGACAGCAGCGTCAGAGGAGGTCTTAGAATTTGCAAACACACACACACACACACACACACACACACACACAAACACACACAACACACACACACACACACACACACACACAGAGCTGAATTCCTCAGCCGTCACTCAACCGGCTAATTCTCGATTGGAACGTTGACAGCGGATAGACAGAAAGAAGGCATTCCACCGGATTTTCTTACAGGAAACGCTGCTATCGGTTTACTGACAGGACTGAGGACGGCATTTCTGCAGATTCAGAACGCCACCAATACCAGGTAATAAAGCAGCGCTTGAAGGCAGTCGTCGTAGAACTCACTTGTAATCCGGTTAGTGCGAGCAATGCGTCGACGACTGGCAGCAGGTATTGTGCTAAGCAATAAAATATTAATGTTCCGCCAGCACTTGAGAAATATGATGGACGGCTGCGTTTGTGGGATGTTGGTTTAAAAAGGTGTGTGGAGGAAATGACCATGTTAAAGAAAATGGAAAAATAATTAAACATTCATGATCATGACAGCACAGTCTCAGGCACTATAGCCAAATTTAGCACCAGTAATTTCTCTACTCATTTACTTTACATTTCAAGTAAATTCGTATAGCAATTAGATTTGCAGTCTGGCTAGCCAAAATGTTGTTAAACATCACTAAGAACAGAAATATGGTTAGTAAGGTAAATAGCACAGAGAAAACTAGGACACCACCGTGGCAGGCTCATGCATGCACGTGTACACACACACTCACACACACACACACACACACACACACATACACACACACACAAATACACCACATCCGAAACCAATGACTTCCAATCCAAAGTTGACAGACAACATCACGTTCCTAGTCACTGGATGAAGTGACATCAATAGTTTGGATGGAGTGAAGGGGGATGAGGCAATAGCATCCACAAACCTTAATATTGCCACCACCCAGCAGTGCCTCCATAGTGGAAGAGGATGCCCCCTCCCCACCGACTGATCTTCATGCACAACATTGGTGGCACTAATAATTGTGGGCAAAAGAGATAGTTGGAGGGAAGACTAGCATACCGGTAATCATTCAGTACACACAGGTCCTCATATGGAGAATTACTTTGTTCGATTCTCAGTTACAACTTATCTTTCCCACACCAATGTGTGGCCCTTGCTAATGTAACAAGTGCACTAAATAAATCAATGAATTTAAAAAAAATTGAATACTGTACTTTGACAGTCTAGGTATCTCTCCAACTCAAATGGTATATATCAGAAAGTCACCTTCAATTGTGACCTCTGCATCTCTTGCAAATTATAGCACAGCAGTGTGCATTCTTTTAACCTGATTTAACCATAATTATACTCATCTTCACCCTAAATTGTTCACAGACAAACACGAACATTGAACATAATGATGATGATGATGATGATGGTGGTGGTGGTGATGATGATGATGGTGGTGGTGGTGGTGGTGGTGGTGGTGGTGGTGGTGGTGGTGGTGGTGGTGGTGGTGGTGATGATGATGATGATGATGATGATGATGATGATGATGATGATGGTGGTGGTGGTGATGATGACGATGACGATGATGAATGATGATGATGATGATGATGATAATATCTTATTTATTTCTCCTCCTTCTGCATCCAATACAATTTTTCATCAATCCTCTCAACTTTATAATCACTCCAATTTTTTCCACTGAACTATTCCTGCACTCAGTACTATTTCATACATCAATTTAATCAGTCCTCCTCATCTAGGTTCTTTCCATTTTTCCATCCTGTTTTTATGTGCAGGTGGCAAAGATTCACTTCCACCACCATCATGGACTTCTTCTTCAAGTGCAAGCTCTGTAAATCGTTCTCATCATAGGGGCCTGGTAAGTCCAGATAACATCAGGGCAAATTTGGAAAGAGCCAACTGGGTAAATAACCTGGTGGAAGTAGGCCACCTATATACTTCCCCACATGTATCCAACATACAACACCTGGCAGATGTGTGGGTCAATTACCATCCTACATACATGTATGTACACTTGTACAGCTGGCTACTTGTGAAAAACACACATGTATGGCGAGTGCTGTCTTTGCATCTAATCCACATGCAGTATTGTGAATATGGACCTGTGCCAAGAAAATTTCTTGCAAAATTAAAATTCCACATTTTAAATGTTCAACTTTAGGCATAAGGTGCTACATACAATGGGTGATCAGGCCTTTTCTATCTTTCATCCTGCATCAATTTAGTCTTCATATTTTAAGAAATGATTGAAAATTGACTTAGTAAGTAATCTTCAGCTACAATGGGCTGACGGCTGTAAAGTAATAGCAACACTGTCTGCTGACATTGTAAAGCACCCTTTAGGCAACTTGCCAATGACATTGCTACATAAATTGCAATTTAGTTACAATTACAATTACAACCTTGGTTCCTGATGATGATGATGATGATGATGATGATGATGATGATGATGATGATGATGATGATGAAGATATAATTTTGTTGATGCCACTGCTGGTCATCAGTTGCCATCAGTGGCAGGCGTGGGTGTGTTCTCGGCCAAATGAACATGGCTGTCTTCGTTCCAGTTCCTGTTTATAGGCAGAGCCAGGAATTTCAGGAATGACTATCAGCATTACTGCTCATTGCGGAACATTTGCACCAAGTGCTTCCACATCCCTCAATATGCCCCCGTTTGAAACATCCCAGATGCAAGATCCTAATTGAAAGTTCTGATCACTGAGGGAAATCCATGACAACGGCAGCGTATTCCCAAGCCATACAGCGTATCACTTATAAGCAGTTCAGACTTATCCATCACATCCGAATAAATAGTCTGCAACTCATCTTACACCACTTATGCACCAGACTCCCTCGAGCTGCAAGCCAAGACGTGAGTTACGAAAACTTTGAAGCCGATAAAAAAATACCGTTTGCTGATCAGAAAGCACGAGCAGACCATGTTACTTAGATAACGGATATGATGGGCTACAAATTCCTGGCATTCTCGGAAGAGTGACTGCCTAGTGATAAGGCTTCTGGCTACTTAAATTAACAATACGGGTTCTATTCATGATGCCCACAATGCTCTATTATACGCAGTTATATGCACAAGCTGCACGCTTCAAGAATTATTTCTAAAACTGGAACTTTTCCAGGACTCGAGAAAGCGTATAGACACTGTCCACAGCTGAATATGCCATTTTCAAATGAAATGAGCAGCCATATCTTTACAGAAACGGAAACTACTGCTGCCTAGCATAGATATTTCATGAGAGACGAAAGATGAAAGTTATGCTCTCTCTCCGTTTTGCCATTTCCTGGTCACAATTTATGATGAAACAATTCAATAATCATGTCAAAGGGACGTAACAATTTGGTTAACTCTGGCATTTGAGCACACCGCCAAAATAGAATATGGAAATAGAAATTTGGATTATAGAGTGTCCCTGTCACCTACAGCGGAAAGACTCGCCCATCAGCAAAACCACCAACGCAATGAAGTGCTAAGTTTATTGAGTGTTGTGCATCAAGGGAAAAACGAGGAAACGATAAATGCCACAAAACTGAAGCTAATGGCACTGCACTAAAGCTGCATCGCAGAGAGGCACCTGTACCATCCAGTAATCACCAACAGCAGCAGCAGCAGCAGCATGATGCACTGGCACAGGAAGAGGCAGATAAAATATTTCTGGCTGAAAGCAAAGATTATCTTTCTTTACACAGCAGAAACTATTGTCATAATTTGCATCCATGGCTCTCTGCAGATAAGGAAGGAAACCCAAATGTAATCACCACCGCAATGCCTCAATCAAAGAAGCACCAAGGAACATCAAAGAAGCTGCTACAAGAAGTTGCAAAGTAGATGTAAAAGATCACACAGACATCCCATCTTGGAACTGTGCATTGCAGCAAAACTAGGTAAACAAAAGACAAGGAAGACAATGGAAAGAGTTGTTGCATGACCTTCGAAGCCACTGCTCTCCTCATCCACTGCTCTCGTCATCAATTATTCAATTCTCTTTTCGTGGCATAAGTCGTGTTGCTTAATTGACAGACTGCGCTCATGCTGTGGCCAGCTACAACATCATTAGTTTAATACTTTGGAAAGAATGGAGACTTAATACAAAAATTATGATCACAGAAGGCTAACAGGAGCTGTAGCCAAAGTATCACCTGAAATAGTACTTAAAATAATCAATTGTATGGTGATGGTGAAAAGTAAAAATAGTTGAAAAAGTCAGATCTTGTCTAACTGAAAACCCACATTCTGCAGGCCCAAGGGAGGATCAATGAAGCATAAAAGAATGTCACGGTTTTGAAAGATGTGAACAGAAGAAGAAAAGACAAACACCACAACAGCGACTTTTAAATTTATGTTTTAAATTCCTCAGGTCAACCAACTGCCACATGAAAAAGACCGAAATAACTGACTGCTGCATCATTATGTCAATCAAGTCATACAGCCTTGTCTACAACTGTTGCATTGTCAGTTTCAGCACTAGGCAAGACTCTCACTTGAAAAGGACAACCAGCTAAGGTACACACCATAGAACATAATATTGCAAGCACAAGGCTCCTTGCACAGAAGTTCACTCGAGTTTCACAACATGCTAAGGATACATCCACAGTATCATTTAGCGCATCCTAGATCAATGACCTGCAGGTCAACGTTAACAATTTCTAAGTGGAGACGCCAGAATAAACAGATGAGCTAATCACGTTTAAGCCAGCAGCAGCACGTTTGTCAAAAAATGCATGAACACATTGAACAGTCAGCGTCACAACAAAACAATTTTATACCCACACAAAAAACAGCCTCTCCTTGAGAATAGTTTTGAAGAGGTAATTTAAGATAGGAAAAGTTCAGGTAGGAGCAATAAAAAAATATCATTTGGTGTATAATATACCAAAAGATATGTTTTCAAATGAATTTAAGCAAGCACTTAAATAAACAAAGGAAGTGGTTTGGCTACAAAAAGATGCAGACCAAATCGAGCTGTCTACTGCGTGCAGTATCTTACATGCATTACATTACCTTATGATTTCAGATTTTCATTATTATCTCTTATATTCCAAGTAAGTAAGTATATTGTAAGTAGCTTTTAATTATCTTGTACTTTCTTGCAAGTACTTCATTATCTCATACTTTCGTGTATTTTCTGGCATTCTTGTAAGTAGCTTCTTATTACCTTATATTTTCTTGTATCTAATCATCTAGTATCTTCTTGTAAGTAATTTATTATCTTGTATAGATCTAATAAACTTCTATTCTATGATCTTGCATTTTCTTCTGTAAGTATTTTACTATCTGGTATGACAGTGGTATCATCTCTCACAACTATCTTTTCGTATCTTATAATTATTGTCTTGCATGTACTTTATTACCTTATATGTTCTTGTAAGTATTTTATTATCTTGTGCTTTCTCCTCACCATTCAATTATCGTTCACTCATATTTTATTGTCCTGTATTATTTTCTCGTTTGAGTATTTTATTATGTGCACAGCCGGGTGCTTTGAATGGTATCCTGTCTTTCCTGTGATGTGACGACCTGCCTTGGAGTGGACGTTGGGCAAATTGTTTGCACATGACCACTTCTCTCACAAAGCTGTATAACTTGATATCAACCTAAGCAGTGTAGCAAACAGCAAGTCTTCAGATGATGCGCTTTGGTTCCCATGTCTACAGCAGTGCATACTTAGGAGGTTCAAGACCAAATATTAAAATCACTCAGAAGCCTACTGAACAAGAGAAAATAACTTTAGTTACAAATAATTTCTATCTAGGCTGCTATAACCCTCTTTGCTAACACGTGTTTATATTCTACCTAAATCAATTGCACATGACAGCTTTGCCATAAATCTGGTAAAATTTCAAAAGGTCAGTCCATTCACAGCTTCCTATGTTACTACTGCTGCTAAGATATCATTGCTATTTATCTTGGCAACGGCATCATTAGAAACTTCTTTTCTGGTGAAAGGTTTTTACTATCCTGCCTCAATGGACCATCATCATTCCCCGCACAACATATGGATTACTAAAAAATTGCTTGCAACTGAATCGTTAAGAGCAAGCATTTACAGCAGCAAATGTCACAACGTGTCCAAGTAAAGAACAGTGATGTAAGACTGTGTGCACTGTGTGTGCGATGCACCATTGCAATCAAAATAGAATCCAGAATTTTACAGCTCTAGAACTACAGCTTCAAGTGAACTTCTATGTAGTCGCAATAACTGGAATGATGTTTTTTAGCACCAAACATCAATCTATAAACAACTAGGTTTATTATCAACCTATAATTATAAGATAAGAATAGCTGTCTAGGGCAAAGAACAAAGGAGGAGAATACTTGTCTGCCATATTGTAATGACAGCAGATGACAGATAAGTATATCATGAAAGATCAAGACGGAGGAGATCATCAACAGGATCCAAGGTTCACTCACACTTTCACGAGTGCAAGGATTCATGCAATCCAATATTATTAAAGTCTGCTCTTTCGCGTCCCAACCTTCAAAGGTGCATGCAATGGAAACTCTTACTTTTGGCAAGATGTAATGGACCGGTGATTTCAAATAAGCAAAGTGGAGGCCAACGACATGTTCTTTTGGGTGAAAATGGTGTATTTAACTACTCATCAATATCTGTCAGTACCACTTACAGGAAATTATAGCTGTCACAACATGATTTATTGCTCGCAGTCCCAGGGCAAAAGTGCAAGTTTTTAGTTTGGAAAAAAACATATGCTTCATGGATAGTACCAGCAACAGATTGAACGGAACTTGTCTGTAATGTAATGCAAAAGAAATAACAGCACTCGTGATTTATTTCATTTTTACACCGCTAAAATATTGAGGGGCGCGGTGGTGTAGTGGTGGCGTCGTTGCCTTGGAGCCGGAAGGTTCGAGGTTCGAATCCACATCACTGCGTATGGACCTTGGGCAAGTCCTTCACTCACAATTGCTCAGCGCTTCGGCGTGAAGCTCTGATGCAGTGTCCGCTCTGCATTCGGAAGCGCTTCTGAGTAGGGAGAGCTTGAAGGGGCGCTATAACAAGTGCACATGTATACAAACAAATATATATGAGACAATGGAACTGAAACGAATACTCTAATGATATTTCAACATTAATGCATCAAAATTTTGTTAGAGCTAAGACAACAACCATTTATAAGCATTGCATTTCGGTAAGTACATTAAACTGAAAAATAAGAATAAATCAAATATCGTTTACTTACCCAGCGAAGACGATGAAAAGGTCGAGCCGATTCCACGTGTCTGCAAGGTAAGTCTCCTTCCCGTAGAGACCCATTGCCATGACCTTGATGATCATCTCGAGCGCAAAAAAGGCAAAGATGCAATGATCAAAGATCTCGAGAACTCGACAACGAGTAGTCTCGCATGGAACGTCGTTGCACGGCTGGTACATTCCGAGCGTGACACAGTTGAGCAAAATAACTGCCATGCTTATCCGTTCAAACCATGTATGGAACAAACAGTCAAGGAAACCACACATACGTTTATTAGGTTTATTATATAAATCGTGATTGCTTATGATGCTAGAATTAATGAACATAGTATATGTCAAACTGATGCCATCAAACTTACTATAAATGGCCAGGTTAAACGATTAAATGAACTTTACGAACAATGAAAATTCAGAGCAACAAATTTTCAGCTCTTTGCTCTTTTAGTTGATTTAGAAGGAAGCCAGGATATTTGGACAGTGCAGAGTTATGTATTTAATGGGCAATTTGAGTTTCTTCCAAAAATGTTCAGCTGTTTCCGATGTTGTATCAATCTGTCTCAAGATATGTTTTGAGGTACTCCTGATTGTCGAGAATATAGCCTTGCCATTTTGTTTGCTCTTCTCTTGGATACTTTGTCCATGCTGTGTGGACTTCTGAATGCTTTTGCTCACTTATAGCTTTAATGTTAAATGGAGGTGCTGTCAATATAGTGAGCTGTATTTTGGATATTGTGGTTTCCAGAATGGGTTTCTGTTAATTGGCCAAAGCAACCATACTATAGCTGATTTCCCAATATCATTGCTCTCTACAGTTTGGCAATGCCTAGTAGGCAGGGTGCCTGCTTACAGGCAAGAGCTCTGCCACTCCACTTCTGGTCTCCAAGGCCACTGCTCTCTAGCAGAGCAATCGTTGTCGGCTGTTCGTTCCTTTCTCACGTACCTCTATGATGCAGCACCATCCATTTTCTGGCTTTCGTCTGACTGCTCGGAATGGCCGTCCCTTGAGTTGTGGCTCTTATCTAGAGATCTTTCCGAACAATTTTTGACAGCCTGAAGTCTGTCATTCTCTGCTAGGTTTTGGTTGGGAACGTCACCGAATAGAAATCTTTACAAATTTGCTACAAGGATAAATTTCCGAATTTGCAGAATGATATCTAACTAACAAATAAAAAGTCTTTGCTGACAACAGTTATGCCAGCCTACACAGCATAATTATCCCTAAATGGAAAATGAATAGCATAAAAAAACTTGTTGCATCAACGGATCATAATATCTAAACTGCAAAGCTATCCACCACCGCCCACAGCAGACAGATGAGTCCTGCAGGCAGACATAAAATCCATGCTTTCCGGATGCAGATGAGGAGGTATCCATCATTTCGTCATCCATCTTCGATAGGCATTTGCTGGCATGCCCCTCGCTCCCCCAACTCGATTATTCACAATCAGCAACCGGCTATTAGGCTTTCAGCCTTGCTCACTCATGCGAACACCACACTGCCAGCTCTTTGGAAAAGCATCACACACCATCCATCTGGACCCAAAGCACGCCATGAGGTAGATGCTCTAGGATTTCACGTCCTTTAGCTAAACCAGAAAAGAAGCCGTCAGCAAAAGCCAACAGATTCTAACCTAAGTCAGTCTTGGTGATTCAAAGAAGCTCCTGTATCCAAATAATTCACTGTCATTGCAATGAAGATGAGGGTAGAATTATAAATTAGTTATGGCTACTGTCGTTAAACATATTCTCAAAGATTAAAATCGGAAACATTTCAGAAATATGTCAACAGAAGTAGGTATCTGTGTATGTAGCATAGGATTTATAGGCTACAATAATTTCTTTAATCCCTACCATTATTGTAAAGGTAATCAGTAGATTGACCCAAGAGTAATTGGATTGTCAAATAGGTTTCTGTGTGCAACACAAATGAAACACAATGCTGCCCAAGGCAAAATATATATAGATATGTCACAAGGTCATGTTCTTAAGAGGTGCTGAAAATCCACATAAATACTATTGCATACATACAAACATGCATACAAAAATGCATGCAAAACACATTCATACATGCATGCGTACATACTACATACACACATCAAAACACACGTGTTTTGATAAATAGGACTTACAGAAACACCCGATTAAATGAAGCTGAGCCTATTTTATGTTTCACTTTTTTAACTGAGCATCAAATGAAGAACACAACAACAACCTCCCCTCCCACTAAGGATGCTGCCAGCTCTGGAAAACAGTCAACAGCTTTGTAAAAGCAATAGACCAAACAATAAAACTCAGAAAAACGATGTTTAGGTTCACAAACACACCAACGGCTACTGCAAGTCTTCACAGGATACACCAGTATACACATGTATGACTGCATCAGGCCTTCAACATTGCTGGCCTTTTGTGATGAAGAAGCCTCAAAAGATCCGGCATCACTAAGCAGTGCTGTCAAAATCGAAGAGTTGTGAAAACAGAGCAACACACGATGAATTGTCCATAAAATAAACAACGACGACGACATCCAGTTTCTTCCGCTCTATTAATTAGATTCGAGACGCAAGATCTTGTGTGCTGCATCTTGTGTGCTGCATCTTGTGTGTGCTGCGTGTCGACAAATTGCTTGAAGTGTTTCATCCGAGCACAACAACCGAGACTCTGCAGTGATCATCGATCAGCTGTTCAACCGATCAGCGACAGATCTAAGGCTATGCATGAAAGTAGTTAATGTCAAACGATGCAAAAGTAGATCTATGAACGACACAGTGGTAACACATCCGGTCAATGATCCCGTGGGTGTGGATTTGACTCCAGGTGATGACCATGGGCAAGTTGTTTGTGCATGCATATACGAGTATATATATATGTGTGGGGTGAGGTGGTGTAGTGGTGCAGTTCAGTGCCTTGGAGCTGGAAGGTTTCCGGTTCGAATCCACCTCAAGCAGATTTTTAGGGACTTTAGGCAAGCCCTTAACTCACAATTGCTCATGCACTTCTGCGTAAAACTCCCATTCAGTGTCCGCGCTATAGTCGGGAGCGCTTCTAAGTAGAGAGCTTGAAGGGGCACAAGATAGCAAATGTGAGAAACAAATATAAAAAGATAAATTATACGCAGTAGTCGAACAAATTATATATTCTTATCATGGTGACGTAGTCATGATATCTGTTTTAAATCAAAGCAATGGATTTAAATGGATTTACCCAGCACCAACTCAAAACTGCTCATTTACCTAACAGGTGACATTGCATTCAGTAAGATATACTGTGCTTCAAAATTATCTCAGACATCACAGAAACATAGATATTAAAAACTAAGCATCCTGAACATAATCTTTCATTAAAATTTGTTGTTGCTACTTCGAATCTATTTATAGCCTCATAAATAGCTACATTTAAAAAGCTTTAATTTTTCTTGCTCTGTTTATTTTTCTTCTGAAATCAGTCTGACTTGTATGTCTTCACATAGATGAAGAGCAAAGGGAATTTATAAAACAAAGGATGTTTGTCAGTAAAATTGGCACGCATCAAAGCTCAGGAGAGAAATAAGTGCATTTTACATTACCCTACGCTATGTCTCAAGGCAATTTTGAAATTAACTCTTTTCACTTATTTAATCATTTTGAAAACAATAAGGCAGAATAAAAGTATTAGATCACAAACTATCTAAATGAAAATTTACAAAGAGAAAATATGCAATTCAACTAGATAACTCAAAAGCACCACTTTTGCATTGATACAGTACAGCTGCCCAAAAAATCATATTCTATCCAAACAACCATTGTATAAGTCAACAGATGGATTTAATAAATATATAATTTATGAAAGGAAGGTTTCAGCACAATGCATGATATATAAACTCTCTAATATTAGTGCACAATAGCCACAAAGTCCAAGTGCCAGGAGTAAGTTATAATGCAATCGAATGCACCAGCACTGCCTGTGGTCCATAAAAATAATTTCAGATTTTTTATATTACACGGGATTACATAACCTGTTCGTAGGGTCAGCACCAGGACTACGCCAAGCAATTTATTTTCCCACAACACAAACCACCCACGTTTACCTTTCAGACATTTTGCACAAGCCATATGAAACAACTGGAAATATGGCATGACACGAAGGTCGCCGAAAATGATTAGTACTTTGGATGCCAACTACTTCAAGCAGCAGGAGAGGAGAATCATCATCATCAGCAGCAGCAGCAGCAACAGAGGCCTAAGGCAGCTGGACCGTTTCATGACAGGGCAAATACAGTCACGAAAGGACACAACAGCTGGCTTCTAATCAAAACACAGAGGCAACGACTGACTGACTGATGGCTTGCTAAAGCTATTTATATTTCCAGTGTTTATGTTCTGCCGCTCATCACACCACAGCCTTAACACGTTAACACTTCACAGAAGACGGCACAAACGCTGCGGTCGCATACTAACTACCGGTACATCACCCTTTATTAGCAAGAGCCACAAAGACATATTTACATACATGCTCATTGATCCTATACATGCATACATGCATACATGCATATATGCATAGCACACGCATGTATGGGACACGGTGGCTGATTGGTTAGCACGGCCGACCGACAACACTGAGAGTACGGGTTCGATCCTCGTCCGATATGGTTACTGTGTCGGGACCTTGAGCAAGTCCTTCACTCACAGTGGCTTTGTAATATAACTGAATCTATATTTTGTCAAAGCGTGTGTGCTGATTGTGTATGAAGTACAATGTCACAGAGCAGTTGTATTGTATTGTATTGTATTGTATATAAATACATTACGCAGAAATATATATATATAGATATCATGATGTATGCGTAGGCTTCAAGGTCGCTGCCAATGATAGCGTTACTTTGAATGCTTTTAATTAAAAGCTTTGTGAGATAGTTATTGAGCACCATTTTGTCAAAGTTCATCATTTTCACTAAATGTCCAAGTTCTAAACAGGAAAAAAGAGAAAACTTACTGGCTTATAACAAAATGGGGGAAAACACAAGTCATTTTCTACACACATGTGTTCATTCATACCCAAAATTGCTACATGATAATATAAAAATTATATGATGACACATACATAATAGCAATGAATTCGTCAACAAGTTTCTAACAAATCCGTTTCATTCAAACAGCAGCTGACCTGCCTTCTTCAGTACCATTGATAATAATGCATATCGTCGTTAAACGCCTTTCTCCTCCATTCAGAATCTACAGCACTCCTCTCTCTTGAAGCAAGTCATTATATTATTATTATTATATTATATTATTCTTTATTATTATTATTTATTATTATTATTCATTGTCTCTTCTTTTAATTCCTTTCACACTGATTCACTATTAACCCTTTTAGGGACGACGTGGGTGTACTAAAAGCAACCATAAAACCAATGCAACTTGTTAAAGCGTTAATCAATCAGAATTTATATAACGCCCCTTCAAGGTCCCTACTCAGCGACTAATGCTGCTGGACACTCATCCTATCTTCATGTTCTCAAAGTTCTGTTTTGAGTCACGTCCGGTTCATTCTGTAAAGCACCCACCCACTCAAAACAAACATATTTTCTCGTTCTCTGTTGGTCATCGTCTCCACGCTGATGACACACACAACTCTTCTTGTCCTTTCCATGTTGCCTCTCGGTTGCTGCAAATCATCGACGTGAGACTCAGATATTGACCCCGATGACAGTCAACCCGTCTACGACAAAACCCTTCACGAAAAGAATTTCGCAGAATTTGCCGCTGATGACAACTACGCAAGCTAACCTATCGTCGTCCACCCACAGATCTCATGCCACATGCGCCGTAATCTCTTCTTCAGTCCGAAAAGTTGGAACTGTATTTTGACAAATCTCCACCTTGACAGATTATGGGTACTTCACACAGTTATTACTCACCAGCTACAAGCATATTCATGACCTACTTGTGTAAGTCGACTGCGCCCCATACTTGATTATAAGTTTGTCTGTCTGTCTGTCTGTCATGCTCGTCTGTCTGTCTGTATGTCTGTCTGTCTTTTTCTCCTGCATCATGCTCCCATTCTAGACAAATAACTGAAGTTTTGAAACAATCATATCTTAGTTCCTCTTCTGCGCCACCAATTACTGAGCACTTTTCACTGTAGCTGTAGGCACAATGCTGGCCCAGACCCCCCCCCCCCCTACCCTGCCCATTCTGATCTGGCACTGAAACCGACCAAACAACCTTGCAGACTTCATGTAGCACTGACAAAATCTTCAACGAAATTTGCATTATATTTATAATTACCAAAATTTTTCAATAGGGATAATAATGATTTAAACGGAGTAGCGACTATAGGTTTTGGTAGTACTGGTGGTGCCTAGTATGATGCCCATTATGTGCTTTGGGATGGATAGCATTTGAGTTTGTCATTTCAATGGGTGAACTTTGTGTATTTCGGGACTTGAAATGTACAATGTCAATAATATGGGAAGTATAAAGGCTGAATAGATTTTTCTATGTACATAATTACATATAAAAGAATTCTCACAAATTGCATTTACAATAAGTAAACTCAGAAAGAAGACTGACAGGCCATATCTGCCACATACCTGCCACATATCTGCCACATATCTGCCACATATCTTTCAAGCTCCACTCAACGTGTAAACACTGTTCAGCGTGTTGTGCACCAACGTCAAAATTTGATTTTGGATAAAACTATTGCTACAGGTTCAGAGCAAAAAGATAATAATAGGCTAAGGTTCCGTTGTCTTTGCAACCAAAACATCATGTCAGAGATGCAGTTGTTTACTTGCATCTCACTCAACTTGTGGTTACATTAAAAATTACTTTCCAACATTCACAAAGTTTCATAGATTCTATTCGACTCTCTGTTCTCTTTCACTGTAGCAGCGCATTGTCTCCACTTTGAAAGATATCCAACCAGTCTCTCTTAATCTATTTGCAAGCTGCTTTCTATTTGTCTGTCTGTCTATCTGTCTGTTTGTCTGTCTGTCTGTCTTATATTTATATATATATATATATATATATATATATATATAATGCCTATTTGTTTCTGTCTGCCTTTTGTTTCTTTTATCCTATCCGCTCTGGTCAGCCGAGACCGCGTCTCATTCATTTCTCATGGATTTCAACAATGGTGCCTGCGTTCTTTTGTGCTCCAGGAACCAGACCAAGGCAGCTGGAGACTGCCGAGCAATAATGTTTGGCTGCAGCATTTTCTCACTTAGAAAACACTCTTACGTCTTACCCAATGCACAAGACAGCTCTAGGTGATGCATGCAGAAATAAGAAGGTACAGCCAAAATAACTTAAAACCTATAAATGCTAAAATGAAAAATTGCCACTCACCCATATTCGTCGTTTATATATAGGTTTACAAGCGGACGCAAAGGCAACGTATTTATAAATCAAATGCATGTACCGTTTTTCTTTAGCATAAACTAGGCCTCGGTCAGATATTTCTGGATGGAGATGAGCGGCAATTGCTATTTGGGTGCTCGATATAAAATGATTAATATACGACCTTAACGAGTACCCACGACATAAAGTTCCTATCATCTTTTGGCAGTTGACTGAAAGTGTCGGTCGAAAGGTGCAGACGGTAGCAGCAACTCTGTTGAGTAACTGATTTTTGTTTACAAATAATAAGCCAACCTTTTCACCTATCACATATAAACCTGTTGCTATCTGCGTTGATGATAGTTTTCTGAAGGATTAGCAGTCAACACCGTGCAGCCTCTTCTTCTTCTTCTTCTTCTTCTTCTTCTTCTTCTTCTTCTTCTTCTTGTCGTCGAATCGTCCATCTGCTTCAACTCACATTTCTTAAAACCACATGAATGCCGCCTCTTGATGCTAGAAGGTCGTCTGCCAGATCCAGCGGTTAGCCTCAGTCGCACTGTTTCCAGGGAACATCTATAGGTGTGTGTGTCATTATAACTCAGATCGAGAACCAGTGGGAGTCGGCTGGACCACCTAATTGGCCACTGAAGATAACTCAGATTTACCTATATGTAGAGGGATGATAAAAAGGCAGCACTGATACTCGAAGTCTAGTTTTTGACATCAGTATTATGTATTCTGTAATAGTTTATCAGTGTCACGCTTATGCTAATGGAGCTGAATGATTGTGCTTAGCCAGGTTAAGTTTCTAAAATTGCAATTTGCTCTTCATATTCAATTTCCACCAGCACTGTCCACCAAATGCCATCAGATTATCTGATTGATCTAATTAGAAACTTAAACATGGTTAAACAAAGAATTTAATCAAAATGCTCACGTTGCTCAGTTCATTTATTAAGCGAAAACTTTTTGAGTAATGCCAAAGCAAAGGAGCATTTAAACGCAAGGCCGGATGAAGAAGAAAATAGCTAGTTGATAAATACAAACTTCTTGCAGCTTGTAATACAGAGCAGAGCAGGATAGATGAAAGACTTTGATCGAAGAGGTACAGTAATGATGAACAATGAGACAAAAAACAAGACATGATAAAGAACAGTTGTTGAATTGTTCTTGAGAAGTGGATGTTAGGATGATTGGCAGTTACGGTAGCAAGCGGTTGAAGAATCTGACGAGCAAAATATGCAGACGAGCAAAATATGTAATCTACATATGACCTGTTTGAGCTACCCAAACCACCTTCATCCAATTGGTGAGTTATCTACTACTCTTAAGTATTGGGGCTTAAAAAATTTCCAGTTGCAAAAGAATTAATATCATAATTACAAGTTCTACAATAAATGATAGGCTAGTCTAAGTTTAGATTAAAGAGAAAGTTGATACAGTTGTATTAAGATATTAAGATATTAAGATAATTCCAAACATGACAGAGTAATCAAATAAATATAAGATAACATCATCTGACGTTCACGAGCAGCAAATGAAGCAGAAGAAGAAGAAGATTTGCAAAGAAGAAGATATATGCAAAGAAGAAGATATATGCAAAGAAGAAGATATGCAAAGAAGAAGATATGCAAAGAAGAAGATATGCAAAGAAGATATGCAAAGAAGAAGATATGCAAAGAAGAAGATATGCAAAGAAGAAGATATGCAAAGAAGAAGATATGCAAAGAAGAAGATATGCAAAGAAGAAGATATGCAAAGAAGAAGATATGCAAAGAAGATATGCAAAGAAGAAGATATGCAAAGAAGAAGATATGCAAAGAAGAAGATATGCAAAGAAGAAGAACGTGAAGAACGTGAAGATGAGTCTCAATTTAAACAAAAACTCAAAGAAACTCAGAAGAAGAAGAAGAAGAAGAAGAAGTACCCAGACAATGTAAATAATATGAACAATACAATCAAGTAAAATGACAGCATAAAGAAGTATGTTAAAAACACAAAGAATGCAAAGAATGTGAATAAGACTAATAGAATATGATGAAAAACATCAATAAGAGTCCAAAGAAGAATGTGAAAAACATGAAGAATACGAAAACACAAAGAAAGAGCAAATGAATTTTTTTTAAACAAGAGGAATAAAAACACAATGAAAACAAATGCAAAAACAAAAATACAAAATTCTACAAGGTAAACAACACAATGAAAATGAACAAATGAATAAAACACCAAGAAATATATGAAAATACAAAGAAAAAGAATGAAAGGACACAAACATGAGGAAGAACATAAATTTAAGAACTCAAATAAAAAGAATGGAAGAATAAAACACCATGAAAACATGAATAACACAAAGAAAAAGACTAGAAAAATAAAAAATACAAAGAAAAAGAATAGAAAAATAAAAATACCAAGAAAAATAAAATAAGTACCGAAAAAAGAAAACATGCAGATTTTGAAGAACATAAAAAGGCATGAAAACAAAAACAAAGAACATAAAAAAAATCCTGAAGAACATGAAGCAAGAAGAGACTCTCAAAGGCACTGGCGCTTGGCTGAGTGGGTGCTTAGACACTGACCCACTACATATGGTAAGCGGGATATGAAAACTTACATGATAAAATGGTATATGAAACAGTTCAATAGAGGTCGGGTCGGCTCAAGTAGGTAGGTGCCAGAAGCACCAGACTTTAAACGAAGAAGAAATAACAAAAACAGCTTTTGGCATGAGTTCTGTCTTCAAAAGGTCAGCTGTTGTGTCAGCAGAAAGTTCATGGAACGGCTGCCAGTGTTATTGTGACGTACGGAACAGCATTTCTGACAAATCAACGACCCAATCTCATACCCAGAAAGAGGCCAATGCAACAGGTTTTTGAGTTCGTGCGCATGGTGAGCCATCTCTAAATGCCGTCAGAGAAGTTTATACTCGAGCAAAGAATACACCGAAAGACGTACAGGCCATCAATGTGCAACTTATCCTCAAATTAACTTTCCTGCCATACATTTAAGCCACAATATGAGGACGAATGCATTTACTATACAAATCCACTTTGACACTGAAACTAAATTTGAAAATATTTTGACATTGATTCGGATATAGAAATTATGTATGTTTGTTTATTATACCATGTTTGTACACCAAAATGCGGATAGCAGTTGGTATATATTAAAGAATATTCTTATCTTATCTTATCATACAAACCACCTTCATTTGACCGATGCTAGCTTTTATGAAAACAACTGAAAATAAACAAATCAAGTAGGAAATAATTCAACGTGTTTCCTTGTAACATGTTGTTATTTATTCTGCAATCATTCTCCTGTTTGGTGCACTCTGGCAGTGACTCTTCATTCCATGCGTTGTGTGTCTGGTCCATGACCACATTTTGACATAATAATAACAGCAACAATGACAATATCTTCTACCTTTAGACCCATAATCTATATCTTCTACACCACCGATTTGAACATACCGTAGTTCTTTCTTCTTTCGAGGTTGTAGGTCATGAACAGATAAAACTCATGAATATGACGCAGCTGTACGGCCATCTCATTAGGGCAGCAAAGGCTTCAGACATCAGAGGTGCTTGGATGTCGTGTAACCGCCAATGGTTGAACTCAAAGAAAACTCCGTTTATACGGCATGGCTGTTGCGGCCAGATTCCCAAAATTGACTTGCCTAATCTGCAGCATTGCCTTCCAGATGTCCTCTTCACGAATGCTGTGCATGATACGGGAGTGGCCTTGGACCTTCTCAGTGCATGATGTGAAGAGTAAATGTCAAGTGTTCATTTGCCATGTGAACCAGAATGAAGCAATACACCATTCGCTTCCAATTCAGCTCCACAACCCTCACACACACACACACACACACACACACACACACACACACACGCTTCAGATTTGAGTATGGCAATGTCATTCAAGCAGGCCTAACTCTCTTCAGCTCCAGCAAGTTCTAAATGTTGTGGCTTATCTCATCAGCTGCATCGACAAAAAATAGTGAAAAATGATCATAAATACTGAAGGCATTGTTGACTTTTATTGTTTTGCATCTTTCTCAAAACATATCAGACAAAACATAAGATGTATTTACATGTATAAGTGAAACAAAGAACTATACATGTCCCTTTCTTGATTTCAACCATACGAATCAAAACAAACACTCTGATTTATTCGAAAAGCGCTAAAATAATTCGTTGATAAACCCCAGCCATAAATCAATTCTTTACCTGGCCGCTCCGTCTCTTGCAAGTTACAAGTGACTGGTCTGAATCCTTCTAAATCAGCGTAGCCAGGTAATCCAGTTGATAAGAAAACATTGCGCTTCGAACAGCAGGTTGCATTCCTGAAGCGATATCCTCTGCATCAACCCACTTAATCATTCTGAGCAAAACCTACTTCTGTTGAATATATATCTGACAGGTCACATCCCAAACTTAGCTTACTATCATAGATATATATAATAATATGTGATATCATACAATGTATAATTGTATATGTAGAGATATATATAATAAAATGTGATATCATACAATGTGTTGTTGTTGGCCCGTCCCCAAGAAATGGGCTCCCACTTGCACTACGCTTACTACCTCGGAATAATTTGCCTGCTTTCTACCGGTTGCTTAAGACCCATCTTTTTAGCCGTGGCTGGGCTGGGAGCACCTCTGAGTAGACTTCTTGAAGGAGTGCTATATAAGTTTTCTGAATGAATGAATGAATATATATAATATATGCATTTATATAAATAGGTGGGTTTCTTACAAATAGCACTGCATAGGTCACCTGTGCCATTATGATGCTACAGCGTTTGGTAAAATGCAAAAAAATCTAGTACAGACCTTCGGCCTGTGACAGATACGCGGGCACTCCAGAAGACCGTGCACTTGAAGAAGTGGGATGCTGCAACGATTTATTGCGCTTGCAAAAGAAAAGGTAAGACGTCACTCGATGCATAGGGTACCAGGACTGTTGCTGCTGCTGCTGCTGGTGCTGCTGCATGTAGTGTTATCGATGAAGTTCTGCTTGTGAAACACTGCTTTATTTTCAGATAGATGGCACTTGAGAGAACGATCCGTGGGCAGAAAGAAGTGCCATAGAAACTGCCCTTGGCCCCAAGTATGATGCAATACCTGCATGCTACATCGCGTTTTCTTCCGGAAATAACACGACTCAGGATACAGGCTGTATAGTGTTCCAAAGTACTGCACATCATGCTAACATGGAAGACACGAGGTTGGTCAGGAAACAGAAGCCGGCAGTTCATGTAGTCAACATCTGGATTTCGCTGTCACGTGCTCAATGAGAAGGGCATTTGTGTGCTCTGTGTGTCCATACATTTGATCGCCATGGAATTAACCCTTGCTTTCAAACACCCAAAAAGACTTTCAAAGAAGATTCGATAATTAGATTGCCTTAGTGCATCTACAATACAAGCTGTATAAGCTGACCTGGCTGCCTTAGGCAAACCACAGGAAACAGTTCAGTTCAAAATGCTGGCGGCAGTATATAAATTGAGATTAGTTCAAGGCAGGGCTTCATAAGCTGCTATTCAAACCCAGGTATTACAGAAGACACAGCAACAAGAAAAACTGCTGTCTGACATGGCAATAGCACTAATGATCTAATTTTGGAAAGACAGGTATCAATCTAAGACATCCTAATGAGTGATTAAAAGGAAAATAGGACCGCATAATGCTGCTATATCAGGCCTTCGAAAATGTAATGTTTCAAGGCATATATACCACTTAAACAGCCATTGTGTGAATGTGAATGACAGCTTGCGACCATCAGAGGCATCAGAGTGCAGCTGAATTTCTTAATACTAGAAATGTTGGTATTAAGTGGGACATAACCTGGACAGAAAATGTTGACTGTTGAGGACTTTGCCATGAAGAAACGAAAGCAGAAGACTTTGCATCCATGAAGAAACAAAAGCAGAAGACTTTGCATCCATGAAGAAACAAAAGCAGAAGCCTTTGCCATGAAGAAACAAAAGTAGAAATCAAGATCAATGTACAATCTAGGCAACAACATCTGAGAAAAGGTTTATATCCACAGTTCTTCCTTTTCAAAGGCACCTTTGTTTAGTCTTCACAGCATTAAGGCGAATCAATTGAATAGATGAGTCAGTTATTCCCAGTGATGCCATGGCTATTTCGAAATAATAAGGACAGGCATGCTGTAACTATTATAGACCCAATTCCATATGTATAAAATAATAGAAAATCAATACAAGTTTTAAAACTTAAGACAGCTGTTAGTAATAACAACAAGCTGCATCTACTGTATGCAGCTTAGACTCAATTCCTCCCATGCTATTTCGGAGTCAGCTTAGATTTCTCTCTTGGTTTTCCACAAAGTCACCATGCAACTAATATCAATTCTGCTTATCAGCAACCATCAACTGATGCCTGGAGCGTTATGACAGCGTCACTGTAGAAGCAGCTCATAGATCTTAATCAATATTAGCTTCAGTACTTTAATCTATCATGGTCAAGATGTCAAGAAACACAGGTGATGTTGGACAACCAATGCAATCATCTCGTGCAAACACTGACGATGCGCTAGACACTCAGTGTGTTCACTTTCTGCATGAAAAGCTCTAGTGAGAAAGGCAAGCAGAGAATAAAGCCGTAATGTCGAAATAAAGCAATTTTATAGCGCTTCTGAGAGCAAAAGAGACAGTCTCCTCAATCAAGGAAGTCATCCTTTCGACGGTGCAGACTATAACCACACGCAAGAGAACTTAGTGCAGCGGCTCGACCACATCAGTATTCAACTCAGTAAGTGCTTCAACGTCCATCAGTGCAAATGTCCAACTATGTCCCGTTAGCAGATGGCCAACTATGTCCCGTTAGCAGATGGCCAGGTTCATTATTGGCAGCTTATGCCATGCAAAGCTGTTGCCGCTGCTGCGCTGTAAGATGGCTGTATATCAATTAATTATTTATGCAGCACCTTCACGACAGTCGCTGGCACACATATTACGGCAGCGATGCCCAGGAGGTCAGTTTTTATTTCAATTCTTTTGTAAATTGAGGCACAAAGGTATTCCATCAACAGCACCTAAGCAAAAATAATCATCATAAGTTTTCCACTTGATTAAGGAGAATCAAGTTTCACCATAAATCAGCAAAACAAATCAGATCACGTTCCAGACATCAAAATGCTCGGTAGCGCGCGCTACCAATCTGTTTTTCTATATCTTTGCTTGTGAGCACTACTGTTTCTGTGTAGGATATGAAATTACTAATTTTCATTGTGGAGTTACGTTGGTAAATTATGTATTATTCTTGGATTACCATTTTTTTTAAAGAGCTCATAATGAATTTGGTAACTTTCATCAAATTTAAGCAGACTCAAGCATGGATCGAGACAAATGGAGCACATACAAAAGTTGAATTCTGCAACCGAAACATGTGAAAAATTGATGAGCCAATGCAGATACAATTGGGGATATTTACGAATCATTAAACCAATAATTTCTTACCCCTACTTATCAAGGCCTCTTCCTTCTAAACACTAACATCCATCCCCCACTTAACAAATCTAAATTCTCTCCATATGACTTTTGTCCGCACTAGAATCCAACTCTGCTGGACCAAGAAACAAGATCCCTCCTTCCATCCAGTCACAACTGCATCTTTTTTCTAGCTGAATCACACACCTGCATTTTACATGTAGCATAAGAAATTCATTCAGCCAAAAACATCCATGCATTAAGTTTTTTCTAAAAGTGACTCCACTTAACCGTAACATCTTTACTTTAGTTCTAGGAGTGTAAATGTGCACAAGTTGTCACATTAGTCAAGTTATTGGTTAGCTGATACTTAAGCTAAACAATAACCACGTTTCGTTATTTACCGCTGGTCACATTATATCATTTTACTGCAAACTGCTCTCAGGTGGCTCTGGTTAACCCGCTTCTAGATCTCCTCTGTAACCTTAAATAAACAACACCACTTCAGTGCAGCTGTAACTTGCAATGTTGCAATGTTGACTATGGAATAAACGATTATGTATGATCACACAGTTTGCGCTATTTCTATCTCTACCCAGACTACTCAAATCTATTTCTCATCATACTTCTAGCCTCACTTGTCTATTCATATTTATTTCGCTATTCACAGGCCCACTTTAATGATACTTTCTCATGCACAACACTTCTATTCCTAATCCAATTTATTATTATATCCATTTCAAATGCAGCCAAAAACATTGCCCATATAATTATCAGCACAAAAGGAAGCTTAATCCAGCGCTCAGCCAACAATGTTCAGCATCTCTGAAATGTGAGCAGACATCTTAAGTGCCACAAAACGAAGAAAGCAGCATTTGACCTTAATCTCATGGAGTTAACTTTTAAGTGTGACTCAGCGTTATCATCGAGTATATAAGCGAACGCTGCCATGGCACTCAGCATTCCTGTCAAAAATCAAGCTCACCGCTTTATCGAACTGTACAGCTCTATGTTCTGTTTCCGCAGATATTGGACAACTAACAGATATGCTACACTTCTCAATGAGTTCTCATGCATAGCCGCAATATGAGCACTATCCTGTACCATGGCACTGCCTGATGGATAACTCACAGGTTCTGGTTTTGTCTAAGCCATTGACAATTTCCAACGTTACTCTTCCAAAACATATATTGTAGCTTTCCAAATGAGTGAACATACAGCCATGCTCAACCAACCGAAGCAGATTGTCTGCTGGAACTTAAAACGCAGCCATAAAACCAGCGTGCAAAAAATTAAGTCTCCTGCAATTGATGTGATTTAACAGCAGCTGTGAAATTTCCTAATCCAATCCTGGCAAAAAAACAAAAAAACTTCTTCATCAAAGCTATAAGGCATAAACTGGAATTTATCGTAATAAACAATATTTCATTAAATTTGACACATATATCAATACATGCACATCTACACTGTTCAATGTGCATAACTACATGCCCTCCAATAAACATACAAGCCAAAATGCATACCCACAAGCACATACCAGGTAAGCACTAAGCACATTTTGTCAAATTTATGTAGAGCTTTCTACCTCTGCACCCAATGGTTGCACTGTGAATGGATAGAATTCAAATAATCTCTATTTGCAGTTATGCTAGCTTGTAAGTATCGTATATTTAAAGACTGCTGCTCGTTCCTTCTCACTTGAGCACATGCTGAAAGACCAACGTTATCATTGCTCATTTTTAATCAGAGAGGCAGGCTAAAGCAAATGCAATTATAAACACCAGCGGGGCTATAATATCCATTAGGCACTGCAGGTGCTCTGAATAGGACTTAGAAACCTTTCAGGGGTTTGCACAAGTCTGAAAATGAGATATTGAAAAAATTTAATGATTGAATTTGATGTGAAAATGAAAAAGAAATTGCAAAGATAGTAAAAGTAAAACCGAAAATATTGCATTACAGCTTACGGATATAACCAGGATATAAAATTTAAATAATCAACAAAAATTCAACATAACAAAACGTAACTTGCGATTTAAAATAAAAATTCAGTGACTTTTTGGGGTGTTTTCATGAATCAAACATGAAGTGAATAAATCACAAGAATGCACAATTATGTGATTAATTTTAATGGAGGTGGCTGGCATTTTGGTCAAAGAAAGCAAGCGTGCAGTAACATCTAAGACTATCTTAAAACAGCCATGAACATTAGCTTTGAAAACAGAACTTCTTCTATTTAGTGACACATCTCAAAACACCTCCTCTCTAAGTACTGCAACATATCAATTGCTAAAGTTCTTAATAGCACAGGTATGGCTATATTAAAATTGACACCATTCAATGTTCTAGAATTCCTCTACATACATTTTCAAATAATTTCTGTGAAAATCAAATTTTAACTTCGATATAACTGTTTACATCGATCGTCAAACAAATAACTAGTTAATGTTTATAATTTATATATCTATTATCCATAATATAAATATACATATATATATATATATATATACTATACATATTATATATAAATACATATATAATATTTATAAATAATATTTTATATACATATATATATATATATACAGAAAACATCTGTTCACAGCTGCATTCGGTGTTGAGTTAGGTTGGTAAATGATGTCCTATTCTGGGAAATCTTGCTATATATATATTTGAAACGATTCTTGATAAAAATGCTTACTTAAATTATCAAATCTTAAACTTCCAGTCAAATGACCCTCCAAGCATAAATTCCCATTCAGTAATTCAAGGACACCCTGCTAAATTTTCTGTTGGCATCCAAAAATATTCAAAAAGTCCCAGTTTGATACAATAACATAGCAGCGACATGCATAAAATAAAATTAATGCCAACTGGCAAACAACAAGCAGTGAATATAGTCAATTTGAGCTAGGAAGCTTTTTAGATGACACAGTAGATTGTCACAAATTATATTATCACTCTAACTTAAAAAAGAATTGATCATCATCATCAGCAGCATCAGCAGCAGCAGTGTGTGCACCTTTACTGCACTGTTGCCTTAGCTCTGCTTTGTTTTTGGTATTGGCATAATGATTAAACTGACCTGTGTGTGTGCATACAAACGTCAGTTACATTAACCGATTCATTTGTAGATCAGCATCAATGAGCGATGCCACGAGCAATAAAATTAGTAATGATGTTGGCATTGAGCAACAACAGCATTCAGCATTAGTATCAAACTAGAAATCGCTGAAACAGTAGACCTATAGAAAGGGATGTCAATTTCACAAACGCAAATTATGGCATTCAGCAGCAATTACCGCATAATCATCCATTATTCAGCGCCCACCTGTAGGTTAAAAAGTGCACAGACCTTACTTGCTTTTTTTATAATTGTGATCCAGTTGGCCAATTTGATATTAGTCTGCAATTATGACACAAAGAAAATCAATAGTGCTCAACTGAAAAGGATATGGCCAAGTGAGGAGGCGCAGGCACCAGCTCCTTGGTGGCATCGTCTGGTCCAGTCGAAGAAACGTCTTCTCAATAAAACCTGGAAACGGTAAATCGGACAATCTGTCCTCCCCGTCGTGTCTATCATCCTCATCTTCGTCTTCCTCTGTATTCTTCCTACCTTCCTTGTGGGGCTCGGCTGAGGCTGCCGAGTCGCCGTCGTCGTTATTATCATCGTCATCATTGCCTCTGAAAGTGTCGTTGTCAACGCAAGAACTCCTGCGAGAGTCTTCCTCTGATATTCCAAATCCGGATCCGGAACATCCACAGTCTCCATTCTCCGGACGCGGCAGCTTATCCACCGTCAGCACAAACGAATTCACATCAGCCGCCATGTTCTAGCACTTTATAAAACACAGACTAATTCTGCTAGTTTAAAATTAATTCTAAAATAATGTTACCGACGATGAGAGTTTCTATAAACTGCGTTCCTTCCAGCAGCTAAATACGTATCCTACTATAGACAAACGTGTAGTTGACAATCCGGTTGTACTTCACGCAGCTACAAATAATCCAATATAATAGCGCATGATAAACTCACTAAACTTAGGCAAGTGTCGCCGACACTCTTTCAAGTCGTTTTGTAATAATAACACCTATTGGAGCTTCGACGTTACCAATAATATTCCCTAGTTTTATCGGCTTTTTCCGATAACTGCGCGGTATTTCCGTGTCCTTCGCTTTATCAGTGGATAATGAGTGATAATCGGATAAGCGAGTGTTTGAGATAAAATCTTGAGCAGCGCCTCTCCATGCGTCTCTTGTTTTTTCGTTTAGCTTCCTGGCATCGCTCGAGCACTGTGCGCCACAACTTCCGACCCAACGGCGGCGGCGTGCCGCGTGGGCGTAGGCGCCGTCCTAAATCTTGAGCACAATAACCTCTTCTTGGAAGATTTCGAACGTCGCCGTCAGACCAGGACGTCGGTCGACGAAACGGAAGTTGTTCTCTTCTAACAACCTGAAGCTCCACCGTCAGAAGCAACGGCGGCAGCGGCGGCGGCGGCAGCAGCAATCTCTCTCTCTCTCTCTCTCTCTCTCTCTCTCTCTCTCTCTCTCTCTCTCTCTCTCTCTCTCTCTCTCTCTCTCTCTCCTCCTAGAAGCGCGCGCCCAAATACGATTCGTCTGAAACAGTTCTAGGTGCGCGCGCACCAGCAGCGGTTGCCGCTCCTCGCCCAGCCGCCAGTCCGCCACCACCTTGCACTGACATTATCAAATCCCGGCTACTTTACTTAGTAATTCATCACCAGCTATATGCAGAGATAATACGTACGCCTCGTCGTGAGCGGCTGCTGCTGCTGCTGCTGCTGCTGCTGCTGCTGCTGGAGCAGGGGCCTGCGCTTGGCTGAAGTAGCTATCAACGAGATGATGCTATTCCCGGCAGCAGCAGCAGCAGCGCGCACATGCATGCGCTCACTCTTTCGCCGTGTGGGCACATATATATTACAGTCATCTTCGCAGTCGACCATTTTGTACGTGAGTGCGTGTGTACGTGCGTGCGACTACTAACTTACCGAGCATGCTGTTTACCTTTGGTCTTCGGCAGCCACTGCCACCAATGCAGCGGTATGGGTTCGAGGCGTAGCGCTGCCTGACCGCCTGCGTATGACTCGGTCGGCTGCCTGCCTTCTGTCTCCTGCTCCTCCTCCATCCTCCTCTTCCTCCTCCTACTTCTCCTCCTCCTACTCCTCCTCTCCTATTTCTCCTCCTACTCCTACTCCTCCATTTCCTCCTCCTACTTCTCCTCCTCCTACTCCTCCTCTCCTCTTTCTCCTCCTCCTCCTTCTCCTCTTTCTCCTCCTCTTCCTCCTCCTCTTCTTCCTCCTCTTCCTCCTCCTCTTCCTCCTACTCCTTCTCCTCCTCCTTTTCGTCCTCCTCCTCCTCCTTCTCCTCCTCATCGTCGTCGTCCTCCTCCTCTTTTAGATGGATGGACGGTCCATGTATTGACGACTTCCTGAATTAACCTTATGAATGGGATGGCTATGAGACATACAGTCATAATATATAGACAGACAGAGACAGACATAGGCTACATCTATTATACAGAATACCGATGGACAGAGAGAGACAGACAGACAGATAGTATACAAAAACAGAGACAGAGGCAGAGACAGAGAGAGAGACAGACAGACAGACAGAGACAGAGACGGAGACAGACAGAGAGACAGAGAGACAGAGACAAAGGCAGAGGCAGAGACAGAGAGACATATAGGCTACACACACAAACAAAGACATAGACAGAGGCAGAGACGGAGACAGACAGAGAGACAGAGAGACAGAGAGACAGAGACAAAGGCAGAGGCAGAGACAGAGAGACATACAAACACAAAAAAGACATAGACAGAGACAGAGGCAGAGGCAGAGACAGAGACAGAGAAAGAGACAGACATATAAAGACAAATAGACACAGACAGACAGATAAAGACAAATAGACACAGACACAGACAGACATACAGATAAAGATGAGCGACATTCCGGCCACCATCAATCGAGAGGTAAACAGGCTTTCGACAGGGTCTATAAATATAATTGGCCATCTCTCTCTTCTAGTAGGCTATTATTAATCAGCAGCATTGTGCTGAATAACGAAAAGACTCACACGCGTAGGCCTAGGCTTACCATGCAGTTAGCCAATAATAGGACAGGCCTATATGCAGAGATTTACCTCCGACCTCGTCATTCTTACGGCTATCAATCAGTTTGGGGGCCTGCAGAATCTGTAAAGGCTCTTTTGTTTTTCATATTTATTGCACCGGTAGGCTATCAAATCATTCCGAATCCATGAATGGACCAGCTCTCGGTAATCCAGCATTATTGTTAGGCAAGCTACATGATAGTGACTATGCATGGCCTATTGACGTATGCCATAAGACTAGTTATTGTCTGCTGCTATTTGCTTGTGCAGGCTATTTATGTTTCTATTTATGCCTGTTCATTGTGCGCCACTATTTAATAAGTGGGTCTAGGCTTGGGCTTAGCTTGGCCTACGTGTTGCCTACGCGCATCGATCGCGTTGAGCCGCTCGTCTTAACCAGCTCAATAGACCTTATAATTATAGGCTAGGCCGCTAGGGCCTTCTTGAATGGATTTCGTTGCAATAGCCTACATTAACTGTAGGCTACAGGTCTACTATAATTCGCCCACGTAGACAAGATCGCTATGGCCATTATTATAGGCCTAGACGTAATTGGTAAACTGCAATAATATTATTAGGCCTACAACACAACCGATGTGAACGCAAATCTAGGCTACAATTAACCACTATTTAGGTGGCTTAAATTAATTATAATATTTTTAGTTTCAATAATTTCTTTAGCTTTTATAATTTTTTGCCCAATAGGGGCCTATTTTTAGTCCATTAATATTTATCACAAATTAGCTGAATAATTTTGCCTTAATTATTTTGTCGTCGTAAGCCTATTCACCAGTCAAATCTTCACATGGTCATCGTTTGATATCGCCTGAATAACTTCTAATATCAGGCCTATTTTATTAACCTGTGCCTGGCATCTGAATTTTAAAACTCGTAGATAGCTTGACTATTTCCTTAGCCACATACCGGTAATGAAACAATTGGCCTTTTTCTGAACGACTTTAAAATTACATCACATTCGTACTTCGCCCTATAAAATTGGACACGGGAGAAAAGTGGCGAACGAGTTCATTCTGAAACGTCGTTATTAGGCTAATATAGTGGCATAATAGACCTACCGTATCTTAGTCGGTTAAAAATGTGTAACTAAGCATAGGCTAACTATGGCGTGCAAATGCAATTAATTTATTGTAGGCCTACGTCTAAAACCAACAAATTATTTTGCCGGTCGAAATTTTCTAGCAGCATATATAGGCCTTATCCCAATCCTTAGTCCTATAATAGCACGGTCTTGAGCGACAGCTGCCGCCGTCGCAAAGCCTATACCTATACGTTTCAGCTGAGAGATTGATTAATTAGCCTATAGCTATCGCGTCTATAGGATCGAGTGCTCGGTTTGGTATAATAGGGCTATTATAATAGAGAACCGCGCAATAACCGAGTGTTAACGGCGCCTCACCTGTAGGCTACTTGCGTGTAGAATAGATCTCTCTGTAAGCTACCGTAGAGGAAGAAAGTGAGTTGCAATGGCGCTGCAACGGTGCCGTCTGCAGCATCATCGTAAATTATTGGTCTCTGCAACTTGGGAAGAGGATGGCGGATGCATAGAAGAAGACCCAGGTGTCTCGTCGACAGCCATCAAGGGACTCTCCATATTCCATCCAGGCCCGGAAGAAGGAAGAGCTATGGAGGAACAGTGCTCAGCACGAAGCAGTTCCTCACAGACGAGGAAGAGGGGGTGATCGAGGCGTGTTCAGTCCCAAAGGAAAGATCTGAGACGGACTCCCAGACGTTAACGCTTTTTCGTTCACTTGATTACACGATAATCAAAAGCTTTATTGAGGTCATCTTAATATGATTATGACGATTTATCTGCTGCATGCATTGGTCACTCAGTGTTGACATAATTTAGTCAACGACCTCTTAGATGTAGACCTCTATTGCCAACATTCATTACGCCAACACGTAGGATTCGCTACGTTAACGTCGTTTATTTCATAAACATCAGAATTATGCTGATAAGCACAAGTAGGGCCGATAAAATGATTATTCGGGATTATATCAATGGTCGGTAATTAAGATTACGCATGTCAGTGTCAGTATAAAATTATTGTTTTATTGTGATTTGTGCATAACCTAGAAGGAAGCTTCTGGACTGGATGATGCGGTATATATGGATATCAACAGCTAAAAGAAGATGCTCAACAATGAGAGTAGTGACGCCACCGGACGTACAAACTACAAACATGCCAACTTTCTGGCAGAGAACAGCATGATGATGATGATGATGATGATGATGGATCATGATGCGTATTAAAGGGTTCACACCCAAGAAGACTGCATAGAATTTTAGGCAGGGCTGAAATCAAGAGCATACGCAGGTATGTAAACGTGCACTCGCCTCGAAAATTAATATCATTATAAGCCTAGGGGAAATGACTCTTCAGACAGGTCTAGGCATCTGCTGCACTGTAGCGGGTACTTACGTCTAATTCTGCCAGTGCATCCCTGATTTTAGGTGCCGTTGGATGTTCGTATGGGACAACTTAAAGCGTCATTTCCAACGCGAGAGTAGAGAGAGCTTCATTCAGCTTGAATGATATATGATTATCCCACAGGGCCTAATGCTGTCAGGACGACCACGACCACGATGGCGATGACGATGACGATGATGAGGAGTCCTTAATCTAGTCCCCTGCTTTGAGGGGGAGGGAATTTGGGTCTTTGGGGAGGGTCGAGAAAAACGTCTGTTTTGGGCGGACTTTTGAGCAGACGGCAACCGACCTCTGAGTCACCGACGACATCATATTATGTGATCGGCATTTTTCTGACAACCTTTTAAATCGTTATCACTCTTTTCCTAAAAATTACGTACAAATTACCTACACGAGACCTGTCAATTCTTCTGGAGGGGACCGGGTGGGGTAATTAATTGTTGCACATTCGCTTTTTCTGGAGGGAGGAAATGGTACGTAGGCCTATATGTATGCAACACATCGCGATTTTCCTTGGGGGGGGGGGGGGAATTCATTCCTGGTGGGAACCCCACCGGAGACATTTCGATTAAACGCTGCATGATGATGATGATGATGATGATGATGATGATGATGATGATGATGTTGATGATGATGATGATGATGGTGGTGGTGGTGGTGGTGGTGGTGGTGGTGGTGGTGGTGGTGGTGGTGGTGGTGGTGGTGGTGGTGGTGGTGGGGGTGGTGGTGGCGGTGGCGGTATGGATGGCGATGATGATGACTGCGACGACGACGACAACACCAGCAGCAACAATACCAGCACTTACGCTACTGCCTTGGAACTGCGTTATATTAGCCACATACCTACTCTACTCAGGTGTTGCTGATGGGAACCTCTCTACCTACATGTATATAGACCTAGACCCATACTCTCTGCCCTGCGCAATAGAGCCGACATGGCATCTAAAGTGGTTTGGACGACCTTATTAGCCGTTGTCTTACTCGTGCATGATTTCCTGCCATTAAGACACCATCCGGCTTCCCCGCAACTGATGGCAAGAGACCCGACGGCCTCACTTTGATCCTCTGACGCTTCGGGCGTATACTCTACCATGAGACGCGTGCACCGTAACAGACGCCGCATCGTCCTCCTTGGCTATTTCCTGCTTACCAGCAACTTCAGTTAGCGCTGGCACTGGTGCCGTATAGCGGAGACGGTACCTACGTAGTAGAAAAGATGTTCTAAGTATGTACGACCAACACTTCTCACAACTGACGACTCATTCGTTCTAGCGGCTCCATAACCTTTGAAACCCGGTAGTGTTATAAGACCATTGAAGGCACTTCTCTAGCGTTCGTCGCCGATTTGAAATGCATGCATTCCAACTCGCATCTTCGAAGGTGTGAAACGAGTTATCTGTTTCAACGTGTCTCTCGCTAATAATTAATTCAACGATTTGGCGCCGTTTCTTGTCACTGCTTGTCACAGTACTTTATGTTCTGCTAGAACTACTTGGGTGAGGCGTATGGGGGGGGGGGAGAGGATCCTGCAGATGTTCCATGGCAGATGTCCTTAACTGTTCCCTCCGGACAAAGATCTCTTGTCCAGTGAGGCATTGCATTATATTACACCTCTCTTGGGTTTCAAAAACTAAATGAAGTCTACAATATTCTTTCTCATACATAATTATGTAGCTTTCTGCCTTATGTATTATTGTAGACAGGTTCGTTCTTCCAATGCCGCCCGCCATTCTTCTCGTTTCTTCAACATCTTCAACTCTTCCTGTTCCCCTCATTAGTTCGTTTCTTTTATGCAAGTTGTCTCTCCCCCATCGCTATTCTTCCTGCTATTTCCACTTCCACATGACTGTAATATACAATTATACATGTATATCTACAGATGACCGGAAATGGGATGACCAGTCAGACGACTCAGACCAGCTGCCTTCTGATGACCACAAATACTCTGCTTTGTAAGCCCCCCCCCCCCCTTGTAACGGCATGGCTTTATTACGGAGTCATATAAAATTGTTGAAATTATTATTATTATTATTATTATTATTATTATTATTATTATTATTATTATTATTATTATTATTATTATTATCATCTTCATAATTATTATTATTATTATTATTATTATTATTACTACTACTACTACTACTACTATTATAATATTATTATTTTGGTTTCGCTGTGATTAAATCAAAGTCATCCTCAAACCACCTGTGCGTTGTCATTTAAATGGCTGCCTTGAATGCCAAGACTATTGCCGCATCGCAGCCGCCCGCGCCCTCCTCCATCTTCTCGGCTGCGTCCGCTACCGGTACCCAACGATTGGTGATTTGAGCCCGATGTTCAGACTCTGCATGCAGCGACCCTGGACAAGTTGTCGTCTGCCGGCGCCTTTGTTTCGCGCCATTATAGATCGAGGAATGTAGCTGCTATGCACAGTGTGCACACGGTTGACGCATTAATCGTTTAGGCCAACCACACGACGACAATTATTATTGCCTGTATACGTATACGGTACGCGCTCTACTCGGGCTTAGGTCTATAGATCGACACAGTGGGTAAGCTATGTGTGCCTGGGCCTAGATGTTACAGTTGTTACTACGTATCGGTGACTGCAACATATATGCTATGTAGGCCTATATATATAATATGTATACATATATATATATATATCCACACACGCATATATATATACATAATGTATATATATGTGTGTGTGTGTATATAATACATATAATATACATATATATATCGACCGTTGTCTGCGTTTCCGCCGGTTTCCGTTCGCTATTCAAGGTCAACTGTGCGCCGCTGTCAAGCGTGTCAATCACAGTTCGTGTCTTTTGTGCCAACTACAGCATTCGATTTGAAAGACATGCAATCAATCAATCAATCAAATATTTTTTTATTTTGCAACCAGTATACATGAAAGGTTCACACATCGTTCACATTGGCTACAAAAAAGGGAGGCCCTAAAGGGATTTTAAAAATCCCGCTGTCTAGGGACACCAACTATTAATGACTTGACGATGCAAGGTGGCCATGACGAAGTCTTTGCAAAATCAACACAGTGACTGACAAAAAAAGATAAAGCAACTTATACTAGAGAACGGAAGAAAAAAACAAAACACAAAAACAGGAAACTGAAAACCTCAACACTGCTGAGACACAAACAATAATGAAAAAGAACAAAAAAACTTAACTATAGGCTACTGAACTGTACTGTACAGAGACCAACTGCAATGCACATACTGAGCGAACCCTACTTTAATTTTATTTGGTACCTTCTATTAGAAAGGCGCTAAATTTCTTCTTAAATGTCCAAATACTGGGGCTCAATTTTATTTCCCTTGGAATTTTTTCCCAAGTGGTAACCCCAGTAGACTTAATAGAAAACTGGCGCGTGTTAGTGCGAGCATAGGTTCGGTGGTACAAAGAAGAGTATCTTGTAAAATGAGAATGAACCTGGGATGAAAGCTGAAAATAATTTTTGTATATAGGTGGCAGAAGGCTTCGATCAAACCGGTACATAAATTCCCCTATTTGCAAAGTCCAAATCTGGTCGAGTTTTAAAATTCTAAGGTTGAGAAATATGGGGGCAGTGTGAGAGCCGTATGGAGCTCCCACAATAAGACGAACAGCTCTTTTTTGCAAAATAATAACTCTATATAATCTTGTGACATAAGTAGAAGCCCACACTATGTTACAATAAGAGAGATATGGATGTACTAAGGAATAGTATAGTTTAATCCTTATACTAGATGGTAAAATGTAAGCAGTTCGAGCCATTACTCCAATATTTTTTGCTATTTTTGAGGCAACATGAGCTATATGTTCATTCCATGTTAAATGGCTATCAACATAAACTCCCAGAAATTTAGTAGATTCTACAGAAGCGAGAGAGATGCCGTTAATTTTTAATTGAAATTCACCAAGTGGAATTTTTTTCCTATGCGGTGCAGGCTATGCTTTTCCGCCAGCAGCAGAAACAACCTTTTTAGCAGCTCCACAAAAGCGGCACGCATTTGTTTAGGATTGCAGTCCATTTCTGACAGGAAGTTGTGCTGAAGTGACAGATTGATCTCGTGCGCAATCTGAAAGCAGTGCTGTCGAGTCTGTGTCTCAGACTGACATGCGAATAAAATCTGTTATTGCTGGGTGGGTCGTCCCCCCCCCCCCCCCATCATCAGACCACTCTGAAGGTCTGCGTCCCCTCCCCCCAATCTCACCCATCTCACCCATCATTTGTCACCTCACACCGACACACGATGCCGGAAAAAATCAATTTTTTGGGCAAAATTTTCGGACGACCTTTCTTTTATAGAATTGCATGTTTTTCCTACGATAGCCTATTTCGCTCGAAAGTCCTTCCTCGCGCCGTAAAACGATCTAAATGATCTAATTTTAGATTTTTTTTCTAAAATTGCGGTCAATCAAATTAAATTAAGAGTGGAGCAACTGTGGGCTGCAATAGGCCAGAAAGTCAGTGTAGGCCTATAGAGTCATAAAATAATGAAGGTAGGCCTATTTAATATAGCCTAGATATAATTATGGAAGACCACCCATGTGGCGGGCAGCAGCGTTAATTTTTTAGTTAATTATGGAGCTTCAAAACGCTGCATATATACCAGTAAGGTAGGCCTACCGTGTATATAGGCCTATGTTAACAAATCCAAGAGAGCAGCCTAGATGATGTTGTCAAAGTCAACCCTAGAACCGACATGACTGACACGAGAAGAAATTGAGAGTCCTGTATCCAATAATTATATCGTCCATGCAGGTCACCAGCTGCAGCGAAAGAGTTGTCAGTCATGGTCGTCTGGAAACTTATCGCCGGGTAATTCCGTGTCAATCTTGACGATGACTTGAGCTCGACCACCAAGGAGTCAGACGAAATGGGTTTTGCCAGATAAGACGAAGACGGATCATGGATGTCTTGTACGTCATTCAAAGGAAAAGGTAAATTGGGGCGAGGCCCTGACAACATCGCTATACCAAATTACCAATGCAGCTACCCTGAAGTCCTGAACTCAATACGCTGGCGAATAGGGAGCCAGTAATGTTCAAACCATTATTTTTATTATGTGGGCAATCACGCTTGTTAGGCTTAGATGTGTTTCATCTCTCTCTTTAAATCCCGCTTTAATTGACGCAATCACCTTATAATTTGCCGCGGTTAGGCCTATCGCTTTCACAATTTTTAAGTCGTCAGAGTCTAGACCGATAGGCTATGGCAGTCTTATAGGCCCATAGCACGAACCTTGTAGAGGCCTATACAACAATCGATCTGCAATGTGCGTTGGGCTATGTTTGTGTGCGTTGGGCTATGTTTGTGTGCGTTGGGCTATGTTTGTGTGCGTTGGGCTTATCAGTCTTTCAGGTTGCTGGGAACTGTCACGCTGCGTGACGACAGCAAAGGCGTTAGGGATATTTATATAGCGCCTATTAAAGGTTACTACTCAGGAGCGCTTCAGACTCAACCTTGGCTGATAAAGACGGTTTTAAGGCTATACCATCAAATGAATCTGATCAATAAGAAAGACAAGCATAAGAGCATAATATAGAGCATAATAATTATAATAATAGGTGCATATAGACAGTGAAAACCCTTTCCACACCATGAGGCCAATAACAGATAAAGCACGACGGTGCTCTCTAAGAGCATGCAATGTATATACGTGCTCGGGGGAATGAGAAGTTCACCCTGAGTGAAGGAACGTTGGGCACGACACCCCTGTAACAATAATTATAGTCGACAATAGCCTAGGTCTCAGATCACATTAAGTGCGATGATAATGCGCCATTTGCATGAACATCATCCATGTAATAAAGAAATAAATGAGTTCGAAAAGATAAATGCATGTGCCCAGCATAGGTCTGTTATAGGTTTCTAAATTAAGCCTTACACCTGGTACGTTGGATCCAGCATGGAGGGCACTGGAGGCACATGTGTATTCTGTTGCGGTTAGATCTTTTTTAACCTTCTATATTTGGCTATAGTATATATATATATATATATATATATATATATATATATATATATATATATATATATATATATATATATATATATAGTAGGTCGAAAACTTTGCATCTGTTGCTCTGATTTCCACTCTGACGTTTCTATTAGGTCACTGTGGCGTGAAGGCACACACACACACACACACACACACACACACACACACACACACACACACACACACACACACACACACACACACACACACACACACACACACACACACACACACACACACACACACACACACACACACACACACACACACACACACACACACACACACACACACACACACACACAATATATATATTATATATATACACAGTAAACCCAAACATTTAACTACAAAGTGGTCGATCGTAACTTTGTTTTCGACTCTCATCAGTTTTCCAAAAAGTTCATAGGCTTATTACTCTGTTTAGATCATCATTTCAATGTTAAGAAAACCAAAAGAGCATCCGCGTAAATAAGGAGTGCAGAGTGTTGCTCTCTCTCTCTCTCTCTCTCTCTCTCTCTCTCTCTCTCTCTCTCTCTCTCTCTCTCTCTCTCTCTCTCTCTCTCTCTCTCTCTCTCTCTCTCTCTCTCTCTCTATATATATATATATATATATATATAACGTGCGCGCAGCAGTGCAGCAGACTTTACATCCTATAACACTTCCGTTCATCATCCTCTTCTCCATTTCCTGTTCTTCTAGTTTTCGGCCTACATTTTTGCTGTGTTATAATTACGAGTCTCAGTCGAAGCAAAGCCGTGAGTCGAAGTAAATAGGACACGTGGTTTTAGCCATGCAATGTGTAGGTATATTCCAGCGAAAAACGTAGGCCTATACGACTGAAGTGAGTCAAGTTTGAGTAGGCCTAGTCTATACGTCTTGGCTCTTTGTCAGTAGGTGCCCAATCGGAGAAAGAAACCCCCATGCTGCCATGCACCATTTACTCTCATAAGACCAAAACCGCCGCCACCAGGTCCTGTCCTGAAACAAATAACTCCACTGGCTTAACATAGTATTATATATCTGAAAGCATGGCACATAAAGTCTTATCACTTTTATGCAACACTTTCAGTCCTTCCAACCCTCGATCTTTGTCAGTCGTTCCCAGCATAGATAGTTCTACAACCACTTCGCCCAACTCGCTCCTCTACTCTTCCACTCTTATTCTTCTCAGCCTTCCGTCACATCACACTCAAATCTGCAAATTCATCCATAACGTATCGACAATAAAACTTCCTTCAGAATTAGAACAAATATCTGATCCAGACTATGAACTCATCTATTCATCAGGGCTCTTGAATAAGCTGGTGCCCTGCGCTTAATTGGCTCTCGAATGGCACTTTAGACATTTGGATATTAACGATTACGATCATCTTCCAGAACGGAAACAACGCTGTGTATTAGGGTGGCCCACAATTAAAAATTTTGGAAATTCAATTCTCCACAAGGCTGCTCTTGTTCCATATGATATTAGTGATTTATTTGCCAAGTTTGAACAAAATTGAACAATGTTTACTGGTACCAATTTTCTGCAACATTTTAATTAAGCATCGAAAAAATTTAAAAATCGCTTTTCGACAGTACTCCAAGGAGCCCTGCAATTATCAGCTTTAAACAGACATTGTCGTCACAAATATGTCTATTAAATCAGTATATTAAAGCTATTAGGCCAATGTAGAATCAATGACAGTCTCACAGAAATCGAAATATGAATATAGCATCAAACATTGTAGATGTTCTCAATCGTTCTTCAATTTTAGATTCAACCTTGATATTCAGACTTTGGCTCATTCTTGACTCTGCGTAGCAAGAAGAGCAAACAGTTTTAAAGAGATCTCCTTGTGACACAGACCTCCATTAAAATGTGTTGTATGGCCGATGGATTTCCTGTCCAGGCATTTCATGATAGCCCCAAACTAGGCTTATGTCGCAACACGTGTTTCCTGGATAATGGTCAACATGTGATAAAACTCAATTTTTTCCATTTTTTGGGATGAAATAGTAAATAATTGCTGTTTTAATGGCATTAAAACAATAACTTGTAAACAATTTTATTTTTAATGATATTTAGATATTTTTAGTGGCTATTGTTTTAATAATTAAACGGCGTGTCCTAAAATTTGCCATATTCCCAGCATCAATAGCCAAACTTGTCATAATGTAGCTAGCATGTCAAATCTTTCAGGAGGGGATGGAAATGTTACGTATAATTATAGTTCTTCTGGGGGTCAACATTACGTAGGCCCTATGTCCATGTAAACAACAGGTCTAGATTTTCTCTGGGGAATGTCATTCGGAGATGCTTAGATTAAAAACTGATTACCAAGGTAGCACACATTATTACTTTTGTAACCTAGCCAACTGTTAGTCCATTATCTTAATGAAATATGAAATCCTTCAGGATTTCGCCCATGTTTTGTGACTGTCTAGAAAGAATTATCTTTTGCAGCCACGAGAGCCAACAATATTGGGAGCTTCTGGATGATGCCATGGGTAGCAACGGCTTCTGTCATATAGTATGAACCATTATTACACAGTCAAGAGACCAACATTAGATCTAATCTTATATCATACTAGCTGAACCCGGCCACGCGTTGCTGTGGCAGAAAAGACCGTCCTCTGCCTCCAATCCTCCCCCTCTCTCCCCCTCCTCCTCTCTCCCCTCGCCCCTCCCCCTCTCTCCTCCGCCCTCTCCCCGCCCCCTCCCCTTCCCTCCCCTCCCCCTCTTCCCCCTCCCCCTCTATTCCCCGCCCCTCTCCCCTCCCCTTCCCCCTCCCACCCCTCCCCCTCCTCCCCTCCCCTCCACTCCCCTTACATCCTCCGTCTCTCCTCTCCCTCTTCGTCCCGCTCCTTCCCTTCCTTTCCTCCTTCGCACCGTCCCTTTCCGACACGGGGCGACAGCGACGCGGAACAGAGCGACGCGGAACATCAAAAAGGCCGGAATCGAATGTGTTGAAATGCGCTACATAAACGGAACACGCGCCCGAGCAAAGCCTATCGGCGGGCGTAAAACGGTCGAATTTGCAGATCTTTTACAAAAGAAATAACTTTCACTTCGATTCGACCGATTGAGAGTTAAAATTCAAACCGTCCATAACAAAAAGAAATAACTTTCACTTCGATTCGACCGATTGTGAGTTCAAATTGAAACCGTCCAAATGCATTGGGCAAAAATAGCTCGCGTTTAAAAATGGCGGTTGCGGCAAGGTTCATATAGCGCATATTCAACTCGGAATCGGTCGAATGGAAGTGAAAGTTGTTTTTTTGTTGTAGAAGATTTTGGAAAAAAAAGCATTATACAAACCTGCGCCTATATTAACGGAACGTTTTGCTGCAATTTTGAAAAGAATCGGTCCAGTACTTACCAAGATCCTATAAATGGAAGATTCGTGCGAACGCCGTTACATTTTTATATATAGGCTATAGATTCAAGAAGTCCTTAACGAATTACTTTTTAAAAAAATACTTGATTTATATAAATTAGCAGTATACAGATCATTTAGAAGTGATCAATCCAATTATATTTGAAGCAAATTGGAAGTGAAAAACTTTTATTTTATTAGCTGGCAGGGAAATTTTGAAATTAGGCCTACCTCCAATTCAGCAACTGCTTTCTGACACAAAGAGCGTGAAACAAGCTTATATTTATGTATAATCTTATAATTCTTTATTTATTTAAATACAGTATACATCTAGATCATGTTTTAGAAAGATGGTAACTTGAAGTACATGAATGCTGATGTCAATTCATAATGTAGCTGTTTAAATTTCGGATGCACATTTTACGCGAGTCCTACATAAAAGCTTTCGAAAATTGGTACCTCTAAACATGCTCAGATCTCTTCAATTTTTTCAACACATAGTCTTCTATATCTATAGTCAAGTGGAACAAGGGCAGCCTTGTGGAGCAGCATATTTTGAAAAAATATTTTCCCCCATGTAAGTTTGGGCCACACTACTGTGTATTCGCAAATCCTAAAGATGCATCGGTTAACAGAGCTCAATTTAAATCATTTAGATTTTAAAATGGTAGCATGAAGGGTTATTCAACTTACTTCCTTGCGAAATAAGTAGGCCCTACTTGTCCTATATAACGAAGGGGTGGAAATGGAAAGAACCGATGTAAGTCGGGGCCAAAGAACTGTGATTTCTGGGCGAGCGTCTCGGCTGCTAATCGTGCAATCCGCTCTTCACGCAATAAGCCTTAGCCTATTTCTCTGCTCATCGCATAATGATCTGCCTTCTTCGTGTCTTTTCAGAACTGCACAAATGCACGCAATATCATGTGACGTTAGAAATAATTCAGCAAATTTAAAGAAGGCGGTGTATAATAAACATAGGCTATGCTTGAAATAACAATTGACAGGGTTTCCTTTAGAAATTAGAGTCCAAAAAGAGAACGTGGGCCTAAATGCCTACTTAGACCCTATACATCCTGACATACAATTTTACACGTAGCTAACGGCGATCACAGCGAGTGGGCCTAGGCCTATAGGCTATATGATGGCACAGGCCTATATTAACTGCACACACGCAATTATAAACTTCATCAACTGTGCTTAAAGCAGCATATTCGAAATCCAAGGCTTTTTAAACGTACAGTTGGACACAAAATGTGCAGTTCTGAACGGATTTGTGCAGTTGTAGAAGCACTTCTGCAGTTTTGTGCAGTTAAAACAAGTTTAAAAAACGCCATTGTCCTCAGACCACAGGGCCTACTTGTCGCTAGTGCATATTGTCAGTAATTTCATGTGCATTGATGAAAACTAAGTAGGCTATCAGTGAATGAACAGCTGAAACTAGAACTAAAACTGAAGAAACTAAAACTACGAAGTGTCAATTTATATTAACTAAAATTAAAATTAAACTTTACGAATAAGCCTAACTACAACCAATAGACCTACTAATAGGCCTAATAACTAAAAGACGAGGCAGAACTAAAACAACGCCAGATCAGGCATAGCACAACAGCGTCTACATGAAAGGTTTCAGCTGGACCCAGATGGGAATTGTACCGTAAGGGCGAGAGTGCACCTGCGCAAGAAGAAGCAGTCGCTCCATCACAATTTTATTGGGAGGATTGGCTAAGTATATTAGAGATCAAAGCTTGCAGTTCTAATTGAGAAAAGCCGAAGAACTGCAGCTGCTGACATCGGTGGCAACGAACTGCAAGAAGGTTGCACATCTATAATGTCTATAGGTGGGTACCGTACGTCAAATGGGAGGGAACAAAGGGCACGGCCCCCGCCGCCCCGAAAACGAAAAGACAGGTCCGTGCGTGTCATCTATATGTACGAATTCTGACGTCAGTTCTGCTGTCTATAAATTACAATACGTAGGCCTATATTTGTATATTCGGACATAATTTTTATGGGGTTAGCGCCTCTAAAGAATTCATTGCTGCCTATAAAATAGATCTACACTGTGTCCGTGATAAAGTAGAACACACAATAAAGTGTCATAACTCGGTCAAAACTTTGAGGATTTGTCTGAAATTTTAACCACAACACCAGTGACCATATTTACACTAGATCCTAAAGTCGATTAGCAATATTCGTGAGTTTGTCAAATTTATGAGCGTTTGAGTTGCAGCACCAAAAATGGAACTTTCCAACATGCAAAAGCTGAAAGGAAGCAAAATTCAGCTATAAATGGTGCTCAAAATGTCATTTTGTTCACGAACAGACGAAGGTAGACGTATTAATGTAGCAACTGTCTCCGGGAGACACTCGGCTTCATATTCGCAGCTGTGGCCGCCTAGCAGTCCGGAGACCTCGATCCGGGTACATGTATACTGGAGGAGCGCGTTAACAATAATAAATCTATGTTATATTTTATATTCACTTTACATTATTAAATTTTCTAATAACATTAATAATGAAAACATTATTGTTAATAATGGTACCGGTAGCAAAAATAATTAGGCTATGTAGCCAGATTCACAGTGTTGTTTTGAGACGATGAGGGTGCGTGCATGTTAGTCCAATCGCGTGCCTGCCACAGACTGTCACAGAGAGGTCGAGGGTTAAATTCCCCCCTTCCCGCTAGAAATGTGTCTCAAGGTTTCTACTCCATCTGCGTCCCTAGCCAACTGAGCTATATACATGTTTATATATTATATATATATATATATTATATTATATTTTATATATATTATATATGATTATATAGGCTTATATATTTAGTGGAGTACATTAACAGTTGTTTTGAAGATGCGGCGTCGAGGGAGTTGACTGGTCACTGGTTCTCAAATGTGGAAATATGAAGTGGCTAATGCACCGTGTATGTATACCCAATTACCCATGACTGCTAGTCAAGTTAGGTTCAAGGGACTCCACCTTCTCCTCCTCCATATCCTCCTCCTCCTCTTCCTCTTCTTTCTCCTCTTCTTCATCTTTCTCTTCTTTTTCTCCTCCTTTTCTTCTTCTTTGCATTCTTCTTCTGCTTCGCAATTAGCATATTCTTTGCATAATTGCATTGTGGTCTTAGAGTTGTCAGTTAGGTTTTCATCTTTTTGCAATAATTGTATAGACTATCTGTCGTTCTACGTAGGCCTATATAATTATAATTATAGGCTTAATCTCAACATGGAAAGTACTGATCATTATTGCGCATCCTTTGGTGGCTGCCGTTTAACTGTACAGTAAGGTTGTCAAATATCTCTCTGTACGTAGAACTCAGATTCAGCTGCACTGCCACAGTATCGTTTAAGCCATACTGTAGGATAGGCCTACGTATTGTATTTATATGCGCCTACGCGTATAAGCTTACATGACGAATGATAGGGCCTACTTGAAAGACGAGAGCAGAAAGATGCCTCTCTTCCATCACTATATCATGTCATACAGTCTTTTTTCACTTTGGTTTCCTGCCGCAGTAGTTGACATCAGACAAGTCCTTCTCTGACAGTCCTTCTCTGACGAACTGTCTTTTACAGCTGTATAGATGGGACAATAAATGAGGCAAGCATCTAGATAGCTCTTTAACTTTATACGAAATGAACAGTTCGCATCAGATTTGCTGCAAATTGCGATTTTAATTACCAAACGCACCAATTTGTAACGTCCCATCTCATTGTTACAGGAAGAGGAATAAAGCCTACCTCTTAGTCCCATGGTGAGAATTGTCTGCTACCGGGGTTTGGGGTTTCAACCCTCAGTCTTTCTTAGAGTCCCATAGTAAAGTTTGCTTTTTCTCACTCCAATTCCAAGTGGATCATAGTCCAAGCCCACAGTTACTTTTCCACCAGGGCTTTTTTAACGTGCAGCCCTACACAAAATGTGCAGTTATAGGCTAAATGAATTAATTTGTGCAGTTGTAAAAGCGGTTCTGTGCAGTAAAAATCATATGAAAAAGGTAATTGCAGTCGGTTCACCACGGAAAAACGAAATATTTGTCCAGTGAAACAATTATAGGCTAAGCAGGAAGGTGAAATAGGCTAAAACAATTTTCAAGTGGACGACTAAAAAAGGTAATCGGTTCTTTCATGCGGCGATATGCCACATTTTCTTAGAAAACATGGGAGAAATTTCTGACAAAGAACTAAAAAAAGGTCATCAGAGTTTTTCGTCGCCGACTTGCGAATTTAATTTTTTTTGGGGGGGGGGGAGATTTTGAGAAATTTTCGCCAAACAAAGCCACACTAGAAAAGCTTTCTGGTTGTGAATTAAAAATGAATTAATTTGTGCAGTTGTAAAAGCGGTTCTGTGCAGTAAAAATCATATGAAAAAGGTAATTGCAGTCGGTTCACCACGGAAAAACGAAATATTTGTCCAGTGAAACAATAGGCTAAGCAGGAAGGTGAACTAGGCTAAAACAATTTTCAAGTGGACGACTAAAAAAGGTAATCGGTTCTTTCATGCGGCGATATGCCACATTTTCTTAGAAAACATGGGAGAAATTTCTGACAAAGAACTTAAAAAAGGTCATCAGAGTTTTTCGTCGCCGACTTGCGAATTTAATTTTTTTTGGGGGGGGGGGGAGATTTTGAGAAATTTTCGCCAAACAAAGCCACACTAGAAAGCTTTCTGGCTGTGCACGCAGTTCTAAAATTTTCTTTTAAAAACCCTGTTTTCCGTAATTCTCACGCTCCAAGTTCTTACATCGCGGTCACCATGCAGGTTCGGCGCCTATCTTTTTAACTGATCCGATCCACGACACAGACATGGGATGATTAATTCAAACTCTCAGACATGTATAGGCTATAAATCAAGATTGCCTGGTTCTTATTTTTTTCCATGCGTCAACTCAACAGCTTGTTACAGTTCCGAACGCTAGTATATTAGGCCATGTAGTGTGCGCGCAGTCAGAGAGAGAAAAAAACATGCCAATTACGAATGAATAACGAGAGAAGTATCACTGCACCATGTAATATAGCCTATGCTCTTTCCACTTTGCCTATATATCATTACCTGAATGATTCAAATGTTGACATGTGAGCCTACACAGTTAAAAAATACAGAGCCACGAGGGATGAAGATGTATACTGCCTAGTGCCAACCTCTTCCTGGAAAGGTACCTGCTATAGGCTGCCACTTCACTGGAAAGGTATATGGTTAGTCTGCAGACTGTAGCTATAGTCATGGAAACTCATATACTATCAATGACATCTGCCTCATGCAGACACCCACGCAAACAGGTAAATCGCAGAAACTGTAGAATACACAATTTTCTACTCAGCGAAACTCCTACATGTAAATTCTGCGCTTGTTAAATTTAACCATTTAAAAGATGTCAAGTAGCCTATATAACACAGTAGCGAAAAGATCAAGCTGAGTCCGAATTGATTGAACGGATCCGATATTTTTCACTTGAATTTTTGCTATAAAATTATGAATAAACTTTCTTGGTAAGCCTATACTCCCTTCTGACCCTTCATTCCTGTTCTTTACAAACATGCAGATCGATAACACAATAGGCTAGGCCTATATATAACACGAAAATACCGCGCGCGCGCGCACACACACACACACACACACACACACGCACACACACACACACACACGCACGCACGCACACACACGCACACAAGTCAACAAATAGACAAAAACTCTTGCACTCAATAACACAAGGAATAGGTCCACTGAATTTTCTATGTATTTACGACTATTTCTATACAGTAGTCTCGCTAGTTAAAAGCGACTTCTGTACGTAGGATGCTTTAGGCTACACGCACATGGTTCACTGTCAGCGTAAAAGCAAAGAGCTCGAAAGCAGATCCAGATCTGTTTTTAAAAGTAGATATTTTTTTATTTCCTGGATCTGTGCTGGAAAACTGTTCCAGGCGAGTCGGCCATTCAGCGATCCGAAAGGCACGATCACCCGCTTTAGTTTTTACTTGTTGCTTCTATCCCTAATCCATATTGACCATATAATGTGAAGTATCGGAGTCTGTCTGTCTGTCTGTCTGTCTATCTGTCTGTCTGTCTATCTGTCTGTCTGTCAGTCTGTCTGTCTGTCTGTCTTTCTGTCTTTCTGTCTGTCTGTCTGTCTGACTGTCTGTCTGTCTGTCTGTCTATCTGTCTGTCTGTCTGTCTGTCTGTCTGACTTTCTGTCTGTCTGTCTGTCTGACTGTCTGTATGTCTGTCTGACTTTCTGTCTGTCTGTCTGTCTGACTGTCTGTATGTCTGTCTGTCTGTCTGTCTGTCTGTCTGTCTGTCTGTCTGTCTGTCTGTCTGTCTGTCTGTCTGTCTGTCTGTCTATGTATCCAGGCATGAATGAGTGTGCATGGGTGAGTCACGCTGTCGCTGTTCAGATAAACACGATATGCTATCGAGTCAATCTGAATCCTGGTCGTCTGCTGTTCATGGCCCCGTCGTTCATCGTCCGTTGTCCCATTGTTGCAATCACATGTCATACCCCCCCTACCACTCACCCACCACACCCAACCCGCCATCAATGCAAACCCTCCTCGTCATTTAGGCAGAAATTCGATTTCACACGTCAAATGAGTATCGACTTTCTGCCAAGAATTTCCAGAGATTGCAATGCTGCAATAATTGCATCGCGAATTCAACGCTGTTTGCATGCTCAGATCTATGCTGGTCGATATGACTAGAGACGATGCAATACAGACACGTGGGATATCTTACGGTCACTTATTAGGTGTCATTTCGGGATACTGAACTCCTGGTTGGTGCCCGACTGAAAAACGACTTCTCTATTTAGTAGCCTACTGGGTTAAGCTAATAATAGTCTGGGTCAAGCGTAGGCTATGATATAGGCCCTAAGCTGTGTCTGTCCATGGCCCCGTTCATCGTCCGTTGTCCCATTGTTGCAGATATTCGAGTGCGCAAAAATTCTAAATACGTTTAGTAGGCCTAAACATAGGCCTATTCATTGTGTAAGCTTATGGGCCAACATAAAATACACGTAATTACGTTCACAATGAATAATAATTATGTTCACTAAACGATTGTATAACAGACAAGAAAAATGCAAAATAAACTATAAGCTTACATAGACTATAGAGACGCAACAGTCACTGGCAACACATTGAACACGCAGGACAGCGCATGCGTAGACCTAGGCCTACCTATGATTCTATACAATGCAATACAGCATGATACACTAGACTACCGGGGTACATATACAGTTAGACACTGTACAAAGTGTACAGGCCTATATTTGATGTCGTTCAGCATCCACCGTTTAGAATTTTGCGCAATCGATATATTTCGACAGCAATGGACAATCATATGGTCTGTCGAATTATCGAGTGCGAAAAATTCTAAACGTTGGATGTTGAACGACATCAAATATAGGATTGTACAATTATTGTGCTCGAGTTCCTTTACATATAAACAGTGAACGACGTTCGTAGTCTATAATAGACCTAGGCCTATGTCTGTTTAACGGGTCGAACGTTCTGCTCAGTCGACAAACCGTCTCTAAAACGTATACAATATATAGTTCGACATCATAATAAACAACAATTCATAGGTCCAAAACAACAATTCATAGGTCCCAAACAACAATCAATAGGTCCTAAACAACAATCAATTGGTCCTAAACAACAATCAGTAGGTCCCAAACAACAATTCATAGGTCCCAAACAACAATCAATAGGTCCTAAACAACAATCAATAGGTCCTAAGAAACAATCAATAATTAGTTCCAAACAACAATCAGTAGGCAATAAAGATGATTGAAAAGTTCTCTTTCTCCCCTTCTTCGCTTCTTTTCGTTCTTCCTGCTCCATTCTCTCCTTTCATTCGCTCCGAGGCCCTTCCTTCCAACGTTTCATCCTATATACTATACCATTCCCACCTTCCTTCCAACCTTTCATCGTACTACCATACCCTCCTTCCTTTCGTCCTTTCTTCTTTCCCTCATCCAGCTGTTCGTCCTCTCATTTTGGCATTTATTTTGCCCATTTTGTAAGCTGTGCACGTTTTCTGTTTGGGTGAGTGTTATACCGGGTTTCTCCGTGACAGCCGCAGGCATAGTTCCACCTCGTTGCAAAGCTTCTTCGTCGCAGAGTTCACAGAAAATATCCGTACAAAACTAGTTTCACTAATGACAATTATTCAATTTCTGTGACGCTCTACTATAGTAATCAAAATATTCTTTCCCTCTTCTATAGATGTCTGCATCCGTTTATCTGTCTGTGTGTTTATAGCAGTGTCTGTCTATATGCCTCTCCTATCTCACTCCATTCCGACGGATACTCACGTGTCCTACAGGATATTGAGCTGAGATACGACTTGGTCTTTGAAGCGCCATCGGGTGATATCTTGTGCACTATTCACCGGCGCAATAGAAGTCATTAATTAATTAGTAATTACGATTAGGCCTACAGTTATACGTTCCACTCGATATAGTCAAGCCAGTCGGCCAAGCCAGTCAGTGAGTGAGTCAGCCAGTCAATCAGGAGAAAGGTCATTCAGTCACTCGTATAGTCAGTCAGACGTGCACGAAGCGGCTTAATTGATAACTATCAGTATGGGCCTAGACTTAGGCCTACTGGTTAAATTTGCCTATTGCTGTGTTATGCACTTAGACATATTCAGCCTTGGCTGCGACTATGGAAATGCGCTAAAGAACCTCTTGTCATCTACATTGTACATCGTTGCACTAAAGATGAGCTGAAGACCTTATATGCGCTATATAAATCAAAACTCCGCCGTCCATGAATAGTGAGTTTATTAGTGACTCCTCCGATGCATTCAGAAGCCCTGTCGCCCACGTATACTTTGGTTCAGTGGTCTGGTTGTAAACGCTGAGCTGTCATCTCTCAGCCACAACCAACCGACATGTCTAACAGGCGCAACACATGACATCAAATTTGACACGGGTCACTCGGTACAAAACATGATGGCACAGCTGCTGCTGCTGCTGCAGAAGAGGAGGAGGAGGAGGAACATGATCGGTACAGAGGAGGAGGAGGAGGAGGAGGAGGAGGAGGATTCATCTGCTCCATCCTTATGCATGCATATCATATCATATAATAGTATACACATGGCTATACAAACACATATACGTACGCATATTTATATATGCTTGTACAATGTACAATTGTACATGCATGTTTGTTCAATGAAGCATAGGTATATTATACATGTGTAAGTAAGTGCAATGAACTCCTATATTTAAAAAATAAAATATGTATGCGATTTAGATGTTTATTATCATCATCGTCGTCGTCGTCGTCGTCGTCATCATCATCATCATCATCATCATCATCATCATCATCATCATCATCATCATCATCATCATCATCATCAACATCATCATCAATAACAAAAACAAGTCGTCATCATCAGCATCGCCGTTATCATCATCATCATCATCATCATCATCGGTATTCGGTTCCTGACGCCTGCAGGCATTTGGTGGCGATTTGAACAAATCCATAATTATAGATACATATCTCAAACTTTCCATTGCCGTCGATTATTTTCTTGAGTTCATTGCTCCGCTTTTTAGTATCATCAGTGCAAGTGATGTAATGTCCTCATTTTATTTTATCTATCCAGCTTAGTCTTATCTCGATTTTCCATCAAATCTGACATGCAATGCACTGTGGGGGTTCGGTCACCTGCAGCCTACAGGCACATAGGCCTAGGCATACTCTATATAGACGACGTCCAAGCCATCGGATTCTACATGTACGTTGAACGACATTTTCTACTGCATCTATAATTATTGTATTATATCCCTACATTTATATAGCGCCCCTCGATATACTTGGCTGTTACAAGGCTGTATAATAATTATAATTATCTGGTCAGTCGATCTGTGGTCACTGATTCGTTCGTCGTCTGCTCTGTTGCACAGTCGAGTGATCATTTGACAAATTCTCTGACCGCTTGGTCGACTGGTCAATGATTAATTGATTCGCAGAAGGATTGAGCTTTCTAAAGCTTTCTAAAGCTCTTTAAAGCTGTTTAAAGCTCGAGAGACGCACCTGGTCGTGCGATGCTTCTGGCGGCGAGTTTCGGTATTCTCTTTTTTGCAATTTTCTGAGTTTTCAGTATATAAATTATATGCTATCTTTATGAGTTTTCAGTATATAAATTATATGCTATCTTTATGAGTTTTCAGTATATAAATTATATGCTATCTTTATGAGTTTTCAGTATATATATATATATATATATATATATTAAATACATGGGCGGAGTTTGGTTTCCGTTCATGGAGGGGCTAATGCCTTCTTAGGGGGGCTAAGCCCGAAATAAGATATCATTTTCATGGTAAAAAAGCTGAATCTGGGCCTTCTTGGGGGGGGGGGGCTTAGCTCCCCCTAGCCCCTGATAAACTCCGCCCATGATTAAATATGCTATGATTGCTATCTTGTACAAAGCAGTTTCATCAGTTGCCCAGATTATTTTTGACGGTTTAATTGGTGAATGCAGTGTGCAATCCAGACAATTAACCACGCTCATCTGCAGTGACCCCACATGGGGGTGTCTCATCTCTTAAAAATTGTAGGCCTATAATAGCCTAACATATGATCAATTCTAACCTCCACCTTTCAAGATTTCTGGTTCTCAAGTCTCAACGATACACGCCTTAGCACTGTTAGCAACCGATTTGCCTCGATCCTATATCTCTCTTCTTCCTAGCAAATGGACTCGGACTTCCAGTGGACATCGATCTTTGGACATCCACTCTGTTAAGATACATAGGCCTACAGCTCTAGCCACGCAGTAGGGAGTAGGTAGCTGAGTAGGCTAATTAAGCTGGTGCCCTAGTGTGTTTAGCAGTAGACACTACTAGACAAACGCTTCAGAAATTTTGAGTCTACAATCACAAAATACATAATACAAATTGTTGGTAGGTCATATATAGGCTACTGGGTCATTATACGTTTGTGATCGTCGTGGAGTTAGACGCAATTAGCCTATTGCTGATGCCGCCAATTTGTCAAGAGATCGAATAAAATTAGAAATAAAAATATTAGAACCCAACTAATGTTCTGATGCGTACATAATATAGGCGCAAGAGAAATTTCCGTGGTGGAGTGCAAGGAGACGCGGCTTTTCTTCAAACCGAAATAAAAATAAATCTAGAATTATTGACCTCCTCCTCCTCCTCCTCCTCCTCCTCCTCCTCCTCCTCCTCCTCCTCCTCCTCCTCTTCCTTCTCCTTCTCTTTCTACAGTAAACGACTGAGCGGATAAGAACAACATTGATGCATGTACAGTATGTTGTTTCTATAGCGACCGCAGGCTAGACATAATAATAATTATGGCCTCGACACATTTGCTCATTGTACAATGAATTGATCGGCGGTCGAGACCCTTCAACACCGCTGCAGTCCGTTTGAATGGACGACACGACATCTAGGTCCCCGTACAAGGACTCTGCAGTGCTATAGGCCGAGATTTAGATCTCTTAAATTAACGAGCATCTGGAAGCGAACAGCTATCCGATCTCCCTCCCTCCCTCCCTTCCTCCCTCCCTCCCTCCCTCTCTCTCTCTCTCTCTCTCTCTCTCCTCTCTCTCTCTCTCTCTCTCTCTCTCTCCTCTCTCTCTCTCTCTCTCTCTCTCCTCTCTCTCTCTCT